>WOVY01001320.1:0-501470 GCA_013436015.1 Rhipicephalus annulatus | reverse complement strand
GGAATCCGGTGCTACCGCCATGCTCGTCGCGAACTCGCTATCGTCGCCAGTTACCTTACTTCGCGGAGAATGTTTGGGTAACATACAAGACGTTGATCTCTTGCGCCCTCTAGAGTTCGCCGAACACGCACCTCACCCCCAGCTCAATGCTATGACGCCACCTGTGGCCGCACTGCCCGCGCCAGACTCATTCCAGCCCTCTGTTGCCGCTGAGCTATCGCCGACACAAAGAAGGGAACTCTTGTCCCTTCTTCGAGACTTCCGTTCTGCCTTCGATTGCGCTCAACCATCTTTGGGTCGCACAGCGAACATCACGCACCACATTGACACCGGTACTCATGCTCCCTTACGCCAACGACCATATCGAGTTTCAGCGGAAGAGCGCCGTATTATCAACGAACAAGTCGACGATATGCTCAAGCGTGGTGTCATCCAGCCATCGCAGAGCCCTTGGTCGTCCCCTGTTGTACTTGTGCGCAAAAAGGATGGGTCTATCCGATTCTGTGTCGACTACCGCCGGCTCAATAAGATAACTCGGAAGGATGTGTACCCGTTGCCACGCATCGACGACGCTCTTGATTGCTTGCAAGGGGCAGAATATTTCTCCTCTTTAGATTTACGCTCAGGATATTGGCAAGTTCCAATGGCTGATCCTGACCGATCGAAGACTGCATTTGTAACACCTGATGGGCTGTATGAGTTTAACGTCATGCCGTTTGGACTCTGCAACGCCCCAGCTACCTTCGAACGGATGATGGACACCATCCTTCGCGGCTACAAGTGGAACACGTGCCTTTGCTACCTAGACGACATCGTCGTTTTTTCTCGCGACTTTTCAACTCACCTTGTTCGTCTTCGTGCTATTCTCACATGTCTCACCTCTGCTGGCCTTCAACTTAACATCAAGAAGTGCCATTTTGCCGCACGTCAGCTCACTATACTGGGTCACGTTGTCTGCAAAGAGGGTGTTCTCCCGGATCCGGCGAAACTCCGCGCCGTGGCCGACTATCCGAAGCCCAATTCCATCAAGACGCTTCGAAGTTTTATCGGCCTGTGCTCATACTTTCGTCGATTTGTGCGCAACTTCTCTTCCATCATCGCGCCTCTTACCAACCTGTTGACAACTTCCAAAGGCATTTCTGCTTGGTCAAAAGAGTGCGACGAATCCTTCACCACGCTTCGGCGGTTATTACTATCACCTCCAATACTACGTCATTTTGACCCTGATGCGCCTACGGAGGTCCACACCGACGCCAGTGGTGTCGGTCTTGGTGCTGTATTGGCTCAACGAAAACCAGGGTACCAAGAATACGTTGTCGCTTACGCGAGTCGAACCCTCAAGAAAGCAGAGTGTAATTATTCCGTCACGGAAAAAGAGTGCCTCGCCATTGTCTGGGCTTTGACGAAGTTCCGCCCATACCTTTATGGCCGCCCTTTCGAAGTCGTCACGGACCACCACGCTCTATGCTGGCTATCATCGCTCAAAGACCCGTCGGGGCGCCTTGGTCGTTGGGCGCTTCGCCTACAGGAATACGACATTCGTGTTGTATACCGATCCGGCCGCAAGCACTCTGACGCTGATGCACTATCCCGCTCGCCGCTACCGGCTGACCCAACCCCCTCGTCACCTTCTTCAGCTGTCATAACACCAATCGACTTCGCAGACATGGCATCGGAACAACGCAAAGATGTGTGGATTTCCCAACTCCTCGCCTTTCTGACTGATCCGTTAGCTAATTTGGTCTCAAGAACTATCCGCCGTCAAGCCACACATTTCGCTATTCGAGACGACCTACTCTATCGGCGGAATTACACGTCTGAAGGTCGGAAGTGGCTGTTAGTGATACCCAACCACATGCGCTCGGAAATCTGTACTGCTTTCCACAACGACCCGCAAAGCGCTCACGCTGGCGCTCTCAAAACGTACAACCGTTTACGTCAGCGGTACTACTGGCGCGGCATGTACACATTTGTCCGCAAGTACGTACATGCTTGTACTGCATGCCAGCGACGTAAAGTCCCACCTCAACGCCCTGCCGGTACACTTCAGCCTCTGCCTTGTCCAGCGCGTCCGTTTGACCGCGTCGGTATCGACCTATACGGACCACTTCCCACGTCGTCTTCTGGAAATAGGTGGATAATTGTCGGCGTGGACCACCTCACGCGTTACGCGGAGACGGCAGCACTACCCGCAGCCTCCGCGAGGGAAGTTGCGTTTTTCATCCTGCGCAACTTTGTTCTTCGCCATGGTGCTCCCCGCAAACTTTTGAGCGACCGGGGGCGTGTTTTCTTGTTTGACGCCATTCAAGCGTTGCTCGCTCAGTGCAACATGGTTCATCGCATGACGACAGCATATCACCCGCAGACGAATGGCCTCACAGAATGATTTAATCGCACTCTCGGTGATATGTTGACGATGTACACAGCTTCAGACCAGACCAATTGGGACATTGTCCTTCCATTCGTCACGTATGCGTATAACACCGCTACGCACGCGACAACAGGGTTCTCCCCTTTCTTTCTGTTGTACGGACGCGAACCATCATGCACGCTGGACACTATCCTCCCATACACGCCCGACTCCTCTGAGTACACTGCAATTTCTGATGTTGCCAGGTACGCAGAAGATTGCAGACGATTAGCCCGTTTACTGACAACCGAGGACCAAGGCCACCAGAAGCTACGGCATGACAACGACCGACATCTCTCTACTTTCACGACTGGTGCTCTCGTTTGGCTCTGGATTCCACCGAGCACTCCTGGCCTTTCGTCGAAATTACTGGCACGATACCACGGGCCCTACCGCATTCTCGCCCGTACGTCACCAGTCAATTATGAGATTGAGCCTTTGACACAGTCTCATGACTTACGCCGTCGTGGCCGAGAAATTGTGCATGTGAGTCGCCTGAAGCCGTATTACGACCCCGCTATAGTGACTACGCCTTAAGTCGCCAGGTTGGCTACGCTATTCACCGGGGGCCAATGTAGGGAACTATGCGAACGACGACGAAGCAGCATGAAACGGCAAGCCACAGCGTTGGTGCACGCGCTCGACCCGAGCTTGCGTTTGTTTTGTATTTTCGGCCCGTTGGCGTTCCTCGCTCTTCTGGCGTTCCTCGGCCTTCCAGTAGGTCTGTACTTAAATAAACTGCGTGACACCACGAATACTAGCAGCGAATACTAATAATAATGATTTATTCTACTTTCCGACTATAGTATTTTATATTGTAGAAACTGCGTTTCAAATGCACTGCCATTTTTACGCCCTGTATTGTGCTTTTTGTGCATGGATTAAACTGACTGGCACCTGAATTGAAGCCATTGGCGATTGGATTAAACACGGTGGCACTTGAATTAAAATCACTGGCACGCAGCCTGATTGAGTTGGCGCTTGGATTAAATATGTTGGGGCTTGGATAAAATGTTTGGCACATGTATTAAAGAGGTTGGCGCTCAGATTATTTCAACGGCGTGCAGATTATCTAAGCTGCCACTTGGATCAAAGTGAGCGGGAAAACCTGTAGTTTCCTATGGAACTTCTGTAACTACTTTTGAAGACATTTCTGAATTCGCATAGTGTAAGTAATGGCACAATAGCAAATAGCCCCATTAAGCTGGACCAAAAAAAAAGTTATACCAGGACAGAAATTATTTGTGACAAAAACAAAAGTAAATATTACTACACAGAGTAAGCCACAGGAGAGGGCCTTTGTGGTCCTTGTGGGCATTTATAGAAATCACCTACATGCTCTCATCATCATCATACATTTGGGTATGAATTCTAATCTCTCCCATGTGACACCATCATTGTCGGTGAAGTGTACAATTCAAAGTTATTGCCACTTTCTTTGATGAAAAAAAAAAGGCCTTTGCATAGGCCCTGTTTCAATTTTTAAAGATCTGTGCAAGTTTGTTTGGCCATGACAAATATGCCCCTTTTTGTTTATAATATGCAATATATATACTATTACAATTCAATTACAAATTATTCGACTAAAATCACTATTCGCTTCGAATTCACTTCGAACCTAAAATTCCCTATTCGCACAAGCGTACAGAAAATGTCAGCAGCATCAACTTTTATGGACCACCGCTTGGCAATTTGTAGAGCAGACCGCGGCAATCAATTTCCAGATTACAGCGCTGCGCACCGTGCACAGCCTCCATTTCGAAAAACAATTCCCGCGCTCCTTTCCTACACCTGACCAATCCTCCTTTCAAGCGCAGTGACACAAATTCGCCGATCGGCGACTTGACGAAGCACGCAGCTCATCGATTGGGTTAAACCAGTCACGACGGCAGGCTAAGCTTTTTCCTCCTTTTGAAAGAGAAGGGTGGCGAGACCGCGCGAAAATTTGAAACTAGCTGAAACCAATGTTCTAACCCTTGTGAATTCCTTAATAAAGCATTCGCGAAATCCTTGAGGCAGCATGTTCACGAAGCAAAGGTCACATATTTTTGATTTTTGGTTTTTGGGGGTTGTTTACTGGCCCTTCGAACAGGTGCAAGCATGTGCAGATCACAAAGTGACTTCAATGCAGACAGTGAAGCAGGCTAATGAATCTGCATTGTGGTGCAGTTTAAAAAAAGTGAAAATATGCAAATACGAGCACCTCATTGAAACATTTCCTGCTATCTACAGGTCATGTATGCAGACACAGCAGAAAAACTTGAAGCTGCCACTGCCGAACGGAAGGCCCTACAACACGAGGCCTTCGTGTCTAGAGTTCTGACATTCTTGCGCCGACAAGAAGAGTGGGTGCAGCTCTACCGTTTGGACGTGTTGACAAGGGGCCACAACACCAACAATTTTGCGGAGGCAACCATACGCGTGCTCAAAGACATTATACTGAACAGAGTCGAAGCATTTAACGCAGTTGCACTCGTAGACTCGGTGGCTCTGGTGTGGGAGAAATACTTTGAAAGCCATATCCTCCGCCACGCCTACAGCCGTGTTCCAGCCCATCAACTGCTGTACAAGCGGCTGCTGTCGAGAATGCCAAAAGACGCAGCCGAGGCCATCCAAGTGGTAGGCCAGGGACAGTACATTGTGCCTAGTGTCACCCACCCCAGCTCCAGTTATGAAGTCTATGCCGACATAGGATTATGCACGTGTCTCTTTGGTAAGCAAGGTGCATTTTGTAAGCACCAGGCTTTGGTGCACAAAAAGTACGGAGGACTGTTTCTAAATGCTACGGCACTGAGTACTGACGACCGCTACCAACTGGGACAGCTGGCCCTGGGCGAGAAGTGTCCCCCCAGGATATTTTTCGAACCCTTCCAAGAGGAGGAGCCCAGCAGTAGTGCCAGAACCACGGAAGGTACCAGTGCCCACCAGGAGGAGCTAGACGAACTCCAACCAATGCAAGGCACCAGCACGCAAGAGGCCACACACGTCGCACCTGTACAGTCGGTGCCTAATGCAGCCCAACTTGCCCAGGTAGGACAAGCCCCTTGAAAGGGCCCTGAAATACTTTTCAATTAAACATAGGGAATGCTACTGAACAGTAGTCAAGGCTTCTTTTATTCCTGTAAGCTTATTATTGTGCTCCACCGCACCAATGAATTTACAATTTCATATTAGTGAATGTCATCATTCTGAGGGCGATTTCAAGATTTCAACACTACCGGTGTCGTATTGTTCCATGTTTGGGACTACAGGTCACCAATTGTTGGTATTAGCAGCACTTCCACTAGCAGCACTTCCACTAGCAGAATAGTCAAAACAGGTGACAGGAAAAACTTAACTTAAACTGACTCCTCAGCTTGAACTTTATTCCCGAGCAGTTGTCTACAGTTAGAGAGGAACAAAATAATGGTGCAGTTCTTGTTGGTCTGCTGTACACGTGAAGTACATTTCTTTCACCACTTTTGGTGCAGGCCCAAGAACATGCATATGAGTTCCTGGAGGTCCAGTTGCGGCGTGTGCATTCTATGAATGCACACAATCCAGCTTACCTTGATATCGTGAAGGGCCTTGGAGAGGAGCTTGCTCGTTTCAGAACAGCAGCGATGGGACAGGACTGATGCTGGCACTCTAGGCTACCGCTGCAGCAAGACGTCGCCGGGCCCGTCACATAAGGGTACAATCGACCAGCACTGCTAGGCATAGGCCAGGGCTTACAAGGGGGTCCAAGACGGTCCCCACAAGGCGCCCAGCAGTTGAGCCAGCTGCCACGAAAGCAAAGAAGAGGCCCCATTCTTTGAGCCACAACATAGAGTAAAATGTGCCTGGTGCAAGGCTGCACTGAATGGCAGCTGCCTCCCACCAACTGGGTGCACGACAGTTCTAGGCACAGAGCCAACTTAGTTTCAAACATAATTTCTATGGTTTTATGTGGTGGAACGATGATATGATTGTGAAGCACACCGCAGTGAGCGACTGATGATATGTGGGGTTTAACGTCCCAAAACCACCATATGATTATGAGAGACGCCGTAGTGGAGGGCTCCGGAAATTTCAACCACTGGGGGTTCTTTAACGGGCTCCCAAATATGGGCACACTGGCCTACACCATTTCCGCCTCCATCGGAAATGTAGTCACTGCAGACGGGATTCAATCCCACGGCCTGCGGGTCACAGCCATGTATTTTAGCCACTAGGTCACCGCGACGGGGCCCACAGTGGGTGACTTCGGATCAAATTAGGCCATGTGGGATTCTTTAAAGTGCACCTAACCCCCGAATGCAGAGATGTTACTTGACTCATACTTGACTCGTTCTTGACTCAAGACAGTCTTGCCGGTCGCCATAAATCGTTCTCGAACTTGCGGATGACTTGAAGGCGACTTGGCTCGGTCGAAGTCAGGACAAGTTTCAAGTCAGCTGCGGGGCTAGCTTGAAAGCGACTTCACGCATTATTCCAACATGGCCACCTCACGAATGGACGTCGCGTGAAAGGTGGCCGCTTTTGAGTTTGCTTGCCTCGCCAGCGTAGCATTTTTTGAGGCGCACTGCCTGCCGAAGATTCTTGGAACCGCTTTACGTGACCAAGGGAATCCGATGGAGTTGTACGATGAGCAACAATTCCACGCTAGATACAGATTGATGAAGAACGCAGTGGGGCAGCTGCTCGTTATGTTGCCGCTCCGTGAAAGTGGGGACAACCGAAGACAGCCCGTGCATCCAGTGTTACAGCTACTGATGGCTCTCAGGTTTTACAGCGCTGGCACATTCCAACCAGTCACCGGAAATTTCGTCCGCATTCCGTAGTCGACAGTGTGCCGTGCAGTAGGAAAAGTTACGCTACTCATCGCAAAGCACCTGTACGCGGTGCTGATGCGCTTTCCACAGCCGGCGGACTGTTATGAAGTGGCTGAGTTCCCTTGCGTTACAGGTTGTGTCGACTACACACACGTGCGTAATAGCCCCGGTGTCGACGCCGCCGAAGTGTTCTGTAATCACAAAAGCTGTTTCTGTTTTTCTATAACACGACGACATTTTCCGTCTCTTTCGGTAGAAAAAAATTGACTCGGCGCTGTGTCCGTGTGCCTCGTCTATCATTTCGTCCCGTCTAGGGCGCTGTTTCTTGCTCAGAAAGGCATCGCTTGTAGCACAACGCTACGTAAAATTACACACACATAAAAAAGTGGTGCCCCTATCACGGGTTTTTTTATCCGCATCACCATCATACAGCGATACATTGCTGCACCCCGCGAGACAGAATTCTGCTGAGGGCAATGTCCTGACCCCGCTTTTTCTCCTGTTTACCAAACTCAACAAAAGGATACGAATCACATTTGTTCTCAGAACTTGTTTTTTTTTCATAAAAACTGCGACCTAGCCCATTGCAGGCATGCACACAGGGGAACAAAAAGGCAAATACCATGAAAATCGCGTCACCTCGTGAGCCAGGTCAGCACAAATACATGCCACGGCGTTGGATTGAGAAACAAAAACGACGGAAGAACCCAACGCGATGCTTGTTTCGCCTCCAAACAAGCAACCGTGGAGAAATGCACCGCATTTGGGTGGCCACTAAAACCAGCGGGCAACCAACGCTTTACTGAAGCAACACTGCACATCGCTGTGGTGGCAGGCACCACGTGCCGCTCGTTAGCTGTAAAATGGCAAGAGTATGCTTGTGGCTCTTCGTTTTTATAGTTATTTTAAAACGTATGGTCTTTTTTTTTTGTGTAATGCGTGCCTTACGCGAACAACTTCATTATTACCCTCGTTAGCAGGCGAGCAGCGTGTTTCTGCTTTGGAGCTCATTCTTGACTTGACCAAGCAAGACAGCCTGAGCATCTATGAAACGCGAAGACTGACTTGGGCGCTTTGAAGTCCACTGCTTGCTTCGCGCCGACTTGCTCAAGTTAAGTTGAAGTCGCGAGCCAAGTAACATCTCTGCACTTGGGGGTAAATCTAAGGGAAGGAGCAGCTCATCGCCACCGCTGCACTTGATGCTTCATCTTTCATTGAACCAAAGCGGGAACGACTCCTTGCATTAGCTGTAATATCATAACCTTACAATTGGTCACCTTAGCCACAGAAGCATTTGGCTCTGCACTACTACCTCAGTATCATGCATACATCCTTGTCAAAGCTGATTTTAAAGAGTGGTGCTCACTAATCCCACCAGTTCCACCACTAGATCCACCAGGTGTGGCCCTTACAAGTCACAATCAGATACTCGTCAATGTTGTGCAGTAACACTGTGCTATTCCACCATGAGTGACTTTTGTTTCCCCTTACCGTCAGGAGTTATGAGGTCATCAATTGCGTTTTTTTGAGGGGCAGGGGGGTTAATGTCCAAAAACCACGACACTGACAGTATCGTTATTGGCCACTTACCTAGAAAACGAAGAAGTGAGAAGACTAGGTGGTGCCTGTTCTGGCCATCGTGGTTGTTTTTACCCGCAGTACTGTTACTGTGAATATTGTAAATACACTCGTTTTCTGTCATCTCTTCATAACATCTTTGGTGGAGGTGCTGGGCACATCAGGAGCACACAACGGAACTTCGCAGCGGGCGTATTCTTGGGCAGTCCATTATGCCGTCAGACAATTCTGCTGATCCAGCCCCCGCTATGCCGAATGCACTCAGTCACATTGTCGTGACCCACCTCCGAGACCCAGGCCCCTTCTGCGGGACTGATAACGGTCACGTGGAGAAGTGGCTGGCCAACTAAGAGTGCAGCAGCAAGACCAATCGCTGGGATTCGACTTTGATGCTTGGAAACGTCAGGTACTACCTCAGGGGTAGGGCCAGTGTGTGGTTCGACACACACGAGGAGAATTTAAACGTACGTAACAAAAAAAGACGTATGTAAACAAAAAAATGAAACACTTTTTTGGAAAGCCCATTGCACACCAAGAGAAAGAACTCTCGTGCCGTGCCCAAACCTCAAAGGAGCTGCACATGGTTTACATACAAGATGTCTTAGCATTGTGGCGGCAAGTTGATAGCCAAATGGCCGAAGCCAACAAAGTCACCCACATTAATGAAGGCATCGCTCATGACGCCCTTCACTTGCTTGTGTACAAAGACTGCTCCACCATTTACGACATTATCAGGGAGTGCTGAAGGTTCAAGGAAGCAAAACGCCGACATGTCGCGCAGCAATTTGTTCAGCTCCCTAACACTGCTGCCACGTCGTCGTGCAAAGACATCTAGATCCAGCCGCTGCCCAGTACCAAAAACTTCCTGCGCCTCGTGCGGTGTAAGATCGAGGCAGCAACTCCATCTGCTTTCCAGACTAATTCTCACGAGGAGGCCCGCCCGACAGTGTCATTAATCCAAGCCGCCGTGCGCGAAGATCTGGCGAATGCAGGCATCCAGCCTGTATGTGCCCAAAGTCGTTCTACGTCAGCCCTGCTCCATACTACCAGCCACAACTGACTTATTCCAGGTACCATAATTCGAACCAGTGGCGCACGCGAGGTGACAGGTCGAACTGCAATGGCGCCGGTCACATTTCCCTCTATTGTCGCTATCGTAGGCCATCGTCTCCTCGTGCACCATACCGTCAAAACGACACTTCATCCTCCCCTTTGTACGGCAATCCACTGAACACTAATGCCCGAACATCGACCCCACATTATGACCCGTCGCCGTCTCCCCAGACCCAACGACTTTCTCGGTTGCTTATGTCCCGTCGCTCCCCCTAGCCGTCCCTCCTCAGGAAAACAGACCAGTGCAGCTCCCGGAAGGTGATGCTGCCTTGACTGATCGACTCGGAAATCCTCTGTTAACTCTGGTATCTCGACAAAAGCTTATGTATGTAGATGTAGAGGGCATGCCTGTTTCAGCGCTCATCCACACAAGGGCCCAATCATCATTCATGAGTGCTCACCTTTCTCGTCGTCTTCGTAAAGTCGTTACACCCACCTCATCACCTGTTGTTCGCGTAGCCAATAGCCGCACACCTACCGTCCTTTGAATGTGCTTTGTGCATGTGAGCTTCAATGACCACAACATCTCAGTTCTCTTTGCTGTTCTGGACGTTGCTCCTTGGACGTTCTACTGACGCGAAGATTAGTTTTGCCTCACTCTCTTGTGACTGTTTCTGCGAACAACTTTTGCAGACCTGTCCTGAACTTTGGACGCTGCGCACAACTGCTTCCTGAAGGTATCACGCTGGGCACAATATCACCTTTAGACGCAAACAACCCTGTTGCTCTGGCCATTGATGCCCCACAGTCGTCTCCAGGCAGCCCTGCTGCTGGCCCGACACCAAATGACACATTCGAAAACAAGATTGCCCCGGACCTGGCCCTTCTAAAAGCCAGGACCTACGCCTCTCATTGGAGTCATACCGCGACTTTTATTTCGCTTCACCCAAACTTGGACAAACATATCTAGTGAGGCATCGAATTGACAACGCGGACGCAACACCCATTCATCATCGACACCTTTAGCATGTCTCGGCGACCGAGCGCAGCGTCATTTAAACGGAAGTTGACGAAATACTCGCTAAGGACATCTTGGAGCCATTTTCGAGCCCTTGAGCGTCGCCCGTGGTATTTGTAAAAAACAAAGACAACACCTGGCAGTTCTGCGTCGACTACCGGCATTTCACCGGCACATCAACAAAATCAAAAAATACATCTACCCATTGCTGCAAATAGACGACGCCATTGATTCTCTTCTGGTGCACGGTACTTTTCTTCCATCGACCTTCGTTTGGGCTATTGGTAACTGCTGTCAATGAAAACGATTGGGAGTTAAGTCATGCCCTTTGGGTTGTGTAAGGCGCCAGCAACAGTTTTGAGCGTGTGACGGACTCTCTACTGAGGGGTTTCAAGTGGTCCACATGCCTCTACTGCCTGGATGATATCGTAGTTTTCTCCCCTACATTCACCAGTCACCTGCAAAACTTGTCGGCTATAATGAAAAGTCTTTCACATTGCTGATCTTCAACTCAACTCTTCAAAATGCTGCTTTTGGCGCCTGGAGATCACCGTGCTTGGCCATCTTGTTAACGCTGCAAGTAAACGAGCTGATCCAGGAAAAATACACGCCGTCATCAACTTCCCTATTACACGTTCTTCCAAAGAGGTTCGCTAGTTTTTTTTTGGCTCGTGCTTCATTCAATGTGCTTCAAAAAATTAAAAAAAACCTTTTCGGAAAGCTTGTTGCACGCCAACATAAAGAACTCTCGTGCCGTGCCCGAACCTCAACGGAGTTGTACATGGTTTACATACAAGACGTCTTAGTCTTGTGTAACATATACGTCGTAACACGAGGCAGCTGGCTGTTCGCCTTTATTTTATTTGGCTGAAATCCAATGTTGCCAATGGACACCAATGATGCCTCCTTCAACATGCCCACCCACTGAATACGCTCAATGAGCTATAGCCCATGCCGACCATACACGTCAACTTGTGTGCGTTCGGCTAACTGACTCGCAAACGGGCCAACAATTTCATTACGAGAGCAGCCATATAAACACCCACTTTCCTCCAGGATTCCTGTGCTGTGGTCGCTGTAGTGGACTTTTTACAAAGGTACTGTTCCCGCCCTCCGAACCGTACCCTGTGCACTGCCAAGTGACCGACGTGACATAAAAAATTGAATTCTCTTTGTCCTCGTCGACTCAACCTCGTACCAACATCGTTTACGTTGTACGTCTGAAGCCATGTCACACACCGGGCTGCTGCAACGCACATGTATAATAACCACCACTATACCGTCTTTCTCTGACTGCACCGAGTCGGTGACTTCACCGTTGGAGGGTAACGTTATGTGCCGCTCAGATGGAGAGGACGAAAAAGAGAAGGACTAGGTGCTCTCGCTAGATTAGTTGTTTTTACCCGCATTACTGTGACTGTAAATATTGTAAATATACCTGTTTTCTGTCATCTACCAGTAACAATATCATTTATGAAACACCCGTTGGGGCACATGCATATTTTCGGAGAAGGTTTTTGGGCTATGATTCTATTTCGTGCCTTACAAGGTTTTACAGCGAATCACTGAAGTACCCTATGAGGTTCCCCCAGAAGGCACCTCAAGAAACTGCTATCAGCTTCCAGAAAGTGTAGTCGCGCACGTTTCTAGACTTTAACCATACTTTTCTTGCTCCGACTCGTCTAATTATCAACATTATAGTTTATTGACAACTTAGCATGGCTTCCTTTATTTCACCCTCTCCATTTTGTTGTTTGCTGTTGATTGTTATTTGATACCTTGCTTGATAGCGGCCGATCGAGCTATTTTGTGTTATGACACGCCGTCCCACTGTATAGTGCACTCATCCTTTTTCTTTCATTCCAATGTGCTGCATCGAGACTGCCACCGCGGCCGGGATTTCAATGTCGTAACCTGCAGGTCGCCACTAGATGTGGTGGGTTGGTCCTCAGTGCTGTCGGCCCACATCACTCAATGTATAAAACGGTACCAGAACACCACTTGTCACCACCAAGTTCCCTGCAATTCACACTTGTGCGTTAACCTGGCAAACTACCTGTGCTGTCAACAATAGTATGCCCTTCTGTGAACACCACATCATCCAGTGCACCATTATATGATGGCCAACTACCAAGCCCACATTTCTAGTACCGATGGGCCACTTGCATTTTCAATTTTAGCTCAAAACAACAAAGCGCTACTGTAGTCTCAAGATGGCTGAGCCTAAGTGCAGTATAGTGCTTTCTGGTCAGCAGAAAGTCAAATGGATATTGCCTCTGTATGCATCATGCTTCATCTGTGTACTTTACACATATTGGCATGACAGCATCGTGTCAACAGTTTCCATTTAATATACGTGCCTGCCGTGCCGCTTCCACTAAAATTCTAACAAAGACTTTGTGCTTTTTGAATGAATACTTCTTTGCAGACTAGTTGGTTTCATACTTGAAAACTCGGCTTGCAGTGCAAGCTGAAGGAAAAACGAGAAAGGGGACAGGAAAGAGTACGATCTTTCCTGTCTCCCTTCTCATTTTCCCTTCAGCTTGCACTGCAAGCAGAGTTCATTTTGCTTTTTCAAAGTTATTACCATGACTGTTCATGCATGAACTCACCAATGTATACATTCACGTACGTCTATGCTTGACGCATAAAGTGTTATCTTTGTTGGGCCATTCTCCTGTAAATACCTTCCGTGTTCTCTCTTGGGACAGTTTTCATGTTAATAAATTGTTATCTCACGTATTGCATATTTATTTTTGCATGGGTATAGTGGTTACAACAGTTGGCAGCTGTGATTTTAGTAAGCTTCGCCCTAATACATTCTTTTATTGAAGAAGCCTCTCAAAGGAGACATCATGCAGAGTAGAGCCGCATGAAGTGCACTCGACAGTTTCATAGAGAAGGGTGGCAGATTATTTTCAGATCACATAATACACAGGGGGCGAAAAAAGAAAGCGACAACCACAAACAGGCGAGGATAACTGCGAGTCAACTTGCCTTCACCTGAACACGGGGCCGTATTGCAGTGAAGCCATGAAAAAAAAAAAAAAACATCCGCGAAGAGCTTCTCAATAAGTTTAATTCTCTTGTCTTAAAATAGTTTGACTAAAGACAATGTCTTGAGGCTGCATGCTTTCCTTTAAGCTTCGACAGTGTGGTAGTGACGCACCACAAAGTTTGCGCGCAGGCTTTCAAGGATTTTAAGATCGCGCGCATGTTATCACCACTACATTTCTGTCCTTGCTGCCCGAGCACAGTTCGTAGCCTTATTTAAAACGACAGTATCGGAAACACGCTTTCAATAATAGCATGCTGAAAATCAACAAAAACTCGCCAAGTGGAGTGCAGTAATCTCCGGTGTGGCGCTTTCGCAGCAGGCCTAGGTGTATCAGGCGTAGTCAGTCGACTCGGCTTCAATGCATCCTGAACGGCGCGGCTTGGCGACTCGGCACTGAACGGTGGGGCACACGCTTTGTTCATGAGTATCCAACTCGGCATAGGGCGTTCGTTTAGTGGGAGGTGGGCGCACACGCTTCTTTCGCGAGTATCCTACTCGGCGCAGGGCTTCCTTCCGAGCACTTGGCAACAGGCGTAGTGGCCACTCGGCTTCATTGCGTCCTGAATGGCGCGGCTTTTCGGCAGTGAGAGGTGGGGGCACACGCTTTATTCACGAGTATCTAACTTAGCGCAGCGCGTTCGGTCAGACGAGCCGCACACGATTACTTCGCGAGCATCCGATTGTAGGGCCATATGCCTTGGCAGGGCTTCCTTCCGCGAGCGCGACCCCCCCGCTAGCTGCAGCAGCAGCCTTCGGCAACGCTATGCGAAAGTGCGGGGAGCGACAGCGCGATGACACAGTTAGGCCGGCGGAAATGCATAGCCTCCAAGAGCGCTAGGCCGCGGTGCATTGTTGGGGGCTCTATCCGCTCGCCTTTGTAAACTCGCGCCCCCCCGAACAGCGTCGGTCCAGCTCATGGGTTCCTCCTTCTCTTCGGCAGCAGTCGCGTCAGCAGGGCTGGTTCCGGGCGCACCGGCAGGCGACAGCTCGGCGGCAGCAGAAAGGGTGAGGGCCTCAGCTAATTCCGACCCCTCCTCCTGCTCTTCCCCTCCTGGAGCCCGTTCGCTAATGGGCTCCGGCTGTGGCTGGGTCGAGCCGTCGACGTCCCCTGGAGCAGCCTCCCGATCCTCCGCAACGCCGCTCACCTGCTCCCGGGAAGAAGAAGAGGGTACAGGCGGGGCGGCCGACGAATTCGTCCGCGCCTTGCACTCCGAGGGGCCATGATCGCCGCCGCAGTGCTTGCATTTGAGCGCGCACTGGTCGTGACCAAAAACCCCACAGCGCACACACTGTGGTACAGTGCACTTCGCCGCATGGTGTCCGGTTCTGCAGCAGCGCCGACAAATCCGCGCGACACCCTCGTACTCAAACTGGACGATGACGTCCCTTACCTGGTGGAGGTTGGGGACACTCTTGTGCATCTCCATTTTGACCACGAGGATGCCGCTTCAGACTCCCGGCAGATACGCCGATTCCTCTCGCGCCACATCCAAAACAACTCCATACATTCCCAACAATTGTGCTATGATGCGCACATCCGCGTCCGCCGGGAAGCCAATGACGCGCACCACCTTGACCCGAACACCTCGGTACTGGAACCTGATCCTCCTATCGCGAATGGCGAGGACTGGATCGTCGGAAAACCGCCGACTCGCCGAGTCGTTCGCGAACGTCACTTCAAACTTCCCCATGCCATAATCCTGCACACACTTCAGCTCACTTAGTTTGAAACGCTTCACAAGCTCCCTGCAAATGTCGGCACTGCCGACGCCCTTAGGCACGCGTGAGTAGTGCACCCGCGGCCTAATATGGTGCCGTCCCGTGTGAAGGGGGGGGGGGGTAGAATAAGTGGGTGGCGATTTAGAGTAAAAGGTACTCGACTATGGGAGAGCTTAAAGCCGTCCCGTGTGAAACGACAATAGCAACTAGATGGGTATCCCCGATTGAAGTAATAACGGCTTCTGCCTGAAGCCTTTTCGTATGGACCGCATAACGTGGTCTAGGCTACACTCAAATTAAACAACAAATTGTTTTGTTTTTAAAATTTTTTATGTGCTTGTTCACATGCATACCATGCTTGTTTTATCTAGACATTGATTTTTTAACTAAGATAAATAATATTGACGTTACTTAGGTTGATATTGCATCATATTTTTCTTCGTCTGAACGCAACCGCTTCTTGATCTTAGGCGCGACTTCTCGCTTTTTTCAAGGTGTTCTGTGGTCATACCGCGGCCTCATAAGCGAAGCAAATATCAAAACTAATCTCGCCCATTCACAACAAGCAATGGCGTTTGCATATGGACGAGTGCGTGCACAATGTGATATGTAGTTTGCTCGATTCTGTCCTGCAAACATGCATAGCATTGTGGCTAGAACATCATCTAATTAATCTACTATCCTGGTGGAATGGTCAAGCTTAAATGTAAACTAACGTACGAGAGAGCCAGGAAATTTTCAGCTAAGCAGTTCACTTCCTTATCAGGAATATTTGGCAGCAAGAACGTCGGAGTGAATTTGTCTTGATATGCGCGAAGCCGTGTTGCGTCGCGGTGTTTGTGTGTATGTGTGCCGCTAGTACTGTTAAGGAACGATTGTCTGACGCGCGTGCTACGCTGCGCTCTACGAATGCATTAACATGTTACCGTGTGTGTGTGTGTGTGTGTGTGTGTGTGTGTCCGCGCGCGCATCTTGGGAAAGTGGTAATATTGTACCACCGTGTTTTTGTCAAAGAAATATTTTCGGATTCGACGGCAATATTCAACACGACCTATACATCTTCCTTCGAAATGTTTTCCAGTTGGATTTAGAACATTGATCAAGCTTTCTTTATTGTCCTCAGAAGCGAACACATGGGGAAAGTTTGCGAACTCGGTTAAAAAAAAACAATTCCTAGGTTTTATGCTCCTTGGCGCGTTTTATATTGCGCACAGAAACTTGAAAACGCTGTCAACTATAAAAAAAAAAGGTCTTTGCAACATTCCTTCGGAATTTCGTTTGCCTCAGGATCGTACAAAAAAAGGTAGTTAAGGAAGCAAGTTGTTCAAATAGCCCATTTTGAAAGCGTGAAAAAAAAAAACTAAGCTCTCAAATTTGTTGAACTTCTTTTTTATTAGTAGCGTTTACCTCATTCAAAAGAAGGTCTCGAGATTATATACCCTCATTCTCTTTGTTCACGAGAATAACGCACCAAAATGACCCCTTCCGTGTGCACTCGCTTCACTGCAGCAGTATTGTGCGCAAACCTACATTTTCAATTATTTTACTGAAACAGACCTTTGCTCTAGAAGAAAAATTTATAATCAGCTTTTATAAGTTGCTGGCGTGTGGAAAGGCAGACTGCTTGCGGTCTCGAGAGGGCACCCGAGTTGGCAGTTTGCAGCCTACAAACATCTAAGGTAAGGTGGGCGTGCCAATTCGGGGTATCAATCACTTGTTCTTGCCGATGAATTACCTGGTCTAGCTCATCGCGGTTGTCATAAATGTACAGACGTTTTTAACGAGGCATTCTCTTCGCGTACTGCAGTCACTTTTGGCGCCCCTCTGCGTATCTATCCGCCTACGTCTTGATCCTCTCATCATCACCACCCTAATTTCAAGGGAACCAAAATTAGTGTGAAATGGTAAGATGGTTTGACGAAATGACACGCTGATCATGAAAAGAGAAATGCTACTATCAGGTCACTTACGTCGTCAAACACCTCCCGCTCGACAGTGACACATATCCGCGGGTATGTGCTACGGGTATCCGAAAATGCGCCACAGGTGATTTACAGTTTACATGTACCCACTAACGACGACAAGATACATTGATAATTTAAGTGGTAGAGCTTGAAGGAAAACAGACATCTGCCGCGTACCGGTGGGAATCGAACCCAAGCATTCTGCGTGGAACTCAAATGTTCTACCCCTGATCCACGTGAAGTCTCAGTGTTTGTGTGGGAAAATTCCCTATTCAAGGGCAATGTTGGTAAAACGTTAATATTGGGTACAATTTTGGCTGTCCAATTTTATAACACTCATGATTTAGCCGTCTCGTCGTGTTATCGTCAGTTATAGTTAAGTGCCATTCCACTGAAAATAATCCTTGTAGCAGTGTCCAGGATTGCTATTCTCACGAGTTCAAGCATTACTTATCAGCTTACGGCTTCTGGTGTTGCTAATATCCATGTGATTGTTGGCATCGTTGCGCAAGTGCAAAGAACTCGTTGCATAAAACGTGTGCGACGGTTCAACATATGTCTGTGCGTTTAACATTTACACATATATTTGGGTCACATCGCTACGTGTCGCTCAATACCAAAAATTACAATACGGTCACCTTCTCTCCACATGCTTCGCGTAACGTCGATTGCCATGGTACTCCCATGGTAACCTGCCGAAATTCTTTTTCTTCAGTCACGCGAAGCATCGCTAGCAGACAGTGTCGCGGATATTATCAGCCTATGACAGTAGATTGCGCAGATAGGCGAGAACAAAAACGGCAACGAAAAAATATGCAACGATAATGTTTTTCTGAGAAATATTCTTTGTGAATGTTTAAATAATCGGCAAATACTTTGGCACAGCCGCACGCACTGCGTGTAGTAAAGAGCTAGGTCAAGTCGAAACATTTGTGTGTATATATATATATATATATATATATATATATAGTTCCAGTATGTATACGGAATATAGCGCCACGTCTTTCAAGTGACGACCATGACAACACATATATACCTTAGCAAAGTTCGCAAAGGAAGTTTTACTTCATTACTTCTAGGTCGCGCAAACGTTCCCGATCACTGAGCTTTGTAACGATAATATTACCACTGTGGAAATGCGCGTTGGCCATTGCCAATGTTCAAGTGCCACCATTCGTGTATATATTAAAAAGGTCATATTTTCAAAGATGTATATGATATGTGGGGTTTAACGTCCCAAAACTTTCAAAGATGTATAAAAAAAAAGCACTAACAAGCCTTGTGAGCAGGTTGTCCGCGTGGCCTAATCGATAAGGCGTTTAATTCCGGATCAGGAGATTGCAGGTTCGAGTCCTGTCTTGGTCGTAGAATTTGAATAATAAAAATTTATTTTGTTTTTTTGAAAAGCTATTCATGCGAGTGTATCGCATTCATTGAAAATTGCTTTAAAAAGCACTATGAGAGCATTGTCCGTGAACGTTTATCGTTACTTTGCACATTAGACATTACGACTGAAACAACCGAAGTGTGGATGGCGTATCCTCGTGGGAAAAAACCATGAAGAAAATCAGTAGCTAAAAAACAACCGTCCACGACAGTGCTCGAACCTGCTATCTTTTGATCTGGAATCAGACGCTTTACCAATTCGGCCACGCGGACAACAACGGCTGTTGAAACCACGACCTTCTGTATTTCACTGACGAGCGAAGCGCCAGCACGCCCTTTCTGGTATTGGTGCCTGGCACTATGCGCCCTGTGGCGCTGCAACTTACCTCATCCGGAAAGGGGGACAAAGCTGACAAACAACTACTGTTTCATAACAGTGACATCAGTGGTCTACAGGCTGGCGATGCAGATTATAAAGAAAATACTGCAGGCATGGATAGAGGATAAGGGGGTGCTGGGGGAACTGCAGAATGGGTTTCAGAAACACAGGAGGTTGGAAGACAATCTGTTCTCACTGACGCAGTGCATCGAAATAGCAGAAAAGGAACTCAGGCCCCAGTGGCTAGCATTTTTGGATATCAAGGGGGCGTACGATAGCGTGGTTCAAGAGGACTTGTGGGGAATACTAGACACTCTGGGTGTGGAAGATGGAGTCACTAATCTTTTAAAGGAAATCTATAGAAGTAACAAGGTAGTTATAAAATGGGAAAAACAGGTATCCAAGCCCACAGAGGTGAAACGGGGACTTAGGCAGGGGTGTACACTGTCACCCTTGTTATTCACGATGTACCTACAAGGATTAGAGGCCAAATTAGAGGGAAGTGGACATGGCTTCAACCTCTCTTTAGTCAAACAAGGAAAACTCATTGATCAGGCACTACCAGCATTAATGTACGCAGATGATATAGTGCTAATGGCCGACAACAAGGAAGATTTTCAGAGATTGATGGACATCTGCGGTAATGAGGGAGATAGGTTAGATTTTAGATTCAGTAAGAAAAAATCAGCAGTGATGATTTTTAATGATAACGACGGTAGTGAGCTTAGAATACAGGAGGTCACACTAGAGATAACAGATAAATACAAATATCTGGGCCTATGGATAAGCAATGGGACTGAGTACCTCAGGGAACACGAAATATACGTGACGACTAAAGGTAACAGGAATGCAGCGGTAATGAAAAACAGGGCACTGTGGAATTACAATAGGTATGATGTGGTGAGAGGAATATGGAAAGGGGTCATGGTTCCTAGGCTGACGTTCGGCAACGCGGTCTTGTGCACGAGATCAGAAGTTCAAGCAAGATTAGAAATTAAGCAACGTGGAATAGGTAGGCTTGCTTTAGGAGCTCACGGGAATACACCAAATCAGGGAGTACAAGGTGATATGGGATGGACATCATTTGGGGGCAGGGAAGCTAGCAGCAAGATAAAATTTGAGAAGCGATTGAGAGAAATGGGAGAGGAGCGGTGGGCTAGGAAGGTTTTCAGCTACTTGTACATGAAGAATGTCGATACAAAATGGAGGAAGCGAACCAGGAAATTGACTGGTAAATACTTAGAAAACGGCAGGTGGCCAAATCAAAAAGAAATATCGGTTAAGAAGAAAGTGAAGGAAACGGAGACTGACATGTGGAGAATTGGCATGATTAAGATGTCCGCACTAGAGATTTATCGAACTTTTAAGCAGGAAATCGCCAAGGAAAGGATCTATGATAATATACTCGGGGTAGTTCTCTACTGTTTGAGTCCAGGACGGGAGTATTGCAAACCAAGACATATCGGGCCAAATACGAAGGGGTAGACACGGTATGCAATGCGTGTAGAGAGGACGAAGAAACTGCCGCGAAGAACACCCGAAAGTGCGTGGGAACACGTCTCCAGCGTGATTCACGCGCACTAGTATAGCTACGGAGAACGGAGACCAGGATCGCATTAAGGCGACAGGTGGGAAAGTTAGCCGAAGTAATGCGTGAGAAAAGGTCAACATCGTTCGAACGGCTTTGTCAGCTTCTGAATGCACAAGCACGCGCATCTAGTGAGGTGCACCTAGTTACCTTGTGCAGGTGCGTGTAGACATTTTAACGAGTTTTGCTACAATACAGAGAATATTGCTGAGAGCGAGACAATATTGCAAAGAGGGAGCATCTTAAGCAAAGCAGAACAGGAACTTTAATGCGCAGAAGCATGTACAGAAACATGAAAAGCAAGATTAGATTACAGTCTTAATAAGGGCCTGTGGACCGCAAATGCATTGTCCGTTGTCATAAGAAGCAACACCACATAACCGGCACTAACCTGCAAGGCATTCATGAATGAATTCTTGAGCACAGTCGTTATCTTCTATGATGGCTTTTCAGCATAATTTTGACGGACGCTGCAAATTCAGAGTACGTATACGCGCACTCGTTCCGTGGTTTTATGTTCAGACACCTGGTTACAACCACCACGGGAGGAAAATCGCGTAGCTAACGATGCGGCACAAAGAATGGATGCTGTCGAACACCTGCAGTACGCCACGGTTAGGTGCGAGGCCCATGAAAACGCGCACACCGCCGCTGGACCACCTGAACGATGCCGCACCGCACTACATCAACAATAACAAAACGCCGCCATTGCGCCTAGTGAATATGGCACAATGAATATGGCTTGAGAGCACTTAGTTGCCAGGCAAGCAGAAAGAAATCCACTAAAATATGGTTTAAAAAACTTCGGCTGATGAAATTCGGGACTTTTTAAGGACCTCAAACAAATTTCGGGGTTTTCAAGGCCTTGAAAATGCCATATTGAAATTCAAGGGTTTCAAGGACCGCTACGAACCCTGCTTTCAGTATGGCACAAGGTGCCAACTTTTATTCAGATAAAAAAAACTAAAGAACAATAATTACACAATGCCTTGTTGCTTTTTTCTGAATTTTTAAATCAATATCCACTATTTCCTACTGCTTTGTTTTAGCAGTCACCCTAAGTCTCCCACTTGATGCACGTCAGGTTGCTAATTGCCTCTGCCTTTTCTGCTATAGCTGTCAATTCTTCAACAGTGGCTTCTAGTTTCTTTTTCGTTACCATTTCGACCTCCTCAATGCAACATTTCTTTTTTAGGGCGAAGCTCCTTAGGGTGTGGATCTGTACATCCCATTGGGTTTATGGTCGGTGATGTACTTAGCCACTGGTGGCACATACCTGCTATAGAGCAGATATGTGCCACAGGGGATGGGTTAGCATTTTAACCTCCTCAATGCAACATTTCTTTTTTAGGGCAAAGCTCCTTAGGATGTGGATCTGTAGATCCCATTGGGTTTATGGTTGGTGATGTACGTAGCAACTGGTGGCACATACCCGCTCTAGAGCAGGTATGTGCCACAGGGGATGCGAGATGGCGGTACTTGGTACTTGAAGCGTTCACTAGATGGATGCACGTATGGACGGTCGCTTCGCCCCACTCATTATCATTCACTCCTTGGATATGCTGCGATTTTTTTGTTTCTCATCCTCCTTCTCCAGCCTTTTTCACGCTTCCAAAAATGCACGGTGTTGATACCGTGCAGAATCTACTGATGTTCTCAATTCTTTTGCGACTGGTACATTTCATACGCAGTGATGCAACATTTGCTTTTTAGAGCAGATTCTGGAGCGGAAAAAATGGCGCTTTGGAGCACCCATAAGTGTCTTCGGAGCAGAAAAAAATGCTGTAGCTTAGGGTTGCTTTTGGTGTTTTCAGAGCGGATGCATGTTCCTGATGGTTTAGACTTCTGAAGTCTAAACCATCATCTAAGCATCTAATAATTATTTATATTATTAAAAAAAGGCTGTACGCTAGTATGCAAGTTGTATAGTTGGTGTATATCATGGGTGGGGGTCAAGAGAGTTTGGACTTTTCTGGTGTTCAGGCTGGGGAGGACACCCTTTGCAAGTGTTCCACTAGAGATTAAGCTTTAGCACGTGATATAATTTAGTTAACAGTTAAGTGCAGCGTAATCAACTTTTTAAAAGGCTTTTTTTTACTGCATACCTGTGTTAAATGCCCCTCAGCTGTGTGAACTATGGAAATAAACTAAAGATGAAAAACAGAGACTGAATAGAACAATGCAATTGCTCATATAAATAAAAATACAACCCATATTAAAAATATTAATTGGACACTATGGCCCGATATGTGTCACCCGTAGAGATTTTTCTGGATTTACGCCACTGAGTAGCATACTAGGATGGTAGTGTACACAGATTGCTTTCGTGTAGGCTCACGGTATTGTCCCATGGTTCAACTTCATTCTTTTTAGTTAGCCAACATCCTTTTGGAGCAGTTACTAGCAAATATAGCACTTTGGAGTAGCATGAAGCAGCATTTCTCTTTTGGAGCAGCACTTCCATCACTGCATATGCTCCCTGCTACATATAGAGCCTCACAAATAATGCAGTGTGAAATGTGCAACAATGTTCAAAAAAAAAAAAATTCAATTATTTGGCAGAATTCCAGCACTTCTAAGGCTATGAAAATCAACTTTTTAAAATCTTTTTTTGAATTCAATAGTTTTCAAAGATTTCAAATACCTGCATGAACCCTGCCAGTGTTCGAACCTCTGACTTTATGGCTGGTGGACAGTCTTTACGTTGTAAATTATTTTCAGAGTGCCTGTTAAAAGATCAAGTAATGCCAATCCTAGTTTCCATAGCTCAGACTCCTGAAGTATGAAAAAGTGCACTCAGACAGTTTACAAATCTTTTATGTATTTCTCTTTGTCATGACACTTCACTTCTTTGATGCCTTCTTTGGCTCCTCGGACTGCTTTGCTTTAAGCACCTTGGCCACAATCTTCTGTTCTTCGATGAGGAAAGCCCTGATGATCCTGCAGAAATAAAAAGGGGGAGAGGGGGCAACATCACATGCCGTGAACTCCCACTACAGAACGCATCTCAATTGCTCAGCACAAATATAATGTTTACATAATAAATTGCTCCTGTTACATTTCATGGTAACGGGAACTAGAATGAGACCACATACTCCAAGATCAAAATTCTACCTTTCCACAACTAGCACTACACCAGAACTCCCTTAAACCAGAGACTAAGCAATATGCAAGAAAGTAACATCATGTACCTGAAGTTGTAGTACATTTGAACCTATCTACAACAAAAAAGTCTTTATCCCTTGTCAGCAATCCAATGCATATATAGTCTCACCACAACGAACACTTTTTCTACTGTTGTTCTATTTCCGTGAAATTAGACTATGCAATTGTAGACTCAAGATATTTAATGGCATGCAGTAAACACAATCTTGAACATTTTAATGCATCTTCACAACATTGATTCGATTACTATGCGAGATTTAATGTCCCAAAAGCACCATATGATTATGAGAGACTCCGTAGTAGAGGGCTCCGGAAATTTCGACCATCTGGGGTTCTTTAACGTGCATCCGAATCCGAGTACACGGGCCTACAGCATTTTCGCCTTCATCGAAAATGCAGCCGCCGCAGCCAGGATTCGATCTCGCGACTTGCAGGGTCAGCAGCTGAGTACCTTAGGCCTTAGACCATCGTGGCGGGGTGCATTTTCAGAAAATAGAAATTGGTCTACGAAGTCCAAAAACACTTATTAGCACGACCAGAAACTGCCATGGTTTATAAGCATAGGGGCCACAATTGCTCGATAGATGGCAATGAGATTGCCCTCCTTTTGCCACTGGCTTGCTTCTGAGCTGCAGACAATCCAAACCTGAAGCTCAGTTTATAGTTTTCTACACGCCTCTGCTGCTAGGTGCAGACTTAGAACGATGGTTTTTTGCAATGCCACTGCCTTTGCTTCTTTTTGTGCTTGGCCAGTGCAGTCGCTGGCCAGAGCGGCTGTTCGTCCACGTTATCAACAGAATCAGCCAGCCGCCACAAGTGGATAAATAATAATAGCATAGAATATGGAAAAAGTCACCACTCCACGATACCATTCCTATATCCGAGCGTTGTTGGATAGCTTTTGATGGCGAACAGTTGCTGGAGTTAGCATGTTAGCGCAATTAATCGTTCATTCACAAAAGCCGTAGTGGCCATTGTTTCAGCATGCTTTTGAACATGGTGCCGCCAGCATTCATGAGAATTGCATCACGACACTGCTAGGAAAGAAAAGGAAGCAGCCGACAGTTATTGAATTCTGGGAATAAATGTTCCCCGTTTCGCTAGCTCAGGTTTTTACTATTTCGTATCACTAGCTCAAGTTTTTACTATTTCGTATCACTAGCTCAAGTTTTTACTATCTCACTACAATGAAATTTGTGCTTCAATGAAACTTTTTCCACACCGTCAAGTTTATTTGTAGTGGAGTTCGACTGCAACTCTAAATATGTGCTGAACATTAGTGCTTACTAAAACAATGTTCATGGAGTAGCACTTGACATGCAAGTGAGGGTAATCCACTTTATTTGAAATCTTGGCACTGTTTTCTAAAACAATGTTCATAGAATTCAAGATTACTGGCGTAAAGACAGAGCAAATAAGTCAACACAAAGGGGAAGGGCATAAATGAGTAGCTCTTCCACCTATTCTGACTCTTAGAATATAAACCTACATAAAATTGACATGAAAGAGAACTAAGGCGCCCAATTTTGGTTGATAACCAGATGAAAGCAACATATCACGATGACAAAGGAAAGCAGAAGTTGCTATTTATAGAGCTTGCAAGGAGTAAAATGTTCAGGTAAAGTGGATCAAGAAACAGCTCTCATACAAGAAAAACCAACAACCTCCACACTATGTTCATGACTACACGATGCGATCGCGCAACAATGTTCTACATTCACCAACGCCACAAGTGAGGCAGTCTATACTCCTAGGTTACATATGCAACACGGCCGTTAACGCAGCACAATGTAAGTTTACTTGACGTGCAATGTGGAAGTTATGGGTTGGTTTCGGAAGTGACAAGTTGTTTCCTTTCAGCCACTTAAAAAACACTACAATGCCACTACAAGTTAACCTCAGTTTCACTAGCATAAGAGCAACTCAAGCCAATGTCTGCCATGACTAAGGTACAAAAATAGGTTATCTCAAGTAAATTTATGAAGACTATACCAAATCTGGCAGCTCTTCGATAACGTGATCATTACCCCATTATTTGCCAAATGTGCCAGAAGAAGGCCCCTTTTCAATATTGTGTTCAAATATTTCAAGTAAGCCCATGCATCGTGGCCAGAATGCCATCACAATCTATCATGCAACATACAAGCTATGGGGTGCACGACTAATTCCAAGAAACAATCTTTTTTCATCTCTGGGCCTTTCCGGCTTCCCCAGTGATGTTCGCTACATACCAGCCAAGTTCAAGGATTTTGAATCGAGGAGATTTCTGCAACAGGGCTGAGTTGCAGTGAATTAATTGGCCTTTTTTTTCAGCACAAAAAAAAAAAAGCTCGAGGGCAAACAAACAAAAAAGCATCACGAAAAACAAGAAAGTGGGGGTGGGGTCTCAATTGCAAGCGCCAACATCAGCATTGCGACTTGGAGTAGCCAAACACAAGGGTAAGTCATTTTATGCCACTTACAATCGCATCTGCTCGGGTTTTGTCCGCACAGTTTGCAGAAAGCAGCGTTGCTTTGACTGGGTTAGCATTGAACGTGTGCACATTTTCAGGGTTCTGCCAGTTACATCATCACCATACATGACTGTGTGAAGACCGACAGCGGTTTCGTCCACAGCGGTAGTGGCAACGACAATCACATGCACTGTAGAAGATGGCGTGTGCGCGGTTCGCACACATACTTCGGAAGCTTCTGAGTACGCTGCTCTCGGCCTTCGTTTGATGGTTTCCGTACTAAAGTTTGTATCACCTGCTGCAATTAAGAAATATGTTCGGAACATTCAAATTTAGGGCTAATGGACATAGTGAAATTTGGCTGAGGAATTTCACGCATTCATATCTGCCGCGGTTTCGCATCACAGATATTCTACTGTACGTTTAGATTAACGTCTCTTAAAATAATTTGTAATAAAACGGGGTAGGTTTGAAAAACCTGGAGTGGACTGAGCTGCTTTTTTGTCAATGCGGCCAGATCACACATGGAAATTTTGATTCCTGGGAGATTTTCATGACAACCGTACAAACAGAAGAAACGGTCGAAGTTCGGGAGTCTCCCGGAGACTTGACAGGGGTTCGTCGTTTATATGGGTATAGCGCACCACGACAAAGACACAAAAGAGACAAACACACACACAGCGCTTACTTGCAACTAATGTTTTGTTTGCGATCACACCTGCTAAGTGAACTCCTGATAAACGAAACTCGCTTAAATTAAAATGCCTCATTAATGAAACTAAACGGGCTCATATGGCTGGATTTCAATGTGTTGCGCAGGAAAATTCATCGGTTAATCGAAACAGTGCTTATTGGTCACCTACGGTTAAACGGCACAAACTCTAAACACAGAATAGACTCGCTCAGGCCAAAGGTAGTCTCACAACCATGACAGCACCTCGAGACAAGCCAATCCAGTAGCCATTCTCGCTTGTGTTGGCTGCGAGAGCCAAGTCGGCGAGTCAGTTGTGTGTTAGGCTTATTTGTGCTGCTAAGTGCGGTGGATCATGGTGTTATTTCAGCCCTATGGAAAGGACGCGGCCGCACCATGCACTCTCGCTTGAAAAAAAGCTTAAAATTCATCAGGAGCTCGATCGAAGCGGCCTGGCAGAAGTGGTGAAAAAATACATCCCAAAATCAACGCTGTCGCGGATCTTCAAAGACACAAAAGATTGAAGGCGCTGTAAAGAACGAGACCTTTACATCTAAACGGATGCGGACGACGCCTAATGAACAACTATAAAAAGTTATTTTTCTGTGGTTCAAGGGTGCACGGTGTTCCAATCGGCCTACAAGTGGACCAATTCTCGAGCAGAAAGCTCGAGAAATCGCCATGCAAACGTGCGTTGAGAACTTCGTCCTAAGTGATGGATGGCTCAGCCGCTTCAAAACACGCCAAGGCCTAGTCTTCAAAGCAATCTCAGGTTAGAGTTCTGCAGTCAACAGGGACATTTGCACCGACTGGCAAAAGGGGCGGCTTAAGGAAATTTTGATGAGCTTTGAGCCACGAGAAGTCTGAAACGTCGACGAGACGGGTCTTTTTTATAAGGCGCTTCCATCAAAGACTCTGACCTTCAAAGGCGAAGCCTGTAGTGGAGGAAAACGCAGTAAAGATCGCATCACTATGCTGGTGAGTGCAAACAAGGCAGGAGATGAGAAATTGAAGCTGTTGATAATAGAATAATCAATGCACCCACGATTTTCAAAGGCGTTCGACAACTTCCCATTGTGTACAATGCTAACGGAAGACGAGGCAAGGCAGGAAAGTTGTCTCCATCGTGTATATTTGCCCAGCCCACGGTCAAGGTGACTCCAAGCCATCACTCAGGAGTTCTCGCCAGCCAATGAAACGGCAGTGATCTAGCTGATGGATCAAGGGTTTATTCAAACATTAAAGTGCACTACTGCAGACAATCGCTCCATCGATTGCTGATTTGTGCAGACAGCGGGAAATGCTACAGCATATATTTATTGGCAGCCATCCACATTTTTTGGCCCGTACCAGGGAGCAAGCGAAGGCAGCAGTACACACATGCTTTCATTATGCTGGCTTTGAAGTGCAAGAAGCAGTACTTGATGAAGAAGAAAGCCCTGCAGATGCTGACATTGAGGCAGTATTCAGTGAAGTCGTGCCCTCTGCCCCTTTCATGCTGACAGGACTTCAAATAAATTGATGAAAATGCCCATACCTGTCATGAGGAGACTGTCGAGGAAATGATTCCGAAGTGCAAGATGAGGATTAACCTTCCAGCAATGAATGTGTGGACAATATTGACAAGAGTAGTGGTGCCACCACACTGATCAGCTAAAAAGGCTGTTGAACATTTGCAGCACTATTTTGAGCATAAGGCTTGTCCAGAATTTCTGGCTAGTTTGTCAGGCATGGGTGCGTACCTTGTCAAAAAACTCAAGCTTGCCAAACAAACCACCTTTCACTTCTTTTTTCTCCTACTCACCTCTTGAGTACAGTGAGTTTCGTGCAATTTGAATAAAGGTTTTAATTCACTAAATAAGTGTACTTTGCTTAACTGAAACTTCTGATAAATGGAACAGCTTTATGGATCCCGTTCGCGTTCCGTTTAAGAGGGGTCGACTGTATTTGCATAATAACAGTAGATCGATAAAACCCAGAAAACAAGTAAAGGTACACAGCATAGCTCATGCATGTGTCAATCCCAATTGTGACAATCTGCACTCGCCAAAGTCGAAGTGAAGATTCTAGATACCTCTTTTCTTTAGCTGACAAAGCTAGGGAACAAATACAAACACATTTTTCTTTCATTTTGTCAATTTTATAGGCTTCAACGATTGCACGCATGTTCTGTCACGGGCACTGTAGAGAGTGCGGGTGTTTTGAAACACAGGGACGCAACCACACCTCTGACAGTGAATGTCCAAATGACAAGGATAGCGAGAAAGGCCGGTGCAGACTTAGTGTTACCGGTTCCAAGGAATGTGCGAAAACATTAATGAAGACAGTAACAGAAAACAGGATTGTAAGATCAAGCACCGGGGAAAACTTGCGAATTGTAGTCGAGGTGTTGTCTATTGCATTCCTTAGACTTGTGATCGCGTGTAAATAGGCCTAACTGGAAGGTGTGTGGATCAAAGACTTATGGAACACCAGCACAACATATAAAAAACTATCTGATCATTTGGGGATTCACTGTTAGAGTGGCGGTTGCATCTTGGTGTTTCAGAACACCCGTGCTCTCTATAGTGCCCGTGACAGAACTATGCTTGAAATCATTGAAGGCTATGAAATTTACAAAATGAAAGAAAAATGTGTGAGTGTGGTTTCCTTAGTTCATCAGCTAAAGAAGAAAGGTACTAGAATCTTCACTTTGACGTTGCTGAGTGCAGACTGTGATGACACGCGCCTGAGCTGTGCTGTATCTTTACATGATGTTTTATAGGTTTTATCGATCTACTGTTACTGTACAAGTAGCACGTGTGTGTCTATTTTGTGTCCTTGTCATGGTGCATTATACCCATATGAATGACGAACCCCGGTGACGTGTGCAACATGAAAATTTTAAATTTGTCACATTATCGACAATCAATGGTGCAATTATCAGGACAAGCGGCTGCCCACACTCCCTGCTGTTTGTCCCATTGCCCATGTGTGAGCACTTACAAATCGGCAACTTCAACCTGGCACACTAATGCCAAATCGCTAGCGTGGCTACAGTCATGCCAGCGGTCAGATAAGCTGACTGAATCCAACAACCACGGGTAACCAAAAAAAAAAACGCAGCTGATGGAGTCACGGTAACCAGAAATGGACACTGTTCCAAACAGCAGGTCAGGGACGACATGTCTCGCATGAGACTGGGAGGAGCACTTGGCAAAGAGGGCGACACAGCTTGGAAAGAAAAGGCCAATCGACAAACTGAGAGGGTAGGGATGGAAAGAGCGAAATGAGCAGTCACATCAAACACGTGTAATTCCGCTATAGATAAGAGTCCGACGGAATTCCAACTAGTTGGGAAAAAACGTACAACAGAGTAACAAAAATGCCGACCAAGGTAAAACACACAAAAATCAAAGAGACGTTTCGGCTCCCCACACAGGAGCCTTGTTCACAGTGACCACTAATAGCGTAGTGCACTCTTCTTATTCACGTTTCATCATGCGTTGCAGACATCCTGCATACACAGGGAGGAGTATCCCAATATTCTTGTTCAACGTATGCGCACTAGTTTGGATGGCCAGAGGTTCAATGTGCAATCGCGATAACAACTTTCTTTTCCGTGGCAATGACGCAGGCTTTATCCTAGTAGATAGCATGCCCAGTAGACGCAACATGTTCTGCAAGGGCATTAGAAGCCACCCTGTTCTTGACGTCATTAAAATGTTCCGGGGGCCTTCTTTTATAATTGCCTGTCTCGCCAATGTATCTGTATCCACAGTCTTTGCAAGGAATTTTGTCTTTACAGGAATTACAGAAGAGCGCACTACGCTATTTGCGGTCACTGTTTGAATAAGGCTCCCATGTGGGGAGCCACAACTTTTTAATTTTTGTGTATTTTACCCTGGTCGGCATTTTTGTTACTTTGCTCTGTGTAACTCCTCTATTACAGGACCGTGTCTGAAAAATATCTCACGACTACTTGTTAATTGTATGCTCATACACAACCAAAACTCTATACCAAAGTTATAACATCTGGGTCGTTTAAAGCCCCGCTTTAAAGGGTCCCTAAACCATCCAGAGGACGAAACTTAGGTGTGGTCAGTGCGTCTTGCATAACTTTCTGCTTCTGAGAGACAGGCTCAGAGGCAGTAATGGGTAACGGAAGACATTTTACTGTTGTCCATTAGCGAAACCCAGCAGGAAATAGAGACACCTGCCAGGCATTAGAATGGACGTACACGAATAACCCACGATAAATATTCTGGCATGCAGCACAACACATTATTTCTCGGCGCCTGGAAACTTTTCAGACGTGGGAGAGGGGGCTGCATAGGCAACTTTACAGTAATGGCCAGTTGTTTTCTGACGCCGCAAAGAAGAAGGTGATGATATTTGGGGATTCAACGCCCTAAAAACCACCAAATGATTATGAGAGGTGCCGTAGTGGAGGGCTCCAGAAATTTCGACCATCTGGGGTTTTTTAATGTGCGCCCAAATCTAAGCACACGGGCCTACAACATTTCCGCCTCCATCGGAAATGCAGCCACCGCAGCCGGGATTCGATCCCGCGACCTGCGGCTCAGCAGCCAAGTACCTTAGCCACTAGAACACCACGGCGGGGCGCTGCAAAGAAGGTGTGACAATACTACGACCTCATAAAAGTTCAGTGCTACAAGTGGGGCTCTTTGATTTTTAGGCCACTGGCAGCTATCTGGCAGCAAGAGCTAGCCAGAGGGTCAGTCAGCAAGTTCCAGTCTAGACAGGAAACAGCGTCGTGGTCACGTATGTGGGGAACCCGAGACATCCCGAAGCTGCCCGATGATCGCAAAATCGAATGCTGGAACAACCAGCGTAAACGTAAACAAACTCTACCATCATGGCAGCAAATGAAACAATGCGCCGCATGTATGTTTTTTTTTTCTGCATTGTCCGCTTCGAAATACGTAGCCAAGCTCGCCAAAAAGCTAAAATGATATCCTACGACTTCGCTCGCACGATCACTCGCAGCGTTCACGAACGAAAATAGCCAGCTGGCACACGCTACCTCGAGAACAATGCAAGCTGAGCTGCCGCGACGATGACGGCTTAACAAGTTCACGTCTCTTTAGTACATGTATCAGCCACTGCACAACACGACGCAAGTCATGCGAAAGTGATCGTGTCCCCAAAAGAGCTCGAGCATATACCTGCTCACCCATCGCATATTATATGTTGCAAACACACGTTGACGAACTTACATTTTTGTCTAAAGTTTATTATATGTGCAGGTATCGGTACCAGGAGTGTGCGTCGTATATAAAATAAACATTTGCATGACACGTTCTCGACCCATTTCAGAACTTGCCTTGGCCTGTTTTCCAGTCCTAAGTGGCACTTAACAGATATCATGTATATCAGCTTTGATTTGACCTACTAGGTCATAGTACATACTGCGCGGCATCATTACGAAGAGGTGAAAAAAGACAAAGCCAACAATGAAATGGGTCACGAAAGGATGTACACAATTCTGAATGCATTCTCAGTTTTTTTTTTCTCATGCCGTATCATTAATATCATGCCACATATGCAGGCTCATAGGTAGAAATGGGTTCGCACGCCGTTTGTAACTAGCGAGCATCACCAACAGTCGCGATCTAGAGCCTTCTATCACCATCGAAGATCAATTGAGTAGTCAGGACAGAGGTTTTAAGAGGTTTACGTACGCAAACATACGACTGAGCGAGCTAGTTCAATCACAAGTGCACAGAAAGCAGGCACAGCTCCACAAACGACTACTACGAAAATTAGCTCCAAAGTTGTCTACAAGCGTGCGTACAAACGTGTAGTACATACATAACTGTTAAAGCATGCATGTGCACGACGCAGTCAACAATTTACCGCGTTGTTCACAGGAGGATGCTTCACGTAAACCACAACAAAAGCGATGAACAGTAGCTTCAAACACTCGCCGCCACTCGTAATCGCCTCATCTCGCAAGGCGGAACAGGCTTTAGAAGATAACGCCACGCGTAATCACAAGCGAGGGCGCCGTCCTCAAGCACCCACATTGCAATCCATCGAGTCCTCACAAAGATGGCACCGAGCGCGCATCATACCTTTTTGGCGTCTGCTAGCGCGAAACCTGCCCAAAACCTTCCAGAACGCTTCCACGACTAAATTGTCCTCGAAGCGTCTGGCGACCGGCGGGCTCCCAGTGGGTGGCCAGAACCGTCCAACCCAAGAAAAACGAACGCTAACCGGAAGTGCATCGCGGGGGAGGGGGAGAGCAGCCAGAGAAAAACGAGCGCGCTCTGGCTGGCTCTGGCAGCCCACGAGTAGCCAGAAGTGAAAAATCGAAGAGCCCCACTGGCAGCAACTTTTGTCTTGTGTTGTGGAAGATGGATAAAAGCCATTAAACTCTACCCAATACCAAATACCAGTGCAGAAGCAAGCACTCGGATACACACTTTCATCATTTTCCCAGTCATTGGGAGAAATTTGGGAATGTCATTAATGCCGCATGTCCTTTATTCAAATACAGCAGAAGTACCATGAAATAACATACCTGCCAACCTGCCAACAGAGAAATTCGTAAAACCCCCGAGTACTGAAGGGGGTGGGGGATCCCCGACTTTTTTTCTTTAAATTGTAGCGTTAAAGAACCACCCAGGGTTCTTTTAACGTGGACCCAAATCTTGGCACACGGTCTTACAGCACTTTCGCCTCCATTAAAAATGCAGCCCCCGCAGCCGGAATTCGATCCCACGACCTGCGGGTCAGCTGCTGATTACCTTAGCTACTAGACCACCGTGGCAGGGCTAATGAACCTCTGAAGCCTTGTTCAGTTCAATAATTTTATACTGGAACCTTTAAACAGAACCTAAAGGGACTAGAAAATGTGTTCCATTTCACAAGAGTTCCGTTCACTGAGAGACGAGCAGGGATGCAGAATACAAGAACAAAACCAATCTTGTCAGAAGCACTTGTTCCATTTAAGCAGCAGTTCTGTTCAACAGATTTCAGTTTACTGTATATCTATATATGTATACAAACTATATAGGAATAGACTGCACACAAAAATATTGCTTCAGGCATACACAGCTGAACCTTGAAATGCTGAAGCAGCACAGTCAACTGCCAATATTTCAAACATGCTTGAAAGGGCACCTTCCAGTGACGCTACAGAGGTCTGCTGATTAAGAGCAATTTTTGGAGCAGCAAAATTTTCCATTTTTGAGCAATCCGTAACAACTAAGTTCCCAACCCTAAAGGAGAAGCAATTTGAATTTCCATTCAAGAACATAATTATATTGGGCCTCTTGCAAAGAGCTGGAAATAATTCAATTCATTGCAAACCACATTGAGCCAGACATCTTAGAAGCACTCCCTATTTCAGTTGATGCAAAAATGATGCCGTCACACTGTTGAGCATTCTGGAAAAACTTGTTCAGTGATTATTTTTGTAGTAAATAAACAATACTGGTGATAAAATAGAACTTCATGAAATAACTCTAAATACACCCATGTGGTTATCAGCAGATTGGGTAAACAACCGCTGTGACATACATAGTCCTAACTGCATTTCGCTAAGATTAATTCAAAGATAAATTCTTCACAACTGAACGTATTGCTAGGCATCACATGACATCATTTAGCTAATCTAATCAAGCCGACCTGCTCCAGCACTCATCTCTCCATGCTGAAACTAAATGATTCAACAAACTTCGTTTTGCTTTTGAAGCGGTGCTTTATGCGGTTAGGGCGTTCTGTCTACTCCGAAATTTCCTTCTAGTGTCTGTCCTCTAGAAGGCACTGAATAATAATAAAAAACAAAAACAACCCTCACAGGGTACCTTATGAAGACGACTCGAAGGCGAGAGCCATTTTCTTTTCATTGTGATAGCAATTATACGGAGATTATTTACTGGTTTTTTACCGCTGGGGGGCATAGGCAGTGCCACCCCGCCCCCGGCTACGCCACTGGCCATCACCGTCATGTTTTGCTTACTGTAGTATGGTGCAGTAAATCTGATTTGGCGCACTTTGGTACAGGATTGGAATTACTGCACCTTCGCAGTACAGCCACAAGTGCCAAAGAGTCACTGTACAGGAACATCTAAAATTTAAGACTTTCTGTTTAACTTGTAGGTACATCTAAAATTTAAGACTTTCTGTTTAACTTGTAGGTATGAAACAGCATCAATTGAATCCATCAGTGCTACTGCATTGATCATCTCGCAGCGTTAAATCAGCACTTCACTGAGTCTGGCCGTTTGCGACTGTAAAAGATTCCCAAAGTTTGTCTTCTGCAATGCCAAGGTATTCTGAGTATGCAAAGTTTGTGGGCGTTGCAGGTGCAGTGTTAGCATTTATAACTCAACAAGAGCCCACAAAAGGTTAGCGTATGGCCATCCAACACGGAATCATCCGCAGTTGCATTTTGACAAAATAAAGTTTACCATCAATCTCAGTCTTAGGCACACTGAAGGCCTAACGCATCTTAGTGGCTTTCAGCTGCTTGTGCTGCTGTCGCCAGTAGCGAACACAACATTCACCTACTCCGCAGCACCTACCAGTGGCCCTGTTGTCGTGGTTTAGTGCATGATCAATCACTTTAGACTTTAAAGCAGCCGCGTAGTCTCTTGGCTTAGATTTAGGCTCTAGGCATTGATAGTATGCATGAGGCTTAAGATTAAGAGACGGCGCCAGATGGCATAGGCTTTCGTTATTACTCTCAGGGAACGAGCAGACGGCATTACTGCTGAGACTTTCGGGGGTGCAATAACTACACATGAAAAAAAAAAAAAAGTATTTTTGTTGGGCGATCTGGTATGTGCGAGAATTAGAATATTTATAATGAATGCACTCACATAATAAACACACTCCCAACTTCAGTCGTCAAAATTTGGATTTTTCTTGTCCCCGCCTATGAAACGCAACCCTACATTCGTCCGCCGCAGTCCTGCTAACGGACACCTGGCGCCTCCTTGCCCGTTGGATCTTTTCCGTTTTTTTATTATGCAGACCCCCCCCTCAGCCACCTCGGCTTGCTCCCTCCCCCACTTCGCCCGCTGACACGCACCCTATAGTTTTTCTATTTGTGTGTGGCACGTACCCATCTTTCTTAAATACCTATGCGCCACAACGAGGTTAACGAACAGTGTGAGTGAAGAGACATCGCAGCTGACACACAGCGAGCGAAGGTCACGAAACTTCCCATGCCAACCGATGGTCGCTTCCTGCAAATACAGTATAGACCGTTTATAATGTAACTCATGAATACTATAACCAAAACGACCTTTTTCAAGAGCCGCACTTGCGCAAAACGTGTTGAGCATGCAGCTTCGCGTGTCACAGAATCGAAACAGGCGATGCGTGCTTGCTAATTAAATGTTCTGAATGTTGAAAGAATTTGACGTCCAAAGACATGCACTGACAATGAAATGAACAAGAAAAGGGGGGTCTAACAAATGAAAGCACCATCGCTGAAATTTGCCGACTACCAGACCGCCTCAATTATGCACATTACACAGAAACACAGAATCACATTCAGAATTTTACGCGTTGAAAGACGCCAACCATTCGATTTCACGGACGCGCACCCGATTTAAGACATCACAATCTAATCGCGAATCACTATTTGAGCGCTACACGCGCTGCCCTCGTTTTCATTAACGTATGTATCCCTTCCAGTCAAGTGCGGCCACGGCAAAGAGTGTCGCTGATTCGGTACCAAACCGCAATGAATGCTGATTAGGCCTAGCTTGCCGTTTGGCATGTTCTCGCGGAAAGTTTGTCCAGAACATGATTCGGCGCCACAAGGATCACACCAGCAGTAAACTAAGAACAGCGTGAGTGATACAAAGTTTGCCTTCGTGACCGGGAAATCAGCAACGAAGACAACTCGCCAAGCTTACGTACGACAGCGCACTGGCAGCAAAAGTGAACGCTCACATCATAAAACCGTAAAAGGTTTTCAATTTACAAATGAGGAAGAAAATGCGATATTTGTTGAAAGCGTGATAACGACGTCTTTCCCGACAGGAAACAAGCGCATGCAGTTGATAAAGACGGGATCGCACCGTTGAGCGGCGCACAGCCGAAGCCACGCTAGCGACATAGTACGCTGTAGCCGTGTCGACGCCGGTGTAAAGGTTTATCGGTAACGAAGGCAACCGTCCTCTTCTCTTACTCGACGAGCCCGCACAGTGCCCCACAGTCTTTTTTTATTTTCTGTCCACCGCCCTTCGTTCGTTCACTCCGTGTCCCCTCCTTCCCCGTAACGACCACGTTCACTCCCCAGCAGCGCACCCTGTGCGCCTCCTTTTAGAAGGGCACTCGTTACCGCATTTGTCACAATTTTCGGCAACCGCACTATAACCAGTCTTTGATCTTGGGGCACTGCACAATAAGCAGTATGCATATACATGGGGTTTATGGGAGAGCAAAATGAGAGTAGAAAAAGACCGCATTGTAAGCGGTTGTGCACTATAAGCAGTTAGGTTATAAGTGGTCTACAGTGAACAAAACTCAAGGGGGCAGACTGTACTTTGGACCAAAAAGTGACAAAAAAATGCAATTTTAAAATTGACATATTTGGTTTCTGCAAATATTTTTCTATCTCTCTGCAAATTTTCACACACCAGGAAGTAGTAATTTTTTTTGTAATGTCATTCTAACTGTCCAGATTCTTGGTGCTGTCAACATGCAAAACCTGCAAAAAATGGGGAACAGACTTCTAAGCTTCTTTATATTTGGCTGGCACCTGTGTTAGAAGCTCTGCTACGAATTTGGGAGCACCTTTATGAAGATTGCAAAACATGCACACCATGATTGTTGCTTATTAAAGAAGCAGTGTGTTTTCAGTTTTTTTTTTCACTGTTCTCAAAAAAAGTAAATTTACGACAGTTCACTTTTGAGGCCTCAATATCTCTGCAGCTAGGGCAGGTACGATAATTCTTTTTGCAATGAAAACCTGTATGTGTGTAGAATGCAAGTATGGGAGTTGTATGTGTGTAGAATGCAAGTATGGGAGTTTTAATTAATTACTCATCAAGATTGTAATATAATTCTAACTGCTTTTGCAAATGGATAGTTCATATTGCTGTAAAATAACCATAAAAGGCCAAAAAACAAAAAAAGAACTCTTGAATACTTTCACTCTATAGTCATTAGTCTATGTTGGCATATCTTAAATATCACTTAAGCACTTTATTTCTATGGCGGCCTTAAACAATAGGGGGTGAACTTAAGTTATCTCAGGAACAGGATGACTTATAGGAAAACTAATTAAATATTTGAAACCAGCAGAAAGAACTGCATAGTCAAGTGCAGTTTGATCAAGTTTACTGAAAAAATAAACAAAAAATGTCTAAGACCAGTCTGCCCCCTTAAGGGGAGACTGGATCGCGAAAAATGGCAAAAAAATCTATTTTTTGAAACTCAAGTTTTCAGTTTCTGGAACCCTTTTTGTATCTGGTTCCAAAATATCTACACTGAAAACCACGCAGAAGTGCTTCGGAAAATTCGTTTCACCCACCTAGGTAGCAAAAATTTTTCTGGAAATGGCGAGAAAACGGCGATTTTCAAAAAATCATAGCTTCGCGATGCTTGGGCTAGAGCCGGCTTCTTGGGCTCATCGGAAAGAGCATTTCTCCGTGTTTAACTTTCCTGCCTCAGCTGGCTCCTCCCTTTAACAACAAGCGAGCAAAAAGCAAATGTTTGAAGGTCGTTTTGAGGCCCTTGATTGGCTGTGGCCGCCATGTTGCCTCAACTCGCCTCGCCATTGGCCTGATGCTCGCTCTGGGAGATCGTCGTCTGCTGCTTGTGCGTCGCGACGACATGGCTCTCGAAAATCGCCACTTCGTGACGTGTTTACGGCTTGATAATCACTTAAGGGGGGACATGGTTTTTAGAGATAACATAGGTTATTTCTTGGCCAAAGTAGATGAAACTGCACTGCTTTGTTCAGTTTCTTTAGCTTTATTTAACTATCCAGTTATATTTTACACAGGTCAATTATTTCCAGGGGTAATTAGTACTCTCATTCTATTGTTTGCCGAAACAATAAAGTATTATCCATGCAACATAACATCATTTTAAACACATATATGGATACAAGAAAGCCGAAGGAGAGCAACGCTGCAAGCTGATTGGAAATTGAACAACTACTTCTCAATTAACAGCACTAATGAGTTCATGGTCTACACCTAGCCAAAAACAAAAAAACTTTAAATTAATATAAAAAAATTTTGAACTGCAGATTGAAAATCTGCTTGCAGCGTTGCTTTCTATGCACATTTAGCTACATTGTGCAAAAAGAATTGTAGCTCTAGCTGTCCTGGGTCGACTTTTAGAGAAGAAGCAAACAAGGGAAGTGGCCAAAATCCATGTTCTGAGAAAATGAGCAAAACAGGTTAAAACTTTATTTAGCATTACAGAATGTAAAACATCACAGGCACACATAATTTTAGCGAGTTAATATGCACCAGGCATATAATCAGATTGATTGTTAGCATGAGCATGCCTTTTTTTCAAGTTCCGCTGTAAGTTGTCAGCCGACGAGCGTTTGCTTGCTGACGCAACGGAACGACGGCAATCCTTTTCGGCCATGCGCTTGGAACTGTGGATGCCAGGGTTGAGGCCAAGCTCTTTCAGTATGCCTGCAGAGCTTCTCTCATTACCAGCGTTAAACTTCATGACTGCTTCGGCTACTGCTGCTTCAACGGTGAACAATGAAGCATGTCGGTCCTTCGGCGCAAGTGCCCATATCATGGAGTGTGAGCACTCGTTGCTGTTTTGTGTTTTGCCCCGTTGGCATCGTTGCAGTAGCTTCTTGTCAGAAAGCCTCTGATAAATAGGCAATAATGCCTCACAGACATGAGGAGGAAAGCTGCGCGGATGTTTGGGTGCAGGCTCGCCCTTAGCGTCTGCAGCATTTTGCCGACACCATGAGTTGGTCCCTGTTGGGCAAAATGTGTGGTTGGCCACTTCATCGTTTGATGTCACATGGTAATGAGTGGCCATCACTGCCCTTTGCATGGCATCCACATCGTCATGAGATTTCAGGGCCCATCCATAATATGAACTCAACTTGTTGATGAGATCCCCAGTCAACCGGCCTTTTCCGGAAAGGCTCTCCACGCCAGTGCTTTTCTTGTGCTTGTCCACCAAATTGCGCAAGGCTGTACCCATCCGCTTCTTCACGTGATTCACGCAGTCTTCCTTGGTGATGGGAATGTAACCATACACGTTCTCTTCTTGTAGCGCCAGGTACGTCCGGCTATCGCCATCTGAAAGCACGGTTGTGTACCTGACACTATGCCGCTCTAGTGACCTTTTGAATAAAATGAGGCTAGCCTCCACCTCCATTTCCCCAGCTTTCTTTGTTGTGTTTCGCTGGCACACGTGGTTCTCTTTCCACTCTTCGTAAGCGGGGTCCCCCTCCTTCGGGCCCGACTCACACCCGGTACAAAAGTTGCTCAGGACAACGTAGTCAAGAACGAGGCCGCTTATCAGTTCCATGACGGTACCGACGCCAATATGAGACGAGTGTCCGCGCGTCATCCACGATCCGTCGTATGACACGGCGATGTTTCCCGGGCTGTCCACATTGAGTTCCGCGTAGATGTCGCGAACCGAACTCGCGCACTCACTCATAAGTTTCGAGGCAGCAAGAGTAGCGGCAGGTGTTAGCTTCTTCTTCACGTACGCCTGCCACGTTTTCGTGTCGAGGCCGCGACGCGATATGTTCATCATTGCAAATATGTCGTTAAAAGCAGTCTGCCTGTTGCCAGTTGCCTGCATTGCGCGGGTGGCTAGCACGTTCACTGTGAATGGATTTATTTTCTGCTGTCCGTCGACGCGCGGCGAACTCCACTTTGACGACTCGTCACCGCAGTTCACACACACTAGCTCAAGCTTGACGGCAAGGCCGTATTCCCGCTCGCCTCTCCTGATCTCGGCGTCTCTGTTGCAAATCTTGCACTTTAAATGCAATATTATCAAAGCATTTACCGCCTCCAAGTCCAGGATGGTGAAAGTCGTTTCATCGGGTGGGGGACCCACAGCGTCGGCACGTTTAGCGATAAGGCTGCGCTTCCGCTCCGTCGCCGCAACAGATGAAATCTCTCGCAGCTTCTCTTCTGCCTTCTTTTTATCCTCCATCTGTTGTGGCTGCAGAATTTGCGTGTCGTGACGCACACGGCCGCTTTCCGCGACGTTGTCGGCAACTGATGGGCTCGTAGGACTAGCGTCCGTTAGGCCTGCCGCGCTGGCGTCGACGACCGCTCCACTGGCCGCTGCGAGTTCGTCATCCTCGTTGTCCTGGGTCGTTGCGGGGCGCTTCCTGAAGTTCTCTGCTAGCGATCGCCTCACCCGATTTCCAAATTTGTGTTTGGTGCGGAACTTCTTGATGGCACGACCCATAGCTGTAGGCAGTTGACAACACCAAGACAACATGGCGCACGCTCACGCGCGTCTCTGCGGTGAAGCAGACGCCAGAAACGCCCCTTGGCCAATCGGATGCCTAGATTTTGTCACGTGCCCCAAGCAGCCAATAGAATCGCGCGCTTGTACCCCTCGATGACGCGCTTTTACTAGAAAACCAATGAGCAAAGCGAGCCAGTGGTGGCGGGAAATTGAAGATGAAGAACGGCTCTTCCAAACGAGATCGAGATGGCCACGATAGCCCTTGTGTACCGACAACGGTTCGGCACGGAAAAAGCGCGATTTTAGCGTCAATTTGCGCTCATACACACCTCATATTGGTGTTACAAATTGATTTTACGGCAAAAATAATGACAATATAAGCTAGAAACTTAGCAGATTTGTGCAAGAATAGATATAGATTCCGAAAATGTCAGCTTGAAAAAGTCAATTTTTTTTGCGATTTTCGGCCTTCTAAGACCCGTGTCCCCCCTTAAGATATAACTAGGCTTTAGTTACGAGCACTAAGCGGATGCGCGATCAGGTTACTACGAGCGGGAGCGCAGTCTACGAGCGCCGCGCGTCATCGGAGTCGTCTTTAGCCCTAACTCTGCCGACAGCGAGACTGCGGGCAGGAACGACGCGCTAGCGCATTCGTGGCGAAGTGCTTCTTTGCAAGCAATGAAGCTGAAAGCGGTGGCACAATCTCATTGCTACCAGTGGCCGCACTGGATGCACGATCAGATTACTACGAGCGGGCGCGCGGCGGTCTACGAGTGCGGCGCGTCATCGGAGTCTGCTTTAGGTCTAACTCCGCTGACAGCGAGACTGCGAGCAGGAGCGACGCGCAAGCGCACTCTTGGCGACGTGCTTCTTTGCAAGTAATGTACCACATCACTCGCTAGCTTCTCTGAATCACGTACGGGCATTTTACGCATCGGCAGCGAACAACACAGTCAAGCTCGTCAGCACCCCCCCACCCCTTCACTGCCATGGATTGCTCGAAACAGCGGCTAGCAGTTTCGCGCGTGCCAATTTTTTGTCTTCGTAGTTACACATTTCGCACATCGTCATCGAACGCCGCCGGCAAGTGCATTAGCGCCGGCTGCACTGTCCGCGCGGCCACGCACCCCTGGGTCATATGGAGTGCTGTCAGTAAGCTTTTGTGATGCGATTCAGACGTGCTTGGAGCCGTGCTTGATATTGCCACGAACGTCTATGAATGTTTCGAGGTTAACGAATTACTGTAGATTAGAGTTTTCGCGACCGGCTGTAAGATGATACGTTTCACGGCTAGAGCGGCGAAAGAGCATGTGTGAATCAGGGGCACGAATTTTTATATGCCGGTTTCGTGTCACTAATTATACTGCTAGAAATTCCCGTGCCACCAGTCTTCTGCCCATAACTTCGTTATTTAGAAAGAAGGCATAGGCCGTCATGGTGTGATCCATTTTTCTGATGCAATAAACTTTTCTCCAAATAAAAAAAAATCAGTGAATATTTGTAATCAAGTACTTAATTATGCTAATTACAACTTCAGCACAAAAAAAGTATGTGTAATAATTTCAGTATATGGTTTTATTCAATTACAATCTTTTCTGTCATACCTATCACACCACTCTTTCATACAAAGAACTTGGTTTGAAATCCATACTTGTGCTTTGTAACTCATGAAAAAGAGTAAATCATGAAAAGAAGTCAAATATCACAAGACAAACCTGAGATCACTATTTTTAGGTGTCTTAGCGACGTAAAGAAAAGTTGAAACTTAAAACGCTGTTTTCTCAATACTTTTTTTTTTTTTGACATTATGCTCAGCCCCTCCACATGGTTCAATAAAAAAATAATTTGTTTCTCGTAAAGTATTCGTGGTATCGCTTCAAAATGTTTATGGAAGCACTGTGAGGTCATTCTTAGTGTCTGTGCCAATTCTCATCAATGTCCAACGAGAAACAAAAAAGTTCATTGAAAAAAGCCTGTCGAAAACTTCGACAGGCTTTTTCTCACAAGTGTGTTTTGGACATTGTGCATTGCTCGTGGAAAGAGTAGCACGAGAATGACTGGACCAATTTTGATTCTGTTTTTTTTTCCCTGAATCCCTGAACACTGCTTGGGGGTACAGCAAGTTTTGTGGCCCTGATATTTTTCTAGATGATGATTTGTCCGTGCCATTGTTTCCGACAATGTGTGTCGGCAGCAAAAAAAGAGAACTTATTAAAAAATTCCAAGAGTGTCATACCCTGTAGCTTTTTTTTTAGTAAAGATCAACACCATTCGCAGCTTCCTGGCGTGTTTTGTTGCAGCGCTAGGCTTTCCATGAGCAGACCTAGTAATTGGATCGTTGTAGCATTATGTAACTTGAGAACTACTGAAGCTATCATGACGAAACTGCATATTTCTTTATTATAGACACTTACGAGTATGCATGCCAAATTTCATTGCTGTAGGTCAACAAATAAAAGTTTTTTTTCAATGCCACCTCCCCCCTTTAGGCCCAACCACATGCACGCAATTTTCGAGCGACAGAATTTGTTGTCGCTTTGGCTGTTACGAAGGGGCCCTTCGTCACCATCGTGTCGCAGGTTTCTGGAAAACCAGAAAGAAATCACTTGTTGCCCAGAGAAGATTGTGACTATTTCCCCAACATAGTCCCAAATTCTCGCTTCTGTTGCAAGTGAGGCGGCCGCCGTATTTTGTCCTTAATCTTGTTATCGACATGATGTTATGACGCTTTGGGGGTGTTGGCCGCATCGTTAGTTGCTTGCTACAATGCCAATGATGCCCTCGCGGTCGTCGTGCGAGGTTACCATGAAGTTGTTAGTGTGTAGTGGTGTCGTAGCGCACGCTTCTGGGTGCCCCTCGAGATAACAGCAGATACCTCTCTTGAAGTTAAACGATTGCGAGAAAAGATAGTCACAAAACACTCTTTTGGCGTGAACGGGCGACGCGGCAACATCTTGTAGAAGATAGCTCCTTCAAACACCGAAAATGGGTTAAGTGCAACAAAGACACTTAGCAAATTAAGGGGGGACGTGCCTTTGAGAATGAACTTTCTTATTTCTGGTCGGATGATGATGAAAATCGGCACACACACTAAGAATGGCCTCACCGTGCATCCACAAAAATTTCGAGGCGATAGCACAAATACTTAATGAGAGACAAATCATTTTTCAATTGAACCTCATGGAGGGGCTGGAGGATTTATAAAATGACAAAAATGGTTGGTAATTGCTGTATCCTCAGCCAAATGTATATTGAAGGGGGCTGCGTTCTCAAAATAACTTATTTGCAACACTAAAACTTGTAGCTTACGTTTTCTCCAGGGACCCTGCAATGAGCACACTTGCACTACAAACAAGAAACTCTATAAAAAATTCTTTAAGGAGTACAATGAAAAACTAAGATTGCAGCCCCCTGAAGCACAGTTCAAGGAGCATTACAAATAAACGGAATCAAAATCCGTACAGTGGTTGCCCAGATATCTGCTCCACGAGCTGAGTATAATGCCAAAAAAAAAAAAAAACAGTATTGAGAAAACTGCGTTTAAAGTTTCAACTTCTTTTTACGTCTCTAAAACACCTAAAGATTGTGATCTTAGGTTTGTCTTGTGATATTTGACTTTTCAGGTATTCGGTCTCTGACCAGTGTACCTTGGTTGCCCTTTTCCCCCCCCCCCCATAATTTCCTTTTCATGTTTTACAAAGAACAAGTATGGATTTCAAACCAAGTTCTTTATATGAAGGAGTGGTGTGATAGGCATGACAAACGATTGTAATTGAATGATACCATATACTGCATTGATTACACATATTTCTTGTGCTGAAGTTGTAATTAGCGTAATTACATTCTTGATTATAAGTATTCACTGAACATTTCTATATTTAGACAGAGGTTTATTGCATCAGAAAAATGGATCACACTATGACAGCCTATGCCTTCTCTCCAAATAACAAAGTTATGGGCAGAAAACTGGTGGCACAGGAATCTTTAGCAGTATATTTAACGACGTAAAACGGGCATATAAAAATTCTTGCCCCTGATTCATACGTGCTCTTTTGCCGCTCTAGCCGTCAAATGTATCATCATACAGCCGATCACGGAAACGCTAATTTACGAGGCTTTCATTGCCTCAGAACATTCATAGACGTTCGTGGCGATACCAAGCACGGCTTCAAGCACGTATAAATCCCATCACACATGTCTAAATCGCATCACAAAAGCTTATTAACAGCACTCCATATGACCGTGAAGTGCACGGCTGCGTGGACAGTGCAACCGGCGCGTAATGCACTTGCCAGCGGCGTTCGGTGACGATGCGCGAAATGTGTAATTACGATGACAAAAAATCGGCGTGCACTGCACTTGGCATCACATTTTCGAGTGACGACGCGTGAAACTTCTAGCCGCTGTTCCGAGCGATCCTTGGCAGTGAAGGATGGGGGGGGGGGGAGTGTGACGAGCTTAACTGTGTTGTCTGCTGCCGATACGTAAAATGCCCGTACGTGATTCAGAGGAGCTAGCGAGTGATGTGGTACATTCCTTGCGAAGAAGCACGTCGCCAAGAGTGCGCTTGCGCGTCGTTCCTGCCCGCAGTCTCACTGTCAGCGGAGTTAGGCCTAAAGCCGACTCCGATGACGCGCCGCACTCGTAGACCGCCGCGCGCCCGCTCGTAGTAATCGGATCGTGCCGCCGCTTACAGCTTCGTTGCTTGCAAAGAAGCACGTCGCCACGAATGCGCTAGCGCGTCGTTCCTGCCCGCAGTCTCGCTGTCGGCGGAGTTAGGGCTTAGACGACTCCGATGACGCGCGGCGCTCGTAGACCGCGCTCCCGCTCGTAGTAATCTGATCGCGCATCGGCTTACTGCTCGTAACTAAAGCGTAGTTATATCTTAAGTGATTATCAAGCCGTGAACACGTCACGAAGTGGCAATTTTCGAGAGCCATGTCCTCGCGACGCACAAGCAGCAGGCGACGATCTCCCGGAGCGAGCATCGGGCCAATGGCGAGGCGAGCTGAGGCAACATGGCGGCCACGGCCAATCAAGGACCTCAAAACGACCTTCAAACATTTGCTTTTTGCTCGCTTGTTGTTAAAGGGAGGAGCCAGCTGAGGCGGGAAAGTTAAACACGGAGAAATGCTCTTTCCAATGAGCCCAAAAAGCCGGCTCCCGGCCCAAGCATCACGAAGCTATGATTTTTTGAAAATCGCCGCTTTCTCGCCATTTCCAGAAAAAGTTTTGCTACCTAGGTGGGTGAAACGAATTTTCCGAAGCACTTCTGCGCGGTTTTCAGTGTAGATATTCTGGAACCACATAGAAAAAGGGTTCCAGAAACAGAAAACTTGAGTTTCAAAAAATCGATTTTTTTGCCATTTTTCGCGATCCCAAAGCCGCGTCCCCCCTTAACTTTTTTTTTTAGAATCACTGCAATTTTCTGCTCACACTGAAAAAGTTTTCATAAAGTTTGCCCCGCATAATAAGCGCACCCTCAAATTTGATTCAGTTTTTTAGAAAGAAAAAGTGCATTCGTTACGCGAGTAAATACGGTAATTAAAGAAGCCACAGTGTCTGCCCCATACTGCAATGCCTTCACGAATAAGCATCAAAAATGCATGGAGGCATAATGGCACAAAGCAGCAACCATGCCAGCAATTCCATCATTGAGAACTATTATAAGTGCCTTCTACTAACTGATCGGTAGAGTGTGGGGCCAAGTGAAGTTGTAAGCGCACTGCACGCCAACTACCTACGCATACTCTGATGCCGTTCATTGCTGCCTTACTGTACAATATTTCCAAGTGCCCCACACAGATTCGTTGCTTTTCGGAATGAAAACAACTTCCCACCAACTCGACCGTGTGTGGCCAGGAAATGAGTGGCCATGACAACACAAATCGGGCAATATAAGTGCCCTAGAAGTGACAGCATGAACTAAGTAGGGTGTGTCGGGAAGGAACTAGGAACTATCGGCTGGTTTCCCGCAGGTAACAAACGAATTCATATAGACTTGTGCGAGCACCAAAATGCCTCGTGTTTGTACTGGCAGGCCGTCGGAGCCATTTCAAATGTGGCTGTAGCGATTTGACCACTTTAAAGAAGTGAAAAAGTGTGAATTCATTTTCCCACCAGTGTCGCAGTTCCGATTTAATCCTGCACTGTACATGCAGCAATAACTGTTACATATGCAATGCTTTGCTAAGCGCAATGGATTACAGAACATGGCTTTGAATCCACAGCCAACTCTTTGTATATCAGAACAGCAACTATGAATTGGCAAATATGGCTAAGTAAAAAATGCTTGACAACACTGCTTACAATATTTTTTCTAGGAGGGGGGAGGGGAGGATAAAACGATGTGCCCTCACCCACACAATTATTTGGTTCTAATCACAACAACTGCCGCTCACCTACTCCTCACACACTTTCCGCAGCGCGAGCCACCATAGGTCCTTGTGACAGTCTTGTGACGCTTGCTAAGTTTAAGTAAAAAATGCTTGACAACACTGCTTTCAATATTTTTTCTAGGAGGGGGGAGGGGAGGATGAAACGATGTGCCCTCACCCACACAATTATTTGGTTCTAATCACAACAACTGCCGCTCACCTATTCCTCACACACTTTCCGCAGCGCGAGCCACCATAGGTCCTTGTGACAGTCTTGTGACGCTTGCTAAGTGCAGACAGCTCCCTTGGCCTTGCAGGCGTGATCTGGAACAGGTAAAGAGACAGTGATTTTATGCAGCATACGAGTACATTTTCCGTAAGTAGATCAACCACAATGCTGGAGCTCTCAAACAGTGACCACAACCGACCCCAGAATCGTTTATCCTATTTTGAACCACTAAGGTTCTTTACTACTGCTACTACTTGACTTGTGGCATAGCATTGTGGTGGCTCCATTTAGTGCTTTCGTCATTTCGTGAACCTTCTGTGCCTTTTCTACTTTGCAGCGAAAATAACCAGAAGCAGATGACATCCCACCATAGCATTCCAAGGAAAAAAAAGTGACAAGTTTTCATGGAAATCTGCCTGCACAGTGCAAGTTTGAAGCGTGTGAAAAGCACCCGCAAAATTTGTGCAGGCTTCCAGGCCTAAATTCAAGGGGTTTAAGGGTTCATGTTCATGGTCTTTCAAGGATACAGAGCAGTGCCGTAAGCAGAAATTCTTTTTATACATTTCTCAAACATTAGAGATCTTTAGTCATATAAACAGAAAAATTAGACTAGAGATGTCTAGTCTTGTATCTCTACTAGTTCCTTACATATACGAAATTTCACAGCATTATCAGAGATGCAAGGTATCCTGTTGTACTTGCATGGTAAATATCCGGAGTTCCCTCATTATACCATTATTTTATGCTTCCTGGCTTTTGAAAAGTGCCAAACCTCACTACGATGCCATACAATGATTTCACCTTTACCAAGTCCTCATCTGCTAAAGGAGTTTCGACTGGCTCAAGTTTTTTCATCCCCACATCAATTTGATCCTTGAATATTTTTCTTGAATGAAGTCATCAAGCTAGTTTCTGACTTTAATACAGATAGAATTGGATACAAGTTTGACTGATGCAAGTATGACCAGTCAAATGTTAGGCGCAGCATATTACCTGTGCCTTTTAGGGACACTAAAGAGATAAGACTTTTCTTGTATTAGCAAATGATACCATCTCCAGGCTTGTCACAAGACTAAGATTTAGTGAGAAAAAGAAGCAAAAACAGAACTCATGAGTGACGCCACCTTGACATTCTCAGATCAATCAACAAAACGATTTTGAAGGTGTCTAGGAAGTCTTAAGTAGCTCCTAATAAATGAAAAATAAAGAACATTGTTCTCTGGAGCGGCCAAGACTTGACCTACGAAGCTTTAGTAATTTCCTTGAGCCAATGTCGCTAACACAAAACATCCGGGAGACTTGCCAGGTATGCTTACGTACTCTTCTGTGGATGTGACACTGAAAAATAATTGCAGATTTATTTACACAATCGCATGAAACTGAAATGAGAAATTTAGCTGAAGTTACCCAAGTGCTACCGTTGTAACACGAGCTACCAGCAATGAGTGTCCAGCTGAGGACGTTTGCTGTTGCATCACCAATAATAATAATAATAATAATAATAATAATAATAATAATAAAAGGCATGAGTAGCCTAGAAAGCTTTTGCTGAAGGCAGTTCTAGCCTAAAAAAAAAAAAAACAGATGGCCTTCAAGCAGAGTTGAAATCGTGGCCTAGACAAACATGCATAAATGTAGACGCGGGTAATGTGGTTCGGAAGTCAGATATGCCGTGTGATATACAGAAGCAACAGATATCAAAATAGTGCATGTACCAACATGAAACCTAAGGAATGCTTTAGCCAATGTGAAGAACAAGTTGCAGAGCAGAAATTTCCTTGGTATTGTTTATGCCATAGGCTGCCACAATAGACCATTTTCCAGCAGTCCCAGAGCCCCGCGAGCGCGTGAAGCACTATGGGAGAAGTGTGTACGTCGAAACCGGTCAAGCGCGCTGGCTGTTTTACGTCGTCCGCTGGCTGGTTGGCACCATGGGAGCACCAGACGGGCGGAAAAAAATGAAAAGCATTCCCACATGTTGACTATTTTTCCATCCAAAATACTATACATGTCCGAACACACCTGCACGTATATCTACGCATGAAATACGAAAGGAATGATGCAGTCCGTGTCGCTATAACCAAGTGGACGTATACAGGATGTAGCAGTTAAGTGGCATGCGAATAAATGATCACGTGCCGATACATGCAGTCAAAACGTGTCATCGTGAGCAATGGCAGCTGGAACCTCGAATTCATAATTATTCAATGATTACTTGTTATTAAGTTGAACAATTGACTGTCCGTGATGGAGTGTAGCCAAACTGCAGAGAGGTTTTTCAGTATTCAAGTACAGAGATTATTATTTTATTTCACAAGTCACCAGCTTTACAAAGAAGTGAGCACATTCTAAACAAAAAGGAATAGAACTAAGATTCATTTGTGAGGTTCTTTGCTCTGACAATTTGCAGTTTCTTGGTACATGCTTTTAAGTTTCACTGTGGGTTCACCGAAAGCGGTGTTTTAATCATGCATCGGTGCATTATTCAAATATTTTTACATAAGGAATTGTGATGTCATGCTAAGCATTGCATCAGGGAAAAAAAAAAAAACTTGCTCACATGAGATTAGTGGTTTTCAGCTGCAAATCAATCGTCTTAAAGAGGCCGGAATTCTGCATATGCTTGCATCGGTTTGCGAAAATTGGTTCACATGACAAAGAAAGATAAATATTGGCGGACTTGACCCGTGAATAATGAAGTGGGGGGGGGTGCCACTACAAATGAGATTAGTCGCATTTGTTCCTTTGTGCACAAGAGATCGCAAGGGTCAGAAGTGAGGTCTACCGCGGTGCAACAGTGGCAACGGTGCTCTGCTGCTGACCCGAAAGTCGCGTGTTCGAGCCATGCCATGGCAGTCGCATTTCGGTGGCGGCGATATGGTAATAGCTAGTGTACTGTGCGATGTCAGTGCATATTAAAGAACACCAGACGGTCCAGAGCCCCCAACTATGACTTGAGACATTGGAATGCCAGATATTAGTATTACTAGTCTGCTGTAACCCAACGAAAATTCAATCAGTCATGTCAGTTATTTTGTCAGTTAATGCGTAGCAGGTAAACACAAATTTCTTTATCTCTTTCGTCCCCCATCAGCTACACTGGTCGATGTGTGTTAACACGCGCACTAGCGAGCCTCGGAATTCATTTAATGGAGTTGTCTTATCTCGCCCCGCTATATGTCAGTCATGCAAATGCGATTCAGTCTTCGAAAGCACAGCAGTTTTGTACCATCAATCTAATCAGACAAATTGATAAATTGCGGAAGCATATCATGTCACAAATAACTGCACTTTGTGCAAGTTGACCTTCGCGGTTCTTACAAGACAAGTAATTTGACTATTAATAAGACTATAATTAGGCCATTGTTTGACTTTTTATGCCTCTATAACACGCACGCTGCACCCGTGTAGATTTTATTTTTTACGCGTGTAACTTTCATTTGTAAGGGAGCACTAGATGGTGCGTGTATTCCCAGGCTTTCATGTCCTGCTTTTATTTTATTTTTTTTCATTTTAAGTACTATTCCAACTAGTGTCAGTGCAGGTTACACAGTTATTGTCATTACACATATGGTGTCAGTAAGGCGCACACTGTTGTTTGAATGGGTCTTATTTTATTAAATGCCGACTATACTTTCTACAGTACTCTTCGAAAATTGGAACCTCAAATTCTACTCGTCGACAATGTCAATGGACATTGGTTACGAATGCATCTGTAAATCTAAACCCAGAATGCAGAGATGTTGACTCGTACTTGACTCAAGACAGTCTTACCGGTCGCCATAAATCGTTCTCGAACTTGCGGACGACTTGAAGGCGCCTTGGCTCTGTCGAAGTCAGGACAAGTTTCAAGTCAGCGGCGGGGCTAGCTTGAAAGCGACTTCATGCGTGATTCCAACATGGTTACCTCTCGAATGGAAGTCGCGCGGAGGGTGGCCACTTTTGAGTTTGCTTCCCTCACCCTAAGCGTAGAATTTTCTGAGGCGCACTGCCTGCCGATTCCTCGACCCGCTTTACGTGACCGAAGAAACCCAATGGAGTTGTACGATGAGCAACAATTCCACGCTCGGTACAGATCCACGAAGAACGCCGTGCGGCAGCTGCTGGCTATATTGCCGCTCCGTGAAAGTGGGGACAACCGAAGACAACCTGTGCCTCTAGTGTTACAGCTACCAATGGCTCTCAGGTTTTAGCTACTGATGGCTCTCAGGTTTTAAGGCGCTGGCACATTTCGAACAGTCACCGGGAATCTCGTCCGCATTCCGTAGTCGACAGTGTACCATGCAGTCGGAAAAGTTACGCTACTCATCACAAAGCACCTATACGCGATGCTGGTGCGCTTTCTGCAGCCGGCGGCACTTCCTACAAATATGCGGGTCTGTTATGAAGTGGCCGAGTTCCCTGGCGTTACAGGTTGTGTCGACTACACACACATGCGCATTAATAACCCGAGTGGTGATGACGCCGAAGTGTTCTGTAACCGCAAAGGCTATTCCTGTTTTTCTAAAACACGACGACATTTTCCATCTCTTTCGGTACAAAACTGACTCAACGCTGTGTGTGTGCCTCGTTTATCCTTTCGTCCCGTCTAGGGCGCCGTTTCTAGCCCAGAAAGGCATCATTTGCAGTACAACGCTATGAAAAATTCCACACACACAAAAAAAAACAAGTGCCCCTATCATGGGTTTCCTGATCATGTGCCTCCCCCTTCACCATCATGCAGTGAGACATTGCTGCACTCCGTGAGACAATATTCTGCTGAGGGCAACGTCCTGACCCCCGCTTTTTCTCTTGTTTACCAAGCTCAACAAAAGGATACGAATCTCTTTTGTTCCCTGAACTTGTTTATTTTTTATATATAACTGCGACCTAGCCCGCTACAAGCATGTCCACAGGCAAACAAACGCGAACACCGTGAAAATCGCGTTACCTCGTGAGCCAGGTCAGCACAAATACACGCCGTGGCGTTCGATTGGAAAAAAAATAATAATAAAAAATACAGATGAACCCAACACGATGCTTGTTTCGCCTCCAAATAAGCCGCATTCGGTTGGCCCCTAAAACTAGTGGGCAACAGACGCTCTACAGAAGCAACACTGCGCATCGCTGTGGCGGCAGGCACCACTTGCCGCTCGTTAGCCATAAAATGGCAAAATTATGCTTGTGGCACTTCGTTTTTATAGTTATTTTTAAACGTTTTTTAAACGTATGCTCCTTTTTTTTTTTCTTTAACACATGCCTCATGCGAACTACTTCATTATTAACCTCGTTAGCAGGCAAGCAGCGTGCTTCTGCTTCGAAGCTTCTTCTTGGCTTGACCAAGCAACACAGCCTGAGCATCTATGAAACGCGAAGGCTGACTTGAGCGTTTTGAAGTCCGCTCCTCCCTTCATACCGTCTTACTCAAGTCAAGTCGAAGGCGCCACTCAAGTAACATCTCTGTATTTGGGATTAAGACAGCTGGTGTGCTCCATTGGCAACTGAGTTGTCCCTGTTTCATTTTTGCCGTAGAGTACTGGTGTCGGGGAAAACGAAAGGGTGGCGTTTCTGAGCTGCTCAACAAATCCAACGGAGCTAGTAGAGAGGCCCTCACAGCTAAACACTGAAGTTCGTGATTGAATTATGGAGCAATATGTTGCACTTCGCCAAATTCATGGTGTCTAAGAAGTCCTGGAACAGCAAAGGTAAAGCGCGAGGCATGCATACTCGTCACGGCGGTTGCTCGGGCGTGCCAACTTTTCCCATGAGCGCTTGCGCGCCCGTTGGTGGCGCTGGTGTGCTTGAAAACGGTCTATTGTGACAACCAGTACATCGATGAAACTGGTGATTTCAAGAAAAAGAGTTAAACACAAACATGACACCACAAAACGTCGCGTGGCCTCGACTTCCCTCGCCGAACACGCGAAATCTACAGATCACCAAATATATTTGTAAAACGCGTGTGTTCTGGACAAAGAAAAAACTCGCATTATCCCACAAGGGGGAGACTCGTGTAAGTGCGTCACATAGTGGTGGGGATATCGTGTGAATGTTGCGTAACTGGGTAAGGTTTGGGAATGCTTAATTGTTATTTCATCTTCATTATTTGTATTTATTAAATGAAGGAGAAGCATTGCCTTTAACGAGTGGTGGAACACTGATGTTGGGTTGTGCCCCACTACTGGTTGAATGTCCTGTTGCTTCCGTCGCATCTACTCCAGTCAAGCAAAGTGTCAAGACATGCGAAAGCCAAGTTAAGACGCCCTTGACTGAATTACGAACGCCTGATCCAATGCCTACATATGTGGGGTGGCCAGTGAACAGTTGTGCAGCGCAAGCCAGTTTTTACAAGCAGACGCTGCCTGCGTCGGCCTTGCAAGGCGATAGGGGGGGGGGGGGGAGAGCGACAGTTGGCCAGAGCATGCGGCATGAAACGCAAACACGCATCGTTGGAGTGTAGACACCATCGCCAACAGGGGATTTGCGAGTAAGTGCGACTATAAAATGCTCCGCACTTAAAAGTAGCTTACGTCTAGCCTGCACCTGGAATCCAGATACACAGACGACTGCACATACACTGTACAGGAGTGATGAGACACTTATGACAATGCACTATCGCTGCTTATGTCATGCATTTATTTAGGCGCACTTAAGTATGCTGTGCTTTTCTTATGGCTTTTATTGTGAACAAGGCTCTCTCCCACATCGGGTGCCAAAACGTCAGTCAACTTCGTGTTCCATGGGTCAGTGTACCCTTTCGCGTTTACACTAAGCAACAGAAATGCACTCTTTCTTTTTTTCCACACCTCTTCAAGCAGCTCACTGTAGTTGCAGTTGGAAGAGCGACTTTTTAAACTTTGATCAATGGTAATGCTTATTTTTGTGACGGCCACCCAGAACTGCTTGCTGTCAGTTTCCATGACCTGGCAAGGTTTTTCAGAAATTCACAGACTTTTTCGGAAGGGTGCAAATTCCCCGACTTTTCGGGGATTTTAAGGTTTTCCAGGTCCTCGCCGCGGTGGTCTAGTGGCTAAGGTAGTCGACCCGCAGGTCGCGGGATTAAATCCTGGCTGTGGTGGCTGCATTTCCAATATAGGCGAAAATTTTGTAGGCCCGTGTGCTCAGATTTGGGTGCACGTTGAGCCCCAGGTAGTCGAAATTTCCGGAGCCCTCCACTACGCCGTCTCTCATAACCATATGGTGGTTTTGGGACGTTAAACCCCACATATCAATCAATCAAGCTTTTTCAGCTTGATGGACTCCCTGAATGCCCTAGTATGATGCCAGTATAACCCAGCGAATCAGGGGAATAGCAAAACGGCTCTTTGTCTGCTACAGCACTTTGGGTTCAAGGCCCAGCTTAGCGCTGCTCCAATGTTCTTGTCATTCAGTGATTGTAAAGAAAACCTGCACATTTCTGTGACGTGATTATTTTTGGCTCTAGTGATCACTAGGAAGTGGAACGAAGCAAGTGTAAAGGGAGAGCGGGTATTCTTTAGGAAAAGACAGAAAAATTAAGAAATGGGGTGTGGAGTGCACGATAAATGTCTCCCATGTGAGGACACCTCAACCGATACACTCCCAGAGGAATGGGAATTGAAAGGAGTGAGAGCGAAAAAAAAAAAAAGTAAGGTGAAAGAGAAGAAATAGAGGTGAGAAAAAAAATGCTAGATAAAAAAAGCCTGGAGGGGGGGGTAAGAAAAAACCTAGAGTGATAGGTGTAGAAGCCCACAATTCACCATAAAGCGGCTTATAAAATTCGCTTGGCATATGCAAAAGGTATGCTTAAAATTGCCCAAATTATTGCAAAAACTAGGGTGTGAATATTCAAATACTTCGAATGAATACTACAGTGTTCGAGTTTGCTTTTATTCTAATTATAGGCACACATGGTACAAAATCCGTACTTGTCACCTTTCCGCAAAGCCACAAAGCACAGAAACTCCGCTATGTGCCAGTACAGAAACACTTGCAAGTGCTTCTCTGCATTTGACACTGCTATCGACCTCCTAGCTGAACTCTGGGAAAGAGGCAACCCCCCCAACCACGAAACAGACTTACAATTGAGGCCCAGGGAAGCTGCATAGGTCTAGCGCGCAAAATGAGGGGGCCAAGACAGAAAGACTGACAGGTTGCAGTACCTTTTCTCTCGCATTGTTTCAAAACAGTGATGATCGCGTCTTGCGCCCGCCCGCCTTGGCTCACATGCACAATACCATAGTGTCTAGAATATACTTAGGAGTACTCTACAGTATGGTTACAATGAACTATAGGTGTAATAGCAAGTGATTTCCGCAGTATTGCAACTCTTGCAATACGAAAAGCTGATTTACGTACATGATTTAAAAAAAAAAAGACACCTCAGCTGTGGCGGCCACATTTCGGTAGATTAGAGATACCTTTCGTACTATGAGAAGATTAGTTCAAAAATTCGGGAGAGTTGGCAGGTAAGTACTTTTCTTTTCTACACTTCTCAAGATAATACTAATAATTGTTGGGGTTCAACATCCCAAAACCAATATATCATTATGAGAGACACCGTAGTAGAAAGCTCCAGAAATTTCGAGCACCAGGGGTTCTTTACCTTACACCTAAATCTTAGTGATTGGGTCTCAAGCATTTTCGCCTCCATCGAAAAATGCGGCCACCGAGGCTGGGATTCGATCCCGCGACCTGCTGGTTAGCAGCAAGTGCCTTAGTGACTAGACCACCGAGGCGGGTACCTCTAAAGAATCGCACTGTGTGGCGCTGCGCTAAATGTGCATTCAGACGACAGACCGAATCCGGATTTCTCGTCGACGCGGACGGGTAATCCGCGGATGATCCGCCTGCAGGTGCATCCACACGACGGACGGTGTCCTAGGGGAAAACAGCCGGATTAGCCACGACAGCAGGTTCGGCGCTCACCTGCGCGCGCTGAAAGCAGACCGGTTTGAGAGTATTCAACATGAATGCCCGCAAGAAGTGACGCTTTACTGCGATGTCTGTCACGTTGTGACAAATGAGCGAGGAAGGTTATTCTTTCAGGAGAAAAGGGAGTTGCTGGCAGAATGTTCTTTCAACTACATTGTTCCCCACTTGTAGAACTTCTGAACGCGTCTCCCATCCTTTTTTTAGAAGCGGCACGTCGCCGGTTGCAGATGTTAGAATATTTCACCGTCATGACGGCTAAAAATCTCACATGTCAAAAGACGGCGGCAACATTTCCCAAACCACCAAAAGTGATTTCTGCGTATTTAATCACCTGAGAACAAAGCCCCCAGAAACTAAGTAAACCATGCTCAAGCGTAGATGATACCGACCAGCCATGCAGCTATTCGCGAGCCATGGAGGACATGCCGCGACCAGACGAAAAGTGTACTGGTTGCCAGAAACCTCGAGCTAATCCGCTGAAGTATCGGCTTTCCCGCGCCAGAATCCCGATGTGAGAAACAGGTTGCGGTCATCCGTCCGCGAGCCGCGCGGACGAGGGGAATCGCCGATGTGAGGTCACGTGACGCGCCGTCCGTCCCGCCACATCCGGATTCGGTCCGTCGTCTGAATGCACCATAAGTGGTGCCATGTCCCTGGTGTCCCCAAATAAAAGAAAAAATAGTGCCTTTTTCTCAAGAAACACTATTACTACCTGGCGTGTCGGGAGCGTGCAAAGATTCAAGGGGCGAGTGACAGTGGTTCCATGAGCGGTGATTGAGACACAGTGAGGCCTCCAAAACTATATACATAATAACCCTTCCACTCTGGAGAAAATGAAGAGGGCAGCATCCTGCTTTAGGTACTGCCACTCGCATGCCGAACATAAGCAAGACAGCAGGGCTCATGTCATAGTCACTATCCTTGAAGTGTTCGGAGCACAAAAACTCACGCTTTGAAAAGTCGCGCTAAATTTGCCAATGTGACCATGCTATTATCAGCTTGAGCACACTTATTTTGGTATCGACAAGTCGCCAGCACCAAGAGGCTGAGTGAGAACGCTGCTAAAGAAAGGCACTCTTCGATGGTGCCAATGGTCTACAAGTCTATTAGGGCCATGCATGCTCCCGGGCAAACCATGCCAGAACTCCCCAACCACTGCAAAGTGACATGCTAAAGAGCACGACCAGCTGCTCATGCACTATACACAGATATAGATGTGGTTGTGCACTTTCTTTTGTGCTCCTTATTTTGTTTGCCTATTGATGAAACCAAAGGCAGACATGCTTTCTTCAGGTGTCATTTGATGGCGCATGCTCAAGTGTTCCCTTTCACAAGGTGCAACAGTGTACTCGGCTGACCACATCAGCTGCCATATTCTGCAGAAATATGCAAAGACCGATGCCAGCATACTGCATGCTAGTTTCTTGTGTTATAATTCAAGCATGGACAGAAGCTTGTACTTAACACAGGGTAACAGCTGCGAACAACAGTATCCACTGCCACTCCACTGTGCTAAGCAAGTGTGATTCGTTCTCTATATGTTTGTGAAGTAAAACTATAATGCCTACGCATGGAAAAAAATTACATTCCAACCTTATAAGAGCAATCTGTGAATACCCTGAACTAACGTAACTAGCCAGTGGGCATAATTAGCCGTGCTTCAAGCTGCAACACACTTGAAATTATTACATCACAATTATGTGGAAATCAATAGCCCATTTAAACAAGGTGTTTTATCCAACCTAAACCATTTGTTTTGTAAAGTTTGTCACATTCGACTCACTCTCACGAATACAGCAGCGAAAATTAAATTTTAACAGCAGCTCAGTTGTGCAAGAACAAACAGGTTGAGGCCTTGTCCTGTTCATCCTTCCAATGATAAAAAAAAACAGGCACAGATTTCAAAGCGGCCGTCAGAACGGCCTAAATTATGGCTCACGCACCATGCATGAACAACTGAGATATTCCCACTAGGATTAAATCGATCCCGAGAATAGCACGCCGCCCCACGAGCTTGCAAGCGATCATGAAGCATCGCGACGATTGATCGAGAGCTACTGTCAGCCACATGCCTTTCTGCCTGCAAGATGTCGTTCCTGCAGGCAGCAATGGGTGAATGCGGCAATAATTATGTAGTCCATAAGCGAAACTCGACAGCTATTAAGAGCTGCAAAGCATTAGGATGGACACGGGCGGCAAGAGACACGGAAGTAAAAACTTACGCCACGAAGCCTCAGCTTGCAATCGCCACACTTCGGCACGCTGCCTGGCTTCTTCAGGTAGAGGTACACCAACTTGCCGCCGGGAGTCTTGGAGCTGCAAACAACGGCGTGGTGTAAGTAGCGAAGCATGCCAATCGCCAAATGCAGTCCACACACTTTCTTCTCCTTTCAGAAGCAGATCAAGCTCGATCCACCCGTTGACAGAATTCTAATCCCATACATTCTCACTCAGCTCATATTTGCCATTAACAGGACCGCACGTGGACAACAAAAACGCACACACTTACATTCTCCGGCGGTTCGAGTTGGTGTTGTATGACAGGCGCCGTCGGAGGGTTAAACGCTGCGCCATGGCTTATTTCTGCAAAGTATGAATGAATTAGTGCTTTAGGAGAAAGGTGGCGACAAAATCAAGCTATCACCGCCCCATTCAAGAACCGATTACATGGATTTTGAACACGAGCACACGACAGCGCTTACCTACTCGATGTCGAGAATGGCAGAAAAGGAGAAACGAAAGGAAGCGGAAGTGGCATAAACCAAGCCAATGCCTCCTCTAGAAAGATGCCTGAGGAATGGCTCGCGCTTCCAGCGGAGTTGGCCTGCCTTCAGTTTTAAACAAGCCCTGCACGATGGCGCTCGCGACAGACGCTATTATCACGGCGGCGGCCGATACCAGCTAAGCGTTTTTCAGCTGCGGCCCACAGGGGCGCGTCAGTCGAGAGTTGTTCGAGACCTGCAATTGTGCACCACTGTATTAGAGGCTATGCAAAGTGTTGCGTTGTTGCACCGTCCGCCACAAGTGACGCTAGCGACCAAAAACATTTTAAAATAAAAGAGGGAAAGAGTGTGGCAGCTGTTTTTCTTCTCATGCGGCAGGCATCTTTCTAGAGGAGGCGTTGGCCTCTAGAAAGATGCCTGAGGAGTGGCTCACGCCACGGAGGAAAGAAAAAGTGGGCTCACGCTCCCAGAAGAGTTGGCCTGTCTTCAGTTTTGAGCATGCGCTGCGCGGTAGCGCTCGCGACCGACACTATTGTTTGTTTTTTACCACCTCATGGGGGACGTGCCCGTACATTGAACACGCAAATTTTTGTAGTAGAGTTTAGACTTTCTCTTTTTCGCAGAGCAGGGCTCGGGTTTTGTTATTATCGAGTGAGACAAGTCATAGAGACAATTGGTGTCGGAAAGACATGGTTAAAAAGACTGTAAAGTGTTCAGGATGAGGGGTTAGTTTGAAAGTGGAACCAAGTGTAGAAGCGGAAGGAGAAGAGGCTGACGCGAAGTGTAGGCAATGTGAGGTCGAGCAAAAAATGGAGAAAACGATGGTTACCCAGAGTGACCTGCTGATCAGAATCACCGAGCTCGAGACTGCGTTGGCGAACGCACAAGAAAAAACGAGGGATATGGGAGAAAGACTGAAGTCCGCCGAGGAAGCACTAGTCAATGTGAACAGAGGAGCAGCCTACGGAGAGAACAGTAGGGAACCGGCAACCAGAACGGCGGAGAAGAAAGAGCAAGAAAGTTTGGGAAAAACAGGTTCAGCCGGTTCAATCGTCGCAAGGCCGAGCTTCAGCGAAGTAGTGGTGGGGCTGCGAGGGGACAAAGCAGCCGGCGTCGCATGTGCAAGTAACCCCCAGGTGCAGGATGCTCCAGCTCAAAAGTCACAGCCTGTGATAATCACCGGGCACTCGAATTGAAATCGATGCACAGAAGCCATCAAAGAGAGGGTAAGAGGTGACAAGAGGGTTGCAGTAGGGGCGTTTCCAGGACGCAAGCTGGAAGCAGTCTTGAGGCAAGCGAGCGCAAAACTCAAAACTGTAGAGGTCGCTACCCTTCAGTCATTTAGTTCGGCTGCCACTAGCAGGTGGCGCCCCTGAAATTGTATCTCAGGGGCGCCAATCGAACAATCGACCACATAGTCATGGAATGCCAAAAGATTCAGCCGGATAGAAATGGGGGGAAGGTCACACTTCCTGAGGTGCTGGGCTTCGCGGTTGATGGAAGCATTAACTGGTCAGCAGTAGAGGTGTGCGCCGACTGGTCGGCGCGCCGCCGCCAATAGTTTTCGTCGCGCCGCCGCCGCCGACGCGAACTGATCGGCGCGCCGCCGCCGCCGACGTTTTTCATCGGCGCAATCGGCGCGCCATTTATGCGCCAGTACTGACTTTTCACAGATTTGTCTACTTTTTCATCGTGATTTATAGCTTCGTTTCACATTTTGTGTAGCCAGTAAAAACCAGGCTTCTTAGTTATCTTAATTCAGCTTCAGAGACCGAGAGTACCACTATGAACAGCGGAACGAGTTCGGCGGCCGCTGCATGAAATGACATATTGGGCAAATTGACAAAAAATGAATGTAACAGTTACAGTAAAGCATAGACACTGCCATCTTAGGCTTAGAAGCAATTTTTGCTGTTTTTTGTGTCGTAATTAGCTATGATTATGGTGATACGACGTTGAATGTAATGGCCCAGCGTTTTGATGCATGCGAGTTCGCCATAGCACAATTCGAATATTCATACGGATGGAAAACGGCATCATTATCAGTCCAAGATGGCAGCCTATAATTGTGCCCGCAACAGGGCGTAGATAAATAAGAATTGAAGTGGTAGCAGTGCAGCACGAATGCAGCGCGTTAGATGAAGGGAGGAGGAGGAATAAATGAGGAAGGACATGGAGGTTAGGCGTTAGATGAAGAACTACACAAAACCCCGAAGGATGAAATCGAAAGGGAGAAGTTTAATGAAGATTAAAAGCGTCGAGGCATAATACATGCTCGAACCTACTCAGGGTATATCAGCACCTGTCCGTGGTGTTAAAGTTGATAATTTTCGAGGATGACCACTTATATGCAGCGTCTGAACATGCTGCAGAAAATATTCACCATCTGTTTTATTCTTTAACTTGTCTGTTTGTACCAGCCTTTTAAGACATTGGATACCCGGGATGAAGATGCCAAGGCAGTAAGATGGCAAGAGAGAGAAAGGAAGGCTGGGGGATTAACCATATCTTGGCATCCGGTTTGCTGCCTAGCAATGAGGGTTGAGAAATAGGGGCAAGAAAGGGCGTGTAGAGAGACAGAAAAGAAAACGCATGTGCACTCAGGAGTAAGATGGCAAACTTAACAGAGTATTTATTACATTCTGTACAGACAGGGCGAGAGCTCTCTTGCGAATGAGCTGGGTGGCTCACTATAAAGTGTACGTTTTGACTTAATCAGGGAATGGGTCCAGAATGCGCTGTTGAATCACGAGACACACACACCATTTCTGACGGTGCCGCTCACACTCGCTCAAGTCAAGGTCTTTGATTGGGGCGTGGCCACCACACTGCACCTGTGACACCAAGAAACCATTGTGGTCGTCTCGTTGAACGTCTTATGGTGACGGAATGCCACCTCACTTCCCGGCTAAGATGGACAGCAGGCTGGCAGCCCTTCAGTGACTTGTTTGATGAAAAAAGAACGTGGCCCTCCCCCGTCGGCCCAGGCGCCGCACGTAACAACGGCTATCCAGTGGTGAGAAGAGGCGTAATAAGCTTATCTGAGACCACCAGTTTTAAAAAGAACAAAACAAAATTTAAAGAAACTTGCCAGTATACAATTTACAAAAGACGGCTGGATTCATCAAAAATGCAGAGACCGACATTTGAGCGACATGTCATATATGACATAGTTCAGCAAACTGGTTTTCATCACGTAACTTGAACGGACCTACTGGCACTGGGAGGCGTTAAGAATGATTGTCGCTGACAGATGTACTTCTGTTGCGAAGGCAATGCTCAGAGTCAACCAAATAAAACTTAACATTATATTCAAGTCTTGATAAAAAATAAGTCAAGTTAGAAAGCTCCTCAGGTGGCCAAATAATAAATTACTTCACCATACTTTATGAAGAAGTAATTTGCAAATAAATATTGCAACCGCTGTTTAAATGACATTCAATGACGTGACCGCAATCAACGGTGTGTCGTCGCTATAAAACGGGAAAGTTATATGTGGACACGATCGGGCGAATGCGGCGGAGAACGAATATGTCACGTAGTAAAAGCGATGTGATGTTGCATATTTTCATCTTTACAACTGCGTGCCCTTTTGCTTGCTCGTGATGTGTTCGAAGGAGCTAGCCAAGTCTCAGGTAGAAGTCAAGCAGAGTAGCCGGGGCTGATAAGAGAAACGTTTATGTTCACTATTTACACACTAAAGGTAGCATCATGGAAGCTTGATGATAGCTTCTGAGAGCTGGTTCAGAGCGTCTCGGTGCTCGCGTTTTAAGCCGTGGTCTTCCTAAAATTTTCTGCAGGAGAAAACAATAGACAGTTTGCAATAATCTGCAAGGCAGCTTTTCTGTAGGGTTAGTTTTCCAACCATAAACTCTCGTTCACAGACTGCTTTTCTCGCTCATTTTGTTTTTGCCATTCACCTTTTTTAGATCTTGTGCTCGCGTGCCTTTGCTGGAATTTGGAGAGGTGACATTTTGTTTTACTCGCGTGCTCGCGTGCATTCGCTGGAATTCGAAGAGGTAAAGACACAATGAGGAAGAAAAGCAGTCTGTGAACGATAGTTTTTGGCTAGAAAATAAAGCTTACAGGAAAGCCGCCTTGCAGATCACTGTAAATGGACAGACTGCATGTCCATTCAGTCCAGGGCAGGCCAAAGAAATTGTCGTCTTCATCTCCGTCCCTCAAATGGTGGGGGTAGGGGTTAGAAGAAGGCGCCTCATTTCTGCAGCCCAGCAGGGAGCACGGCGCAGCGAATAAAGATAAAAAAACGAGAAGGACAAAGAGAAAAAAAGTCAAACACTGCCTTCTTTTCTACCCAGGAAATAGAAAGGATGCATGTTCAGTTCGTCAAACGGCGAGAGAGAAACACAACATAGGTCATAATGCAATAATACGCACAACACAGCACAGTGCAATAACGTTGCATCGCACGTGCAGAATAGGGTCTGGGGGAGTGGAAGACATGAAAGCACCACAGAGTGTGGGAAACATACCTGACGACGGATCCCAACCTCTCGGCTAATTATTCAGCGCGTCTCGTGGCACGTGGAACAAATCAAGATGCCTCGATTTCCGACAGCTCTTCCTAGGCCGTCAGTCAGTCAGGCGTGTCCAAAGAGTTTTTGACGAGGGGAGCCAACAGCCCTAAAGAATTCAAAGTATGACTTTCGTGTTGTCGCCTCTTTTGGCGCACCTCGAGAGCGTTGACCCGGAACAAATCAGGGTAGGTGAGGTGACTTTCCGCGAACCTTACCTGCTTTCCAAACCAGTTACTGCATGCAAGCTTCCCCTGAATGGATGAGTCTGTGGTTGAAGAAAAAAAAGGCACTATCTTTCCTTGCGAGACCACGGCTCACTCGCTTGAAGGGAAAGGGGAGAGCGGAGAAAATAGTTTAGAAGTAGGTAGGAGGAGAAGGTTTCGAAGAACGTGACCGCCATGGCTGCTAGAGCAGAAAGAGAATAGGGGCCGTCGGCAGGGCAGTCCGAGTCCTAGGACTTGGAAATGTGGAGCTGCAACCACATACGCACATACCTATAATCATTCCCACGAGAAAAAAAATGTTCTGAATCACCTTTCTTGGGCAAGAATACAGAAAACTAGCTAAACGAGAAAACTAAAATAAATAAAGAAATAACCGATAATCTAACCACCAATTGTCACCACAGCTGTGGAAGGAAAGAAGGAAAAACGTAATGCGTCACCTTGGCACCAGTGGCTAAACAGAGGCATTTATTCGCAGAACACTGTGTATAGGAAAAGACACGGGAAACGACACCAATGGCGCCGCAACGACGCCGCGTGTCGACCCAACTTGAGCTCTGGGAACAGCGAACGGAGTGCAATGGCAGAACACTGCGAGACCACTCGCAACATGTTTGCGCCATGCATACCAGTCCCGACGGCATGGTGTAGAGCTGGTTGCGTTGTTTTGTAGTCTCTCTGTATTCCTTGAAGGGCACAAAGAGCGCGAAAGGATGGGTACGAGGAACTTGAACATGGAAAACGACTTTGCCATCAAGCCTTTTGCAGTGTGCACTGGACGAACGCAACGACGGGTGACGAACGACAGGAAGTTATTACGTGCTTCAAAAATGACTATGAATGAAATCGTTTTTGAATGGGAATGGAAAAAAAATCTTGAAAAACTTGGGCGTTGCTATGTCGGTACAACAAAACTTCAGGCCTGTTGGAAAAAGATGGCAGCAATATCTCAGAAAGAGACTCGAGAATTAAAAGCCTCTCTGATTGCCGAGAAGTAACATAATTCTTCAACCATGTTACAGCTTCAATAAATTTATTTCCGCGTGTGATGAAGGATCACGTATGGCATGAACGGTGCATTTCTGCCTCCTTCCTTCTTGAAATATGACCACGACAATTTTCATGGTACCCTAAAATACGCCGCCGCTGTTTAAATGGTAGTAAATGACATGACAAAATCCCATGGTCTGTGCCGTCGCCACATTTTAACAAAACTTGAAATCCAGCCAGATGGCACATTGCTATCGGCAAATTTTGAGCGCGAACTAATGGTTCCAAACGACGTTCACAAGCATCCCTCCTGTCTCTCTCGTTCTTGTTAAAGTCTGGTTTGGCGCTCACTACTTTCCCAATCACCACAATTATTCAAGAAAAAACTGAAGTGGCATCTGAGGGCACAAGCAGTTCAACGCAATAGAATAACAGAACGGGTGCTCGATTGCTCACGAATCGTGCTGCTTTCTCGTCTTTGAAGCCAAATTAATAATGAAACCGGAGCTTAGCACTCATACTCCGTTCATTAGGTACATAATCATAGATCAAGCTCAGTTTGGATTCCAATGTCACGTCATAAAGGTGACCTGAAGTGGCACATGCGTCACAACATGCTGCAGAACCCAATTCCATGCCTTCGTACCGTCATGCTCGTTTAATACGAACGTTTGTAGATTGGACTACAGAAACAACATTAAAGACCGAGAATCATTTAATTCTTCCGTTCGTTAGTAACGCCCTTCGTTATGCATTCTTCTGTTCTCCGGGAGCAGGTCACGTGAGTTTTGTAGCATGAATTAACATAAATTGCTGTTTCTATTTTACCACAGTCACCGAACGGTGTACTCTATAAGCACATCACCTGCATTAAACTTCGTGGCAGCACAATGTATACAATCCTCAATTACGTCGCAAAAAAATACGGGTTTCACGCAAAGAATTTCCTAATGCTTCGTTAGATATTCAACCGTTAAATGTAAAAATAGCACCACCGTGAACGGAATTAACTCCGTGACCAAATTTCACTGCAAAAAGCGCTCGAATAACTGCACCTTGCAGGTATGCAATATACATTGCATGAGGTTATAGATGTGTGGTGACATCATTAGTTCAGGTTGAATTGTTTTTGTAGAATTAGCTTTTTAGTCACGTTTACTATGCTTTTTAGTGTTAATATTTCACCTCATCATTCATTTAGTGATGGCCATTTCGTTTCCACATCTTTAATGAGAGATATGAATAGTTGATATCCAAGCATTTTTTAAAGATATCAGACTGGTTTTTATCAAAGGACCGACCCTAGAACGAGTTCCGGGGAGGGTGGAGATATGAACAGTCTTATAATTTGAAAAATAAAATTTTCGGCTTTACAAGCCGGAACGTCAATACGACAACAAAGCACGCCATCGTGGGAGGTTTTAAATATTCGGAACCATAGGTCGGCAAAATAAATGGAGCCCACATAAACTCACTCAGTAAATGCTCTTTTATCTTGGGACTCGATATAGGGCCCAGCCTATTGCCGGAATTTCGGTCACATATAGGTGACCAAAAACATTTTTCTCTGCAAAAAATTTTGGCAATAGACTGCTTTCAATAGAGTAAATCCACCCGACATTTTTCGAATACACCTGAGATAGTCGCCAAAACGCTTTGGACGTTTGTCGTGGAATGACCGATCAAACTTTACGTGAATACCTATCACTTTTCGTCTCCACTGTCTCTTTACAAGTTCGTGTTCTTCCTTTCTTGACATTCAGCTTCACAGTAATTTAACAAATCTGCATCATATTGGTTCTATAGAAGAAAATAGCTTGTGGTATCCGCATCTCAAATCAAACTTGGGCGTGCACTTACGCCCCATCTCACTGTTTTGTATCGATCATTTCAGCGTTCTCATTTCACTTACGGTATTGCCACGTGGTTGTGACGTCAAAGAAGATGGTACGTGGGTTGCTCAAGACGACACCTTTTATTGAGTAAACATGTGCATAGGAAAGTGCAAAGTGCTAGAAATTCGTGCTTTACACAGATACCGGTAATCAGAACATTGGTCGTTGGTAATATGATCTGCGCGAAGGTACGTCGCCATTTATACACGTAGCATACATATCGTAGGTGTCTGAAGCTTATCAGAAGATTCTAAAATAATCTAGAGTTTTCGCAGACAGCCAAGCGTCCTTTGCGCAAGGCAATTGATTAATATGTGGTGTTTAACGTTTCAAAACCACCACATGATTATGAGAGACGCCGAAGTGGAGGACTCCAGAATTTATGACAACCTGGGGTTCTTTAACATGCACCCAAATCGCAGCTCATGGACCTACAGCATTTTCGCCTCTATCGAAAATAAAGCAGCTGCAGGTGGGACTTGATCCCGCGACCTGCGGGTCAGCAGCCGAGTACCTTAGCTACTGAACCACTACGTCAGTGCCTTTGCGCAAGACAGTGACATAAAAATACAAGCGAGCGTGGCAGTATAATAATGTTGCGATGAAATTTCAGCAGATGCAACATGTTTCACTGTGGATGCCATTTTCATACAGAACCGTCAGCGGGTGGCCTGCGTTGCGAGGTGAATCGACGTCTTTGGGTATTTTGAGTAGGATAAATTTCTACCTAAAACATACGGCGTGGCGACAGGACTCACGTTGACTGTAAACTTTAACGAAACGAAGTGCACGCTTCGGTGGGATGATATGCATATCATTAAGAAGCTGTTGTGTATTTCTCAAAGGTCGAGATCCTCAATGGTCAAGCAACCCTTCCCTATCACGTGCTGGGTGATAGGAATATATCCAAATATATCCATGTAATGTTTACAGCTAGCCTATAGACCGCAACAACAACTGACGGTGTGGGCCGACGTCACTCCAGTAAGCTTATTTAGTGATGTATCCGTTACAGTAAAAAGTAACTAAATACCTCACTCGTTACTCTAATAAGAAAAAGGGGAACGTTTCATGGCTCCACCTTATAGAAATACAAAAAAAGTAACGCATTACCGCTACCGTAACCGAAAAAACCTTAACAAATGTTACCTCTGCCGTAGCTCCGAAGTCATCAGTTTTAATCAATGTGTCTTTGCTGCAGAAACCCACAAGGAGAATTTTTAAAACTCAAATTTATGTTTCACACATACTAACCCAAGCAAGGATTATACTCAAAATGTTCAATTAACGAGAATTATTTGTACAAATGTACTGAATCTTAGCAATGTTATATAGAAGCTTAATGATGCCTGCACATGTGATGGCTTCTGACTCTGCAGTGACACAGGATGAAACCATTTTTTTTTCATTGGAGAATTACACTCAAAGTGAGGTTAAATAATCCACGGTATTCACAAAGAAACTATCACTGAACTCTCAAGAAATTTACAAATATCGGCCTTTTCTTGATCCCTCAGCACCTCCAATAAAGCAAGTCGAAATCGGCACTGTTGGTTCTAGCCACCGAAATGGTCCGCCACGCACCAGTAGGCAATCACGGAGGCCTACGGAGGCCTACATTGGTGCCTTTTTTATTAGAGAGAGGGGGGGGATTGGGAAATGTCGTGGGGAAAAGGGGGGACACTTGCAAGTTTGTGACACCAGATGTGCCTTGCAGAGATGTAAGTCCAGAAAAATTACGTCTTGCAACACAGATCTTGCAATAGCAGCCGTTTTTTTAATATGTTGCAGGTTTTATTTTTGTTTATATAAGAATTTAAATCATGCTTAGAAATCAAATATACAAACGAACATAGGTTCCCAGCACTCGTAATTGCATTCTTGTATTTAGTCTTTTCCGGAACAAGTCGAGAGCGGCAGTTGCTATTTCGATTGTCTCACACATCTGATGGGTATTGAGCACGTGTACACGGTACAAAAAAGCATTTAAAAGTTGAATGTTTTATACATACTTATCAAGCATTCTTATTTCTGACGTTTTTAAGAGAAATTTTAATGGGGCCCACTTACAAGGGGTGTCCCCCCCCCCTGACCAAACGCCAAGGGGTCGGAGAGTCAACGTTGAAGCAATACTTTCGAGTCAACGTTCTCTGCAGGCGTGGTCAACGGACGCCCAGCTTGTGACCACTTTGGGCTGTGTATCTGAGCAAAGATTGCATTTGCTCTCATCTGCACATATGACCATCGACAGGTTTTTGTCTTGGGGGGACGCAAACCCTTCTTTCAACTTGCATCACGACTGAGGGAACGGGTCGTGTTGGTTTCGCTAGAGTGGGTAGCAAGTGCTGGTGGAGCTTGAAGGGTTCAAGTGTCCGTGTTGCACCACCCGCCTCGCCCACGCCCATGTCTACACTTCATTCATTGAACACCGTGCTGAAAACTAGTTGAGTAAATGCGCACATTTGTTTCCTTCCGCATCATATACCGCTGCATAAAAGATTCTCACATTGTGAAAAGTAGGTATTTTGATTCGTTTGAAGGAAAGTTACATTCAAAGCATGACAGATACTCAAAAAAGCGGTTTCATGCAATCGCAATAAGAAAACTCGAAGCAGAGGTGCTTCATTTTTGTGCCACGTACAGTGTAAAAGTAAGATCGAATTCGGAAAAAGCGAAATGAGTGACGTGCGTCACTGCTTGCTCATTGTTCAATGAAAGAAGGTTTCATAAAGTATGACGTAGCCAACAACAGCAACAAACTGCTGCATCTTAAATTTAAAAAAAGCAAAGTGCTGCACATTTACGGTAGAACATGGACATAGATTGAAATGCGCGTTATTTTTTTATGAATGGAAAATAAAAACTATTTTACAAAACGTTTTGCATTCATCGGGATGTCGACACATCTGTGTAGTGACATTTATGCTATTTGGATGAAAATCCCTGAATTTCAACGAATTCAGTAACCTGTGGCAGAAGAGCCTTTTGAATTTTCAGTTTCGGTTTCTGCGCCGCCGCCGCCGCCGCCGACGAAAATTGGCTGCACGCCGCCGCCGATGAAAAAACCGGCGTGCGCCGACAACGCCACCGCCGCCGACTCTGTATGACCCCCACGCCGCCGCCGGTCAAAATCGCCTCGGCGCACACCTCTATTCACGACACTAGGAGAAATATTCTAGGCACTCTACTTAGACACTAGCGCCAGAGTTCCCTCTAGTAAGTATTGTGGGAAACTCCACCCTAGTTATGGTGGCTGGAAGGAGAGGTGTCAGCATCGTCCAGGCCGCGCCTTGAAAGGAGGCGTGCTGGTATTTCATTCCGCCGTGGAGCGGCGCGCAAGTCGCCACCGCTATCGGTCGAGAGCGCTTGCCAACCGCTGACGCGGCACTTTTAGTCGCTTGGTCGTGTGCTAGCAAGCCGCAACGTCTGCGCTTTGCCTCTTTGGACTTCTTCGGGATCGATACGTGCCAATGTGACCATGCAGCAGTGATGAGTAAACAGCAAAGACAGTGCTTCACACCTGGATGCAATATGGGATATGCTTCGGCCCGCAAACAAGGGAAGAAAGCGTCTCTCTTCTCTGCTCCCGCCCACGATTAACCGCGCAAAGCTTGGGAGCGTACAATACCTCGCGCTGTCAAACCACGGGAAAAGGACTGCGTTGTGCGTGAAGCTCATCTCGACGAAAGATTCATTGTCCGTAGCTACAAGCATGTTATCAACGGGTTTTTGGCAACTTGGGAAAATGCTGTACATAAGGAGGATGGGTTCCTATGTGAATCAAGTGCCGAAGGACTCCGCGTCACTCTAACCAGCACCCTTTCTATCCGGCACTATGTCATGAAAACCTTGGGCTATAAATACTTGATGACGTCTTTCCTCTGCCAAGACGCACTTGAAATCTTTTTTAGAATTCGGAAGCAAATGTCTGGCTCTAATGATCACCCTTCGCCGACACAATTTTTTATCTCTGTGAAAGGCCTCAGTTTTCACAGTTTGGCACAGTCACCCTCCAATGGAAACAAACCTTCTGGAGTACTGAGCAGCTTTCTATGTCCTGGCATCCACAATAATTAAATAAAATGGCAGAATAAGCTGGATGAGCTGCTAGATGTGGGGCGCCTCAATGAGGTTCATGAAATTATTGTAGCTTGTGAAACCCTCCATGACCACACTGATCTCATTGGACGCAAAAATGACTCCCGGATCACATTACGTCAGTGGCTATGTGGTCCGGAAGATTGTGAAATATACGAACTGCAACGAATGTAGCCGGTTACTAAGAATTCCAGTTTGCTTCCGGCAGAATCATGCTTTCTGAACCCGTCCGAGTCCTTAACAGGCCTGGTCAAAGCAATGGAAGATCCATTCACCTACTGCTTTAGTTTCAATACGTTGAAAAGTCACCGCATAACAGACGTATCTCTTAACTGTCGATTAAGAGGTTAAATATGGTCGGCTGTGAACACCACAAACTGGAAGTGACAAATCAGATAATTAGATTTTTTACACTGACCACAATACATTTTCTCGAAGAAAATGCGTCCGATAAAAAAAGAGTGAAAAAATGAAGTTCTTGAAGTTGAGACGTATGACTTAACTGTCGTAGTGTTAACTCAAAGAACAAGGTTTTATTTTATGTTTTTTGTGCATTACTCAAACTTTGTTGTTTCTTCTTGTGATTTTACTATTGTCTTGCTCTTATTGTTATAAATCTCCTGTTAACAACAGTGGTGTCACTGTCTGGCTGTGTTTCACTTACGCAGAAATCACTTTTTTCGTGAACTGGTTTGTGACTATATCTATGTTTGCCAATGAAATCTCAATGTTATGTGTGTATGTATGCACACTGTATCGTCGTATATTTACTGTTCCGTTTATTTGCCTTATTCAATTGCTTTAGCCAAGTTTAATATAACTTGCTATTTCCTCAACCTTAATACATATGGTGTGTTTATTTTTCATGTTGTTTTTCGCTTTCGAGAAAATAAATGTCTTGCTTGTAAAATTAGACCTTGATTGCACAAGTCATGAAAATAACGGTTGCCGATACCTTTACGTGCATTAAAACTTCGCGGAGAACACTTCGGCATCCAATTTGAAAACTGCACGGACTTTGTTTTGGTGTCAAGCTCACGGTAAGTCACTTGATTCTCTATCTTCTAAGCTTCGTAGCTGATATACTACGAGCCCCGCCGCGGTGGCCTAGTGGCTAAGGTACTCGGCTGCTGACCCGCAGGTCGCGGGTTCGACTCCCGGCTGCGGCGGCTGCATTTCCGATGGAGGCGGAAATGTTGTAGGCCTGTGTACTCAGGTTTGAGTGCACGTTAAAGAACCCCAGGTGGTCAAAATTTCCGGAGCCCTCCACTACGGCGTCTCTCATAATCAAATGGTGGTTTTGGGACGTTAAACCCTAGATATCAATCAATATACTACGAAGTGAATCGAAAACACTAGTTTTCAGTGCCAATACACGCTTTGCAGTGCGCCGCCAGAATTGTGACAGGTAGACTTTGTTATAATTCGCAGGGTAGCGTGAAATATTTGCAACGAAAAACAATTGATGCGCGGGCGCGAGGAGGGGCATCTCGAAAGCCAACGCAGCGCCGCCGCATCCGGATGAATTCTTGCTCGCTGTCCGGTGCGCTGATGCTGACACCTCTCCTTCTAGCCACCATACCACAGTCTTTTGTCTTTTTTGTTTAGACAAATGTGTGTACTACCCATCATTCCCATGCTCGCTGAAGCGCCGTGTGTTGCAGCTCCCATAGACACTAGCGCCAGAATTCTCTCTAGTAAGAATTGTGGGAAACTCTAGCCTAGTTATGGTGGCTAGAAGGAGAGGTGTCAGCACGCCAGGGTTAACGAGCAATTGTGCTCATCCAGTTGTGCTGGTTTTTCATTCATTGTCCTAAACATTGTATGAATGTTGAAATATTATTTGATTTGGATTCTCGACTGCAGTTATGCTGCAATAATAAAAAATGCGTAAATCAAGACAGCAAACAACAGGCGAGTTGTTTTGAGAACATACAGCATGAATAATTGGCTCAGCAATCTCGCAGTTTCCAAACCATACGACGTTCAAAATTGATTCCCGCAGCGAGTCATTTACAATGAAAACTAGATGAAATAAATCGTTGGCATGTTGCTTTGATGATGACCATTTTCATTTGTGAAACTGTGCGACATGACCACTTACTAGCTTAGTGCTCTCAAAAAAGACTCAGAATGTAGTTGCTGTGCCTTAGCCTCATAGTGCTTAAATGAAAATATCACAGTGAGCTGCAAAACAGTGTGATGCAAAAAGATATCACATTACTACACTATGTGGTAATGCTGCATAAAAAGCACAGTGAGCTATAAAACATAGTGGGCAACATAAATATCACAGAAACATTCACAGCAAGTGTCAACTGTACACTCGAGGTCTCCATGTGAATGACTAGACACCTTTGAAATGTGAGGAAGAAACACTGCCTCTGGAGCAGCTCGAACATACATAGAAATGCATATATCGAACATATAAAATGCGGTACTCCTCGTACAAAGTAAATGCTAACCTATATCTAGTGATATGTAGTAAATGCAAACAAAAAACGTATGAAATAGAACATGAAGGGCAACACGTAAACATATCAAAAACACTAAACAAATAACGAATGATAAAACGTTGAGAACATGCCGAAAAACAAACTAAACTATGTATATGCCTCCCGAAGCGCATAAATTTGTACATGAACAGCAGCACCTAAACACATTGATACCAACAAATCATTAATGATGGATGATAAAAAAAACATTGAACACTTGACGAAAAATTAAACTAAACTATGTATCCCTTTCTCGCAGAAAGCCCTCAGCCATGGCTCGTGCCAAGGAATGGACTGCCTGCAGGATGTCCTCCTGCGCCGCTGCCGCCTTCTCCTGTGCTGATGCCATACGCCGTGCTGCAGAAGCGATACGGGTGGTTGATGTTTTCATCCCTAGCAGCACGTGCGATAAATCATCGTGGTGGAAATGTTTAAGTGAGCTGCCGGTAAACCCTTAATCATCTCGTAGCTGGAAGCTGCTGCTGCCAAGAATTGCAACGGGCACAACAAATTCCCCTCAGTTGAAGATCCACTGGCCTCATGGCATCCTTTGAAAGTGTGAAGCTTCGTGTACAAGCTATGCCCTCCTTGTGCGGACCAACAAACATTTGCTGGAAGTACTCTTTATTCATCTCCCTAAATGCATCTCCTGCCATCAAACAGGCCTTTTCAGGGCTAACCAACCTTTTTCCCGGCAGTTTATCATTGCAGATATCCAATACCGTGCCCTCAATACCATTCATGGTTCTTATTTACAGCCCAAGTTGGTTTCAGTCATCATAATAGAGCATGGAGAATGTTTACGCCCCTTATGTTAAATGTAAACAAAGGGTTTACTCACCTTCAGTACCTTGTCGCCCTGCTCAAGGCTCCGATCCTGCGCTCAATAAAGCTCTCAGTTCTCAGATGCTTGCGTGTTACTGTGTCACTGCCACCTGCAGCCGCTTCAGTGGCCTCCACCTCCATTTCCACCGCAGCAGTGGGAACATCCGCTTGCTGGAATGTGCCGTAAGCATGATCTTTCAGAAAGTGGGTATTCGTTACTCTGGCTATTGTACAATCTTATGTACTAAACAGCTGCGGAAATATTCTGCAGCTATTTAGTGGTCATCGATATCATGTAATACCATTTTAGTGCATGTACTTGCCCGCAGGCATTGCGTGTCTTATGATAAATAAATACCCCTTGTACTGCAAGGGCTGCAAACTGAGATTTTAGTTAATAAACCTACCCGCTTTTGAATTCTTTCTTCTGCGCTATATTCCCGTTTAACAAGGTTCCGCTAAAGGCACCCCTTCAGATATCAAACTCTGTGATGGCACCGCTCAGGAACCCGTTATACTGCGGCGGCAGAGTGCTTACCTGTTGATAGATGAGACCAGAGACGCCACATGAAGCGTGTCATCCCAGTCATCTGTACGAGGCCAGGATCCCGGCTCACGAGGGGCTAGTTCCTTAAACGTCCACCACGTGCCGCATGAAGTTGAACCCTTCGCCCCGCTCGCTCTTTTCTCCTCCCACCACGACGCTGACGAGTTAGTTCCCTATGGAAATGGTTTTGCTCTTCAACCTGTTCTCGCCCGCCCCTCATTGTAGGAACCAAAGAATAGCACCGCGCTGACAGCGCATTCTTACCCCTGCGCGGTTCTCCCCACTGGGTTGCTGAAATAAGGTGCCTTTTTTCATCTTCTAACCACTACCACCACCGTTTAAACGTCGGCCGGTGTAGAGTACGCGAACATGTTCCGGACCGGCCATGAACGGTTGTTCAGACTGAGGACTTCTGTCTTTCTTTGGCTCGGTTGAGCTCGAGTTCTCACAGTTTTATTATATTGTCATAGGTATATTATATACGAAGAAGCTATGACCAACCGCATTACATTCTTTAGTTTGTTTCTCGTCGTAGGTAATCTATAGTATTCATAATATCAGATCCAATACTTAGTTTGTGGCTAAGCCATATTTTTTGCCGGCCCGAACTTTTGCTAGGGCAGAACAAAGTTTTTTAATCTTCTTTTTTTAGCTAATAGGCTAGTGGAAAGCATGCAAAAAATTAAAAATCTTAGTACAACTATTTCCAAAGGAGAACCATGTCCACATACTGGGCACTGTTTTTCAGTTGTTGAACATATAGGTACACACATTCTGGCATTTTCTTTGAAAGAGCGCTGCTTTTGGCTCTGTTAGGATAATAGCCTTATAAAACACAAGTGAGGTTTGTTTTGACCCAAGAAAAAGTTTCTCATGGTTGGCTGTAGCACACAGCATTCAGCACCACAAAGTAAACAATACGTAGAAGAGAGCGTGCCTATTTTGTCCACAATTCAACTTCATCAGATGCCGATCCCCCTCGTGCTTTATGCTGTTGATAGATTCCCAGCATGTCCCAGTTTAATTTTTCTATGACTGGGCTTGAAGAGTGTCACGTCAAGCCACCTTTTGTTTTCTTTCTTCCTTCTGTATCGAGCACGATGTGCACCAATTGCATCTTGGTGTCGAGTGTACTGGACGTAAGCAAAACTCGCATTGCCAGCAAAGTTTTCATTACAAAGGCTACGTTTTTTTCGACAATGTATCGAAAAGACATAACAGAGCTCGTACAATTTAAATGATTTCAATGGTGCAAAGATATCTCCTGAAATACTTTTGTATACTTGACCGCATCGTGCGCGCGTATTTTCGCGTATATTACGCAATTACTTCTGGTGGCCAATGAATAGGTTGATATATATGTGGGGTTTAACATCTCAAAGCCACCGTATGATTATGAGAGATGCCGTAGTGGACGGCTCCAGAAATTTCGAACACCTGGGGTTCTTTAACGTGCACCCAAATCTGAGCACATGGGCCTACAACATTTCCGCCTCCATCAGAAATGCAGCCGCCGCAGCCGGGATTTGATCCCGCGACCTGCGGGTCAGCAGCCGAACACCTTAGCCACTGGACCACTGCGGTGGGGCGGCCAATAAATAGGTGGGGCTGAAGGATGAACTACTCTTAAAAACATGTTACTCGACTCTTACAGAAGCTACCAAAATGGTTTCAGTTCCGACTGCAGCTCTGCTTACATTTCTGCATCACTTTTTTGTCGTGTTTTTGTCAATACAAAGTGTATGCACCACCCTGCTGAAATCACTAAATGATGATTGCAGTATCTGTAAATAAATAGTAATAATAAATAATATGTTCAATACACAAGTCATGGGGTAGAAAAGGAATATGCTTGGCAACCACATGGTAAATGCTCCGAGATTGTACTGTCCAGTTATCCCTTGCGGAAGCTCTTTCACTTTGTTATTTCTTTGTAGCGCTTATTCTTGGCGTAAATGTACATAAGGAACTGAGTATAGTTCCATAGAAAAAAACAACAGACGCTCAGGACGGACAGCACAGTTACAGTGTAAGCTGGAGCAGCGGCTTTTGTAGACCTTTTTGTAATTTAGTGTTAGCATCTAGTTTACTGGCGTCTCATTGCAGGCGTCTTATTTTATAAAGTACCCAGCATAGTTCCGTAAAGTTTCCTTCAAACAACGGTGGCTTCAAGGGACAGCATGCCCCATGATTGTTTTTGCACTACTACCTGACAACATTTAATTAATGAGGTTCGCAACTTGAGATTATGCAGCATCGTGTGTTTTACAAAAGATTTGCTACACCTAGAACGATTGTCTTTATCTGTGTTTTTGGCACATTTCAATCACCTAGATATATTAAAAGTAGTAATAGATAATTTATTTATGTAACACTTCATCTGGTGAGATTTCATTGCGACATGTGAAAGAAAATTTCATTGTGTTATTGCGCACATTACAGGTGCTTTTTGCAACAGATAGTCAAATGTGCAACAATCTCCGCGTTGTTGACATATGTGTCGAAGGCCTGTGCACCAATAAAGCAGCTATCGAATGGGGTCGTTGGCCTTTGATATAAGGGCTAACATGCTCATCTTAAAACCAATTTTAAACCCACACTGTTTATTCACGTGTACATCTCAAGTATGTAGTGCTTCCTCTCGCGCCCGGATATTGTCAGAATTTAGAGCTTGTTTTTGCGATTGACGAGTGAATGCACCATAATTATTTCCTATACTAGATTGGAAAATAGTGATGATAATCCACCTCTTTACTCAATGGTCTCGCTGATGTATGTGTAAACATGGGCGCGGCAAGAACACGAATCGTGCTGAAGCCAAGAAAAAAAAAAGGTACGCAGAACATTTTGTATCAGTCTCTAAAGCAGTTATCGATTGATAATATTCTATTAGTTGCTAACGTGAGGTCATTACTGGCAGTGATATGCTTTTATTTTTCCTTCCAGGAAAAAGAAAGCTCATGTTCACGGTTGGTGCCATCGTATAGTGTTACACCTTCAATCCACACATATCTCAGACAAGAGTGCAGAATAAAAATTTAGGTGAATTACACGCATGACACATGTAGCATTTCATTTTCAACAGCAGAATCTTTGAGCTTCATTTCCAGCCTGGCCGACGCCCACTCCGAACTCGGAACAATGCGTCAAGCTAAGTGCAAGCAAAGCATAGCCATATATATTATTGTTACACGAATGACGAGTCTATGGACTGTCTTTATTATTGTTCCTGTATAATATAGAAAGAAGGGAGAAAGGAAACGGAGGAAGAGGAGGAAATTAGAAAGGAGTTGGGGTAGGCCACCAGCACCGCTGCTTACATAGTCTTCTCGTGTGCGCCAGTTAAATCTCCTTTTTTTTCTTTACCTCAGCAATTAACATTCGTTCATATAATAATGCTAAATAATTCGCTTTTTTCGCACAGTGCTAAAGTGCCTGAAGTGGTCTAGTTTGTAAATGTTACAAAGGGAAGCGACAATGAAATCATCATCGAACTAGAATAGCATTTTCTTGGTAAACCTGTCTTTTTTTTCTTTTTTAAACTGTTCACCGTATAGGTAGGTCTGTTTCATGGAATCAGTCGTTGTCAGCTTATGAGTCTGAGTCACCAGAGCCCCCTCTAATTTGACTACTCTAATAATAAGACTAGTGTAGTTGCAGAGTAACAGAGCTTTTGCGGAAAGCAATAGAGATTTTAAGCGGCTTTTGCCACACTAAATGCTCATATTAAATTATTCATCACAGATGGTAGGGTTACGTTCTTGGTGCTGAGGTGTACGTCACGAACTACTGGAGCAACAGCTAAGTTTTAGTGCCGGAAAGCAACACAGTAACACAAGATTTAGCTACGTCATTTTTTCAATTATGGTAAATGACAGCATAAATCACTCCTAACATTTTTTTCAGTTGGCTTACCACTTTTAATACATCTCAGCAACCAGGTTTCACATTTATCAACGGAAATGTTCTCTTTTTACACTTTTGTGAAGCCCCTCCAGAGGTAAAGAATGACAGAAATATTACCCAGCGTTGTGTATTTAGAAGGCTTTTGTTTTCTTTCTGTTTGTGCCTGCGTTTTTAGTATTATAAGTGGGCGTCACGGCGTGTATTCAGAGAACGTCCACTGTACCGTGTAGAGGGAACCGTGAAAGACACACTACACGACAACCTTCCCTCCCTGGTCACCCCACTGGCAAAAAATAATTGAAGCCAGCCAAGCGCATTGTCATCCCATTTGTGCCGGGCGCCAGTAAAGAGCTCTCCGAGATTCTCGGAAAATCAGGGTTCGAGGTAGTTCGCAAGCCTGCTTCGATGCTCACCCTCTAGCTACCACGGCCGAAGGAAAAAGCAACACCAGCGAGTAGTCTGCAAGTTGCCGTGTTCAGAGTGTCCAGCCAGCTATACGTATATATAGGCCAAAGCGAATGTTTCTGTTCAGAAAGCCCGTGGAGCGGCCGACAGGCTTGGACTGGCGTTCCCGACATGGAAGTTAGCCGCTGAGCGCTAACGTGCGTCTTACTGGGCAGCAACAAACTTTCGCGCCCACTCGTTAAGATTACGCCAACTTAAGAACGACGTCAGGAAAGCAGAAAGGCAAAGCGGCACTTTTACAGAGCCCTTGAGCAGCCCGACCATATGATCGATTTCTACAGCTTTTCTGTTCTAGAAACAGAGAGGAATTTCAGAAGGAGGTCCTTGCGTGAATCCTGGCACATTTACAACACGCCAACAAACTTGAACCGCTATCTAGGAACAATCTCCTCAGTATAGGTTCACGGCTTTGAAAACGTGTTGGAAACGGAAAGCCGCAGCTTTGGCAAAACAAGACACGGATATGTTTTGTGACAAACACAGACAGATCCTGAGGAAGTTACCAAGTCGTTCCTGACACCTAAGGCCTTCTATGAACATCCCAACTTCCTAAATATTCTACCTAGCCCAAAAGATTTCAGTCAAAATGCTCACAATTAAGCCTATAGAATTTACACTCCACAAATTAACGACCTCCAAAAGAAAAGCAAGAATAAATAAAAAAATTGTTCTATGCAGTGAAGTTGACCACTGTTTTCACAATCGATTTCTATAAATGTTTAATTACGATCATTTGCTTAAACGTCGTATATATATATATATATATATATATATATATATATATATATATATATATATATATATATATATATATATATGTAATAGCTATAAGGAAACACGGACAATCGCATATAAGCAGACGCTTACGGCAATGACATAAGTACCAATATAAAAAAAAGTGCCAACAGCAATACTTATATTAATAGTAGCCTAGGCTACGTAACAGTTTATTACATGCTTCTAAACGATCCCACAACTACCGCATGCCTCAAGAAAAGCAAGAAAGTCATGATCGGTAATGCGATCAGTAAGAGTTAGAATCTCTTGAATATGATTCGCGGCACTTTTATAATAATAAAGAACTAGAACGAAAACAATATAATAAGGCCTAACGTACAACATCTTTGTTATTTCAGTTTTGCGGTCAATATCGCGCTTTTTAGTGATGCTGGCCATGATTCACGAAAGAAAATCTGGAGATGTAAAAGAAAGACACGTTAAAGTATGAATAAAGAGAGGCCCGAAGAAAACAAAGATAACGTTAGACGGCCCGGCGAAAACTCGAAATTAAGGGTACTAACAGGAAAGCCACTCCTCCCCCTAAGTTTCTCGCATTCACCAAAAAAAATAATAAGGTCAAGTTGATTCGAAATAAAACGTTAGTCATTTGCAACACATGCCCGGCAATCAGATTGCCGATAAGCTTCAAGTAGAAATTCAAAAGGAGGAGGAGGAAGAAAGTTTAGGCGGAAAGACAGGGAGGTTAGCCAGTTCTTAGACCGGCTGGCTACCCTGTGCTGGGAAAAGGGGTGAGGGAAATGATAGATGTTAAAAAGAAATGCTGCGAAGAGAAAGAAAAACTAAAAAAAAAACTGCGACAGAGGAAAGGCAACATCAAAGAGTATAAGACACTAAAGTCTGTCTCTGAGGCCAGTTGTCCACAAAAAGCGCAGCAAAGCTTTCAAAGCCTTCTGGGCTGAAGATGGGCTTGGCCAATGACCCAGAATCCTTTGTTCCGACAAAGGCCGATTGTCTAGTCTATCCAGAGCTGCAGTGAGTTCTTGTCTTTGCACGTTGAAATAGGTGCACTCACACAGAAGGTGCGCGATGGTTTCTTCGCAACTGCAGTAAGTGCATGTAGGAGAGCTGGCCATCCCGATGAGATAAGAGTATGCGTTCGTGAAGGCCACTCCAAGCCACAGGCGGCATAGAAGAGTCTCCTCAGCTCGAGATATCCTTGGGGGAAGACGAAGCTGCAGATCGGGATCCAAGTTATGCAGGCGCGCGTTTGTGAAGTCTGTCGAGTTCCACTGTACCAGTGTGAGGTCACGTGCAAGCGAACGAAGTCTTGTAGCTGCGTCGGTTCTTGAGAACGGGATGGCTGTGTATTGGGTACCATCGTGTGCAGATCTAGCGGCCTCATCTGCGCGGTCATTACCATATATACCGCAATGACCTGGTATCCACTGATACACTATGCTGTGCTGTTTTTCGGTTGCTTGGTGATGAAGAAGCCTTATTTCAGCTACTAACTGTTCATTAGGTCCATGGCTAAAGGGTGATATAAGACATTGAAGAGATGCCTTCGAGTCCGAGAAGATTGACCAAATTCCCGAAGGTTCTTTCACTATAAACTCCAGAGCTGCACGAATGGCTGCAAGTTCTGCAGCTGTCGACGACGTCATATGCGATGTCATGAATTTAATTGTGATGTTCCTCGCGGGAATAACCACCGCCCCTGCAGAGCTTACTGAAGACACCGAGCCATCCGTGTAAATGTGAAGGCGTCCGTTGTGCTTCTCTTGCAGGAAAAGTAATGTGGCCTGTTTCAGGGCTAGATGCGACGACTTTTTCTTATTTTGGATGCCAGGAATTGTAAGATGGGCTTTGAGTGGGTGTAGGCACCATAATGGTATCGGCGGCTGTGCTGCATGCGTGAAGTGCAATGGAAGCACTGCGCAATGCTGAGCTACAGTTGCGCTGAATGCTGAGTGGGGCCTGGAAGTTCGAAGTGAGGCTAGGTGATGAGATGGAAGCCGAGCGAAATGTCTTATGTGCATTCTCAAAGCGTCTACGCGGATGTATGCGTTGACTGGATAATCACGCGCAATCATGACTGTCGCTGCTGTAGACGCGCACCTCGGGAGACCAAGGCATATCCTCAGGGCTTGGGCTTGGATCGACTGGAGGACGCGCAAGTTTGTTCTTCCGATCCCGCAAAGCACAGGTAAGCTGTATCGCATATAACCGAGGAACAAAACAGTGTAGAGTTGGAGCATTGCTTGTACCGATGCACCCCACGTTTTTCCAGCAAGAAACCTCAGTACGTGGGTGATCATGGTGAGTTTAGTTTTCATGTGGGCGATGTGAGGGCTCCAGGAGAGGTCGCGATCAACTATGACTCCGAGGAATCGGTGGGTCTTCACGTAGTTGATCGTGTGTCTGTTGATTTTAATAACATATGGGCTCATAGCCTTATGCGTGAATGCTATAAGCGAGCATTTCTCTGATGACAGCTCTAGTCCCCGTTCTTCCAGGTACTTTGTCGCTATTTTTGCCGCTCTCTGAAGCCGGGCACGCAAATGAAGGCGTGTTACGCCTGACGCCCAGATGCAGATGTCATCTGCATATATTGATAGATGGACAGACTTTGGAAGTGCATCAACTAGGTCGAGTAGCGCTAGATTGAAAAGTGTGGGGCTAAGAACGCCGCCTTGAGGCACGCCTCGACGGTTGCAATGGTGCGTTGTTGTGCCACTCTCCGTCTGTACAAAGAAAGTTCTGCCTTTCAGAAAGCTGCGGATCCATTGGTAAACCCGACCCCCTAATCCAACTTTTTCCATGACATCCAGAATGGCTTCATGTGATACGTTATCGTATGCACCTTTCACGTCCAAGAACAACGCCGCGGATAAACGTTTCAGTCTTTTCTGATGCTGAACAGATGAGACCAGGTCTATAACGTTATCAATTGCGGACCTCCCACGCCGAAAGCCCGTCATAGCATGAGGGTATACCTCGTGACGCTCCAGGTACCACTCTAGACGAGTCAAAATCATCCTCTCCATCACTTTCCCGAAACAGCTGGTAAGCGCGATGGGGCGATAAGAGGTCAAGTGCAGAGGAGATTTACCTGGTTTAAGCACAGGGACGAGGCGGCTGGATTTCCATGAATGAGGGATAAGTCCGCTGCTCCACGAGTCGTTGTACACGGATAGAAGGGCCCGTCGAGCTGCTTCTCCGAGGTTGCAAAGAGCCATGTACGTGATCCCATCCGGACCAGGCGATGAAGATCGTTTGCATGCCGTCAAGGCCGCTTGTAGTTCCTCTAGAGAGAAAAAGGTGTCCATTCTTGAATCTCTGGAAACTGGAGCGTTTTCTAGGTGGCGCGTGGTGCACGTGGACGCATGACCGGGAACTTTCATGCAGAAATCTTCTGCTACTTCAATTTCGGTGCGTCCTTGGTGGAGAGAAAGACACTTGAAGGGGCGATGTTGATGTGGCGATGTTCGTAGGCCACGGACAATCCTCCATGTCTGTGTCAAAGGCTTGTGTGGATCCAAAGATTCGCACAGATGTTTCCAGCGAAAGGATTGAAGTGAAATGATTCGCCGCTGAATTTTTTTCTGTAGGCGCCTTGCCTCCCTCAAGTCGTGAATGGACTTAGTGCGCCTATATCTTCTTTCTGCGCGACGACGGATCGCTCTGAGCCGTTCCAATTCCGCTTGATATTGACAATAATCTGAAGTATGTTGAATATGATAGGTCGCTTCTTGAGTAGCACCTCTAATCATATTCTCGAGGGTGTCAAGAGGAGGCGTTTTATTTTCTTGACACCTTTTTTCCTGTCAGTGACCTGAACTTTGTCCAGTCGATGCGAGTCGAAGTGTCGTAGTTTGGCGATTTTTCCAGGCCCTTGATCTTCAAATAAGTTGGTATGTGGTCGCTTCCATGAGTTTCATAGTCTGCGAACCACTTGACCTTTCCATTTAGGCTTCGTGACACAAATGTCAAGTCAAGGCAGCTGCTGTATGTCGTTCCCCGTAGAAACGTTGGGCTTCCGTCGTTTACACAAAGCAGCTGCTGCTCCAGAGCAAAGGAGAATACTTGCCTTCCGCGACTGTCTGTCTTCTGACTTCCCCATAGTGGGTGGTGAGCGTTGAAATCTCCGGTGATGATCCATGGTCCAGGTGTGGCTGTTAACAGTGCACGTAGTCTTTCAGGTTCAAAACGGTTCGAAGGTGATATATATGCGCCTACGAGCGTGAAATTGAGGTCTCTACGTTTAACTGTCAAGCAGACATACTGGTTGTCATCGTGAGGTGCTACACGGTGCTCGATATAGGTAAGGTCGCATCTGATATATACAATGACTTTACTTTGTTCGTTGCAGGTAGCGGACTTGAAGGCTTCGTACCTGGATAGTCGTATTGTATTGTGTAGCCTTGGCTCACAGATAACAATAATTGGAAACTGGTTTTTGAACACAAATTGTCGTATATCAGAAATGCGGGGCTTGAGGCCTCGAGCATTCCACTGAAATATCGAAGCTCCTTTGACCTCTTTACGAAAGGCTTGCAGAGGCGGAGCCATGGTGCCTTTCCAGACTTGATAGCACCGGCTTCAGCGCATCCACTAACTGAAGTGCACTCTTTGCAGCCGGACTGTCAATGCTAGTGAGGAGCATACGAATGATATTCATAAGGGCCTTTACCATGGCTACGATTTCTTTGTCGCGACTATCACCGCATTCTCGTTCCGAAGTGATTGTAGACGAGCGATGTGGTGGCTCAGACGGTGCGTCTATCGTTGGCAGCACTTGCCATGCTTCAGGCGAGCCGGTGATGCTCTTGTCTTGCTTGGAGGATTTGTTGTCGGTGTGTCTGGACGCTTGAGGTGGTATGCCGGTGGTCGTTTGGTGAGGTTCAATCCTTGCTTCAGCACTGGGTCTCCTCAGGGGCCTCCGGCGACGAGACCGCCGGCGTCGTACTTGGGCAGCGGCCTCCCTGTGAGTTGAGCCATCCCGGACCATTTGCCTCAACACTTGCATTTCCTTTTTCATGATTGGGCAATCTTTCGACGATGCTTCGTGAGGGCCATGACAGTTTCGACATTTTCGAAGTTCTGCCTGGCAAGCGTCTGCGCTATGTGATTCTGAGCATAGCGAGCACACAGCCAGGTTTGTACAAACAGCACTGACATGTCCCAATCTGTAAGATTTCCGGCATTGAAGGGGCTTCGGTACGAAGGGTCGCACTGTGTGTCGAAAATGTCCGACTTTGACTTGCGATGGAAGGCTGTCACCCTTGAACACGAGCTTCACGCAGCGTGATTTGCCAAGGCGACGAGCTTGCAGTATAGTAGGTTCTGCAGACACCGGTTTGATGAGAGCAGCAAAGTCACTTTCGCTGATGGAAATGTCGACGTCGTAAATGACGCCTGCCGTAGAGTCGCGGCCATCAGGTATATATGAGCGAACATTGATGTTATCCAACATCTTGACGTTGCTCAGCACGTCCAATGTGCTTCGTTGAGTGACGTCTACGGCGAGGATATTCTTACGGCCATTGATCCGCACGTCCGCGATCTCTCCCTGGGCGAGTTCTTCAAGAAACCTAGACGTGACTTGACGATTGAGCCGGTTGAGACTATGAGCCGCATCGACCGGCACAAACAGAATTGTGTATGTCGTGGGCTCTCGCGTCATCGTCACATTCTTACTTCTTGTTGGAGACGGCATCACTAGTCTTCTTTTTCGCTGCCGCCTTGTCACAGGCACGAAGTCGCCTTCGTCGGAGCTCTCGTCGCTGGCCGTAGAGTAAATCAGCGTGTCTTCGCTGTCGGCATCACTCGGGTGGCCCGTACGCTTTCTCGTGGTAGCTGCGGACGACGTCGATGGTTGCGGTGGAAGCCCAGGCGAATCCACGTCCATCGCCGCAGTCACTGGAACGGTGTCTTCCACAGAGTCGCAGAAAAACTTTGAAAAATTACAGACAGTGACAGCAGTGTTCTACGCCAGAATCACTTCGTCGTCGTCCAGAAATTCAAAATATTTCAGTAATAACTTACGGGCCTAAAACACGAATAAACTACTGAACGTGGCCTGAAAAACATCACGAGGCTTGAGGGATACCATAAGATCTAATCAACTTTACATATAGAGAGGATAGACACACCCACACGCACGCATTGCTCATCTCCCTATAATATTGTAATGAAATAAATCATGTAGGAAAACCTCTGCCGTGTGCCCGTTTCATCGGTAACAACACGAGTGAATGGAACACCCAGGCACACCATAGAAAGAGAATACACACAAAAAAGAATGTTCAATAGCAAATGTGCAGTAAAACCAGAACCGAAATATGATGAGACGTAGAGCAGCCAACATAAGGCCTTATATGAAGCGAACGAGTTCAAAATGGAAGCACTGGGTCACTGGCTGCATGCTGTGGTTATCTCTGCTGAAAGCAGTGCCGGAATCCTGCCGCGTATCCAACTGGCGCACGATTCTGACTCCTCCACACTTTTCCACACACCGGCACTCCAGCAAGAAAAACCTGCTCCCGCAATAATGATTATTCTTCCGTCAAGCCGACTACTGAGCGAAAAAAAGGGGGGGGGGGAGATTCGTTTCACGGGAAAACTTGGCGATCCGGAACAACTGAGGTCATGCAACGTGAGCAACATCCTGCATAACCAAGGGCACAGAATCAGTGCGTATCTTTAGGGCAGGCATCCTTAAGTAAAAGTGTGTCCAAATATTGTGGAAAACAAAAAAAAAGTGTCAACCATAGACGTTTGCATTTATTCAAGCGGGCTTTCGTATGCCTTTCACATAGGCTGCCGAGAAGTTTGCTTTATCAGAACAGTGGTCGCGCATATAAGAGAATACCCTGGATGACGGGCTGCTTCTGAGATCATGCTCGCACTATTCACACACGCAAACAACACACACACACGCACGCACACACGCGCGCGCGCACACACACACACGCACACGCACACACACACACAAAACACTGAGACGGTTCAGAATATTTCTAATTCACTCTTCAGAGAATCAAATACGATAACTTCGAAAAGCACTGGTTTGCGTTATTTGGTTACGAACCCACGGTAAAGCTACTTGCACTTCCCTTAGGGACGTTGTAATTTATTTTAGTGCGGTCCCGGGTTTTGAAAGGAAAAACCTTATGTTTTTATAGTTAATTTACCTTTAATATTTTGCAGAAAAGTAAAAACCATTACGAACCGTTAGGGAACTTTTATTTTTGCTATGGAATGGAAACGGAATGGAACTTTTTGTGGTGGAACAAAACTAAAACCAAACTGGAAAACCCTGCGATAGCATTCGCTTCCCGCACGTTAGCCCCTGTGGAACTAAATTATTCTCAGGTGTATCCCGAAGGACTGGCCATTGTCGATGGAGCCACGCATTTTCATCAGTACATCGCGGGTAGACATGTGACTGTTCTGACTGATCACAGGCCACTCCTGAGTATCCTAGAGCCCCAGAAGCAGATTCCAGAGCCATTTTCGCCTCGTATAATCCGATGGTGCATTAAGATGTCAGCATAAGACTACGACGTGGTGTACTGTCTAACACCGACGAACTGAGCCGCTTACCCCTCAGCGAAACCATTGAGGATACACCTCAAGTTGGCTGCGTGCTGATGTTTGAAGCGCTAAATAGCCCCCCCCCCCCCCACCAACGGTCGACGAAGTCACAATGGCCGAGCAAGATGACCCAACATTGTTCAAGCTGTACAACGCCCTGATGTAGGGCAGAGTTCAAAACTTCAAGAATGAGAACTGATACATTTTAACAAGAAAAAAATGGAGTTCAACTGTCATCGTGGTTGTATAAAATTGGGATCACGATTTGTCTTGATGGCCCACTTCAACAACGAGCAACGGCTCTCATTCATGCCGGACACCGAGGCGTGATCACAATGAAATGCGCCCGCAGCTACATGTGGTGGCCCGGAATCGGCAAGGGCACCGAGATAGTTGCAGAGTGCGCAGCCCGCCACTTAAATGAGCGCGCTCCGACGCGAGCTCCAGCACTGGACTGGGGCAGACCGAGCACACCTTGGCACACATTCTTGGTAATTCCGGATGCCTACAGTAAATGAATTGAAATTTATGAAGTGAACAAAACAACATCGACAGAGGCCATCGATTTCCTGCGCTTGTTGTTCGAAACTTTCGAATTACCCCACAAGGTGGTTTCAAACAACGGAATCGCATTCGTGTCAGCCAAAATACAGAAACCCTACGAGTGACAACGGCATCACAGTGGTGAAATCTGGTTCGAAACCACCCAGCCACAAACGGACAGGCCAAACGCTACGTGGTAGAGCTAAAACGTGCTCTTGCAAGTACAGGGTCATTACAGCGGCGCATTGCACGCTTTTTTTTCAAGCAACTTGCAACGATCCAGACGGGCCAGGTACCGGAGTATATCATGTTTTCTTGCGAGCAGCGAGCACACATCTCAGCCATTCTGCCAGAACCGCCTTGAAAGGTCACACCACATAAGGAAGACGCCTCGCGTTGCCGGCAACTTCACAAAGGACAACCAGTGGTCGCCCGCCAGTTTCATGGAATGCCCGAATGAACGGCGCCCATCGTAAAAAAAAATGACAGGAGATTTTGGCTTGTTGAAGCTAAAGCCCCTCCATCGCGTCTTCTACCGAAAAGCGCATGGAGGAGCTTTAGACCGTGCATTCCCGCTTCCAGCCAGCTGCAGGGATGCGCCCTACCCTCCACCTGACCCCCCCCCCCCCCACGATACTTGACGCCGCCCGCGCGCCCCGGGCTGACTGACTGTCGGGGCAATCAGTGGGCCCGCGCACTGTCTGCCTCTCCTTTGTACTCCTCATCCCTTTTATGGCCCACAGCGGACTCGAAAGCCAGCGCTTGGACCATTTGGACTATGCTGCGCACAAATGCCTTTCTTGAAAGTAATAAACTCAGTTCCCTGTTACGGACGTTGTTATTCCGGCTACCGTGGGCATTACACAGTGCAAATAGGGTTATTTGTTCCTAAAAAGTTTAACCTCCCTGCCTTTCAGCACTATATCTGTTTCTTTCAACTCACTTTTATGAGCATTTTAAAAAATTATATTGTTAATATTGGAGAGTCTCGTAATAAAAGATGAAGTGGATTTATTTATTTATAGATTTGTTGTTTATTTTAGAGAAAAACTGCCAATCAAATGCCAGCCTTTTGGCAGGGGTGTGTGGCGCAGTGGACGCAACAATGTGCAGGAGGTACAGCAGTCAATATAGTTTTGAACGAAAGCGCGATGATTAAAAAAAAAGAAATGACATAAAATACGGTCCACAGTCTCAAGCGCAAAACAAAAACTATAAAAACAGTGCTCACTAGGTTATGTTGTTTGGGTAAAAATTAAAAAGAACTCAAATACCAACTGTAGCAAAAATAAAGCCGGCAATGTTAAAAAGCGAGACTTTGCAGAATCGAAGCATTGAAGAATCGTGCAGAAGCGAGGCTTTGAACCTCAAGCAATCAGTCTGATCAAGACAGGTATTAAAATGAAGAGCACTGTAATATATATGAAGGTGTAGTTATGAGCCATGTGAAAGAGCTAACGCACGAAGAAACTAGTTGAGATCGACACTTTCAAGAACCTCTGGTGGCAAATTGTTTCACTCTCCGCTTGTGCGGGAAAAAAATCGTACCTGTATATAGGGGCTCAGTCACTCTTTCAAGATGGATCATTTTTGTGGGTTATGGTTATCGCCTAGTTTTTCTCGCGTTAAAGGTCATTTGTCATTTTTTGCACCAATGTTGAATCTTAAATGAAGAGCTATTTAATAGAACCTGGTCGCTGGAAGCGTTCACTACTTTAAAGCACGCAGGCATCTGCAAAAAGGTTTAGATTTGCTGGGTATTACGGGTGGAATTATTGATATAAACGGGAAAGAAAAGAGAGACGAGGACGGATCCCTGAGATATGCCGGATATGCCGGCGCGGACGGCGAGTTGATACCACCGTCCTTAATATCACACCCGGTGAATATTACTCGAAATTTCAAAGCCTGAGCAGGGATGCGTTAGTTAATTAGCACTAATTAATCAATCTGTACTATTGATCTTTACCTCAACGAACCCTAAATATAGTTTCACGGGGTCATGAATGTGCCTTCCTTAAGAATGCTCTCTTTTTACGCGCACCCTATTTATTTTTACGTGGCACTGTAGGGTACACCATCTCAACGCTAGATGGAGCTACGAGGGCTTGACGGCTGTCGAACCCTGAACAAAAATGGCCTGGGAACTTTTTTTACAACGCGATTCAAACACGCTCTATACCATCATAAACTAGACATATACCAGTACCTAAATCCCAGAAAGCAATTGAATATCTTCAAGCACGTCTCCGGGGCAGCGATTCAAACGCGGTAAAACAGCCGATATTTCCGAGAGCACCCATAGGCGCAGTGCATTATCTTTTAATAAGCTAGGGAACTCGCACTATTGCAACTACGATACTGTAACTCCAGCCGAAGAAAGGTTCATACAGTTGCTACTTGAAACCGTGAAAGCAATGAGAAAATCAGAAAGGGAGAGGAGTTATCATCGTTTTGCTCTCCGGTCCCATAGAGTGACGCGGGGCTCCACCCCCACCGTGCGGGAAAGCGTGCCTCCTGCTCGTGGGCCTGAATCCTGGGGACAACCCGACTGCGGAAGCCAGGCAATCAAACCCCTCCAGTGCCCCTGAAAATATACACCAAAGCCAAAGAACAAATCACCCACGCCATTTGACGGTCGCTCACGTTTGTTCCTCTCTAGGCCCGTTTACATTGACCCGACGAGGGCGCGTTGAGTCGAAATAAACAGGTTTTCTGGACTTGCCCTCCCCATGTATAAGCGGACACGTCGGGGGGAGAGTCGTCGCGGCGAGTCCAGTCGACCTGGAGACAGGGGGTAGGTTCACCGAACTCGCTGCGCTCAGAAAGGGCATGTATAACCGGTCGCGCTGAGTTGACGGCTCGTGACCTCTCCCGCCCGTCGCAGTCTCCGCTTCCCCATCACTCCGACGTTGCTCTTTCTCTGTCGGCCGGTACGCGCGTGCTAGGCACGATGACATCCTCGCGGGCTCCACCAACCATGTGGACAGATGATGAAATAACGACGTTGCTAGCTAAATATGGTGGCAGTTAGGTTGCGACGAAACTTCGAAAAAGTGAAATATTATACGCAGCACGGTAAAACGATTCCAGTCGGTAGGAAAAGAACCACATTTCCTTGTTAAAACGCATTCACCACTAGTGTATGTTAATGTGCTTTGCGGGGAAGCAATGCAGTGTTCTTGACTAAAGTAGGAAATTTTTACAGCTTTTCAACTTTTCCAGAGACAACACAGCTGCATAGCTTGCTTTCATTGTTGACGGTACGTGGGGGGAAAACACGAGTCGTGAAGACAGTAGTTTGGAAGCGCTGGCACATGAACTTTGAAAAATTTGCAATATTGCTCTTGTTCAGGCACTTATCGGTCTGTGTGGCGCTCCATATAAAAATATACACTTTGGATCATTTCAAAGGGTCAAGAAACGATATTTATTTCTGTAAGTTTAATACGAATTTTTGTTTTACGCGAGAAAATATTATTTATATTGAGCTGCCCCCAAGGCTGTCAAATGCGGACCGTAAGCGCACTTCACTGCACCGAGGGTTCCTCGGCAGCCTCCTAAATGCACCAAAGCCGGCTTGTTGATTCGTGCTCCATTTTCCTGCGCACCGCCAGTAATAGAAACAAATTATGCAGCTGCATTACCTCATAAAAAGTAGTAAGAGCTGTAAAAAATGTTTAAATATCGCTCAAGAACAACGCATTTCTTCCCCTCAAAGAACATCTTGAGACAACCTAGTAGCTGTGAACGCGTTGTGCCAAGGAAACGCTGAGTTCTTCCTACCCACGAGTTTTTTTTCACAACCTAGTTATTGGGCGCTGCCACGATATTTAAATTGCTCTGAGAGTTAGAAAAAATTTCCTCCGAAAACTGGTCTCAAAGCAAAATTGAAAGCGATTAGTGTAGTCAAACGATCGACCATGAATTTTTATATTCTTATCGGAGATGGTCGAGCGTACTGCCTGGAACGTTTAGCATGGAATAAGCCATGTCTTTATTTCGTAACTTCGTTCTTGTGATATTTTTAAATTTTGGTTATTCTTGTTTTTATTACTAATGACGTATGACCAATTAAGGAAATTCTCGCTCTTATGGCGATGCAATTCTGTTTGCCCAATTATCTCCATTTCGGTTATAACAATTAAATGTGTTACTCCGCCCGTCACGCATTTTTGTTTGAAGGCAGGACATTTTACAGTCTAAGGTACTGGGGTACTCGGCAAGGAATGCTACGCAAGATAAATGTAGATCATGAATTGACCATACACATGGTTGTACTGTCAATATTCTCTTCCCTGATTATAATGAAGACCTATGGCAAATGCACCAATCCAAAACTTATATATACCAAAACAGCCATCGCGGTGGCAGAGCGACAACTGCGTAAACAACCGCAGCCCACAGCGGCGAGAGCGCAGGCTTGGAGGAGCGGAAACTGGTACCGGAAGACGGGCTTTCGGCTCGACGCAAAGCGTCGCTGCGATCACCGCTCACCTCAACTCGTCCGTGCGAGTTCATATAAACTCGGGCGCGTCGAGCTAAGCTGAACCCGCCACTCAACTCAGCCCGCCCGTCGCGTCCATGTACACGGGGCTTCTGATGGCGGTGGCGTCACGGCGGGCCTCGTGCACCGGCTTGCGCCACCAAGCCTGCCACTCCTGCGCAGGCCCTTCATGGTTCAGCGCATCACTGAGCTCTTGCCACAGCCGCCGCCGGTCGGCGATGGTGACGCAGTGCCGCGGCTCGATGGCTTTCGCCGCGAGCTGCGGATGTTCGTACATAAAAGCGAGCACCAGCGCGAACTGAGCCTCGGAAACGCAGATGAGTCGCTGCTGCTGTTGGCTACTGGTGCCGTTGCCCTCCGCCATGATTGCTCTCGACTGAGCCAACAACTTCAACAGTTCCGCCGTTTAGGTTTGAATAGTGGTAGAGATATGGGAACAGTAACTGCTTGAAACGGGGTTGTACCTAGCACCACTACTTACCGTGCCACTAAGTTTAGCGTCATTTCAAAACAATAACAGAAAAAATACGTTTAGATTGTGCCGTATTCCTTATTGAACATTTGAAAGCTAGTACCAACGCATTTTGATAGTGAGCAATAATAGCTATACCCTTTTCAACACGTTACAAACACTTTTTACTTTGATATACGGTCTCCAAGCTGACGTCCAAATGATGACGCAAGCCTCCTATTCCCTCATTGGCTCTTCGCTTCCCCTCACCCTCGCAGCGGACCGCATGCGCGCCATAAAATCGCGCGCATGCGGTTGGGCCTACAGACGCGTTTGATGATAAAAACGCGGTGATCCCTGTTTCCACGCTTTCCTTCGCTACCCTCCGCTGGTATCCTCCCTCAACGCCGCGTTGGCCTCACCGATAGAACGCCTCCATCCGGAATTGGAATTTGTATATAATTGCACCATTTGTCGCTTTTCACTTCCGCTTATCGCTATAAAATCGCGCGCATGCGGTTGGGCCTACAGACGCGTTTGATGATAAAACGCGGTGATCCCTGTTTCCTCGCTTTCATTCGCTACCCTCCGCTGGTATCCTCCCTCAACGCCGCGTTGGCCTCTCACCGAGCACCCCTCCGGATGTTTCTCCACCCATCAAGCGAGTTTCGCTTTTGTGTCCTTGACTTGTTCTTTCCCTCCCACACTGTTACAAGCTGCCAATCTAGCGTCGCCAGCGCGAAGTCGGCGACGGGAATGACAGCAGGTTGGTTCGTTCTGTACGCAAGCAGAGACAGTCAAAAGATCAGAGACGTGAGAAAACAAAACAAACTTTACTCTAGTGGTAATGCAGCACACGGGATCTAATACAACACTTCAATACAACTAACAAAATACATCAACACTTGATACAACTAAAAAATACATATAAAAACAATAAGTCAGCTTACGCGAGAGAACTATTACAAACTACACAAACTAACACCAATAGACTACGGGGGAGAAAGTTTGAAGATATAAACAGGTGAAGGCATACGTGTGGTGACCGGCCGCGTTGCGTCCCCGACGATCGAATGCGAGAAGTCGAAGAGAGTTCTGGCACGACTGCGATGTCGGCGGTGTTGCAACGCTGGTGGCTCCGGGAGGCTAGTGCTTGCAGGTGACTTCGAGCAGGTTGAGCTAACTCGAGGTGAAGTCCCGATGTCTACTTTGCAGACGTTAATATCGCGTCACAACTAGACGAACGGCTAAGTTTAGGTGGCCAGCCGATACAGAGCCACACTAAAAACTTCTAGAAGAGATGCTTGTTGATCTGTTTCTACACCATGTTGGTCAGCGACTTGTCTGACTAGCAGGGCAAAATCCTGCGCTGATTTGCCTAGCAGGGCAAATCCCCCTCGTCTCTCCTCGCTCTCTTCCTTGGGAACCAGAGACCTCTACATGGGTCCAATCATGCGCGTTTAATTGATGGAAAATCCGCCCCAAAAATATTTTGACCCCACCCCTTTTTAATTGGGAGAGGGCCCTCAACTAGCGAGAGTGACAACCTGTTGGGTTGTTGTCATACGGCTTGGCCACCAGAGGTTTTCCCACGCTTTCCCGTGAGAACGGTCAAACTGTTTGGCTCTCAGCCGGTGCGTCTCGTAGTCTAATCCTTGTTCGGGGTACATCGCGGCCTTCTTCGACCTTGCAGAGACCGCCGCAGTTACAAAAGGATCAACCGTTGGCGGCGACGTTTTAAGAAGAGCACCCCATTCTGCACTTCTCGGCTCCCTTTCATGCGCCGGCTGTTCTCACGGTCAGTGGGGGAGTACGGCGCCCGGTAATTGCCGTGACGCGGTGTCGCCAAAAATGGCCGTCTGTGACATTGCCCCCCACTTTCAGAAGGTTACTCATAACATTTGTTCACACGGAGGGGAATTTTTCGACAACAAGAAACAAAACACCACCAACGAGGGAGACATGAGGACTGTCCCTCTCATACTCAACATAAATAGGCAGACTGCATCAAAGTAACAAAAAAAAACAATTGTGCGAGTACCAGCTTCAGTTACACGCAACAATATCAATGCGTCATACAAACAAGAAGAGCAAATAGCCGTGTACGGCAGCCATCAATACAGAATACACTGCACGAATGTATACTACGAAACAAAACGGAACAGGTGCGCTCCTCTACTGTAGTGCAATCCTTCAATGTGCATTACAACAAGTAAAACAACCAATGCACCAAGCAAAAAGAAAATAACTCAAAATACACTTCTTATACAACGAAATACGCACATACAAACAGAAAACAACCGACGAAAGGGAAAAAATAACATGCTCATAGACGTCAAGAACTCTATCCGGCTCAAGTAATCGGCTCCCACGTTTTCGCTCCCCTAATATGCGTAATCGTGAACTGGTACTCTTGGAGTAGTAAACTCCATCGAAGTACTCGAGCGTTAAGCTGTTTTGCCCGTTGGATATAACTCAGAGGCTGGTGGTCTGTCTTTGTTTACGGCCGCCAAATATTTGTCTACTACTGAAACACTAAGCCATCAAGCTTTCCTGAAACTTTGGCCTACGCTGTGGCCAAAATACTCTTCATTCGCTCAACCTGAGAAAAAGTTTACTGTTTTGCCTATATGATCACTTGATCAATCGTCTTCAAAGAAAACCAACAACACTTGCACTGGTTTATGCTAAAACCATGCCCCAATGACTCTGAATTTTCAATGCGCGCAACGACAACTGTACCGTGTCACGCCAATCTTAATGAATTTACGAAATAATTCGGTTTATGCTAACATCTTCCTCAAATGCTCATTCATGCCACATCCCCATGGCAGTGAAGGCATACGATGTCACACTAAACCTTTGAAAAAACTAGAAAAATGACACATTTTCTTGGTTTTTACCTTATGCAAATTTTTGCACTCATGATTAAACTAATTCTACGCTAACTTTCAGCCTTTGGCTCGGCGGTTTTCCTTCTGAACAATTTACACCGCACCATGTAACTTGCAAAAATTATGACTGAAGCCTGCATCAGCAAAGCAACACTAAGTAACCATACTTAGCACGCACGTGCAACAATTCTTCAAACTGACCGGCCCCCTTTTTTCAATTGGATTCGCTTGAATCGCACACAATGGGGTAACGTTCCCGGCGGCTTTCGAGCACGCCAGAGGTTACAAAAAGCACGAACGCCAGGCTGTGTCCTGCTGTCACGCCTCATTCTGCATTTCGGCCGGCTCCCCTCAGGAATGTGCAAGGGTAGCCAGAACCAGGGGGGAAGCCTGGGTAATAGTGTCTTTGTGGTCGCCCCCTCGCAGTACTTAGCCGTTGTGCCTTTTCGACTTTGAACCTTCGGGAAAGGCCGCTTTCCCGAAGTCGTCGAAATGAACCGCGCATTTCGTTTGGGTGACGAACCTCCCTTTCCCCCTCCACACCTGGCTCGCCACTTGTGCCTCCATGAACGCCACCATTGACGTTTCTTGAAACAGATTAACGGCCTAGCCTTTCGTCTCGGTCGGGACGGAGTGGGACCAGCCCTAGGCTCACGCAGTGTGGTACGCTTCCTCTTCTTTCTTTTTCGGCGATGTTTGCGTACCTCCTTTTCCTCGATGTCATCATCATGTCGCTTCGGGACCTCAAAAGTTGGGAAGCTAGTTGGAGCTCTAGGTCTTCCCTCCCGATAGCGCTTTTTGAACTTTGCGTCACGACGGACTGCCGGGCCAAATTAGCTTTGTCAACACTGATGAAGCCATTAACTGGGCGCTCTCCGACGGCATCGCTGCATTCCTGAAGCGTCGCGTCCTCGCTCTGATTCGCCACTGTGCTAATCATGTCTACATTTAACGATGTCGAAACGTACTCTTGAGGCACGAAGGAGGTTTCCAGCATCTTACTGGGCCCATTAGGGCTGCTGGCACTCTCCTCATCCACGCAAGGAGTGTCTTTCAACATCGTCTCTACCTCCAGACCGGCCAAGGCCTCGTTCTCAGCATACTCTACCTTGATGCATTCTGGAATACGCGGGCCTTTTTCTGGCGCGATCTCTGGTTCTAGCGCTTCCTGCCACACTTTAACGTCCATCGCTTTCCGACGCGCCTCGCTTTCAGACTGTTGTCTTTCAGTTTCGCGCTTTCTTTCAGACTCTTGTCTGAGCTGCTCTTCTTTTGTCCAGACAGATGTTCCGAATATCCGGAACATCTCTGCCTTAACTACCTCGTAGTTGTTCATGTTCTGCTGACTGAGTCGCGCAACAGCTTCATTTGCCTCACAAGGCAGAAGCGTGAGTAGCCTTTGACACCCTGTGTCTCGCTCAAATGACAGTTCCTCGCCGGCATCGCCGTGCTCACTGCTGGATCGGCTCACTCTGCTACCCTCACTGAAGCGAACTTTAATTGCAGTAACTGCACTTCCCGTTCTCCAGCTTCCCTTGCCGCTTCTCGTTCTTTCGCCCTTTCTCGCGCTCTCTCTCCTTTTCTTCCCACTCTCTTTCCTTTTCTTACCGGGCCAGTGCCCGCTTTTCTCTGGCTAACGCTTGCGCCTGTTCCTGCTTCTCCTTAACCCATTATATCAGTTCGGCGCCCTCGAGGCCTAACTGTTTACCGTGCACAAACAACTTATTAAAATCCATACACTCCATACTCCAACTGCCATTATAATGCCACTATAAAAAGAGCGCACTCATATGCAGGATGCAACCGCTTCAACTGTGCGGCTCTATCACCACGCTGTCCGCACGGTTCTTGTTCACCTCTCACTGTCTTACTCTTGTACGGAACGTCCTGTCGCGGACGCCAGTTTTGTTAAGTGCCAACCACTGGCACGTGTATGCACGCGCCTACGCGTCAAAAGCGTCTAGTCGCGCCTGTGGAGGAAAAAGGCGCGATACTACAGGCACGCGTCGACCGCGTTGACGCCCACGCGTCCAAGGCCGATGCACAATGTTGCTTGATCTTTTGGATTAGAACTGTCCAAGTTCAGCACAGAACGGCAAGTTCTCAACTGGAGCGGAAATGTATGTTTTAGAGGATATGAGAACACGTTAACAACTTGATAGTGCTTCAACCACCGCAGTTTAGACTATTTTAGAAGTAATTGACATTTAAGTGCCCAAAGTAACTACAGCGGTATGCACCAGAAATCAAAATCGGTGCGTGCGCCGTTCACGCGAATGAACATTCGCGTCTAGCATACTGTACGTCTATCATAGGCGTGTGCAGGGTTCTCCTTAAGGAAGGGGGGAGAGGCAAAAGTTTGTCGCAGTGCCCCTCCCCAGGGCTAACTTAGTACCCCCTCCGTATTATGTTAATATATGGAGTTGACATTAAGCCCCCCCTCCTCTCTTCGGTGAATGAGGCGTGGCTGCCCTTCTGATCACGTTTACAAACCACCGGGTTTCTATATCTGCACTACCAAAATTACTAACAATATCTTGCATATGCTGGTACCTTCAGTATTTTTACACAACATATTTTATATCAGTAAACTTAATAATCACACCTGCAACTTCATGATCTGACAAATTTAAGTCAGTCATAAGACTACAGTTGAGGCCAGAGTAGCAGGCTTTCGGCTGATGTGTATGTTCGAAATATCCTCTAATGCAACAAAGCACACCTGGTTCTTATTGATACAACTGATATTGGCCATAAGATAGGAACCAAATGCTGCGTAGAATGCCTTGGCATTTTCCAGTCGAAATGTGCTCAAATGCAACTAATTGTGCCTGACACTTCATGATGTGACAGATATCGGTCATAGTATTGCAACTGACCCCTGTATGGAAGACTTCTTGGCGTTGTCTTTAGTCAAAGTATTCTGTAAAATGACAAATGACACCCAACTGTTTATGAAGTCACAGATATCGGTCATAATATTAGAACTGAAACCTTAATGCAATACTTCTGGACATTGTCTTTAGTCAAAGTATTCTCTAACACGACAAACGACACCCAACTATTCATGAAGTCGCAGATATCGTTACAATACTGGAACATAACCCTGTATGGAAGACTGCCGGGCGATGTCTTTAGTCAAAGTATTCTCGAAAACAACAGACGACACCCAACTGTTCATGAAGTCACAGATAGCCGTCATAACACTGGAACTGAACCCTGTATGGAAGACTTCTGGACGTTGTCTTTAGTCAAATTATTTTCTAAAACGACAGACGACACCCAACTGTTCATGAAGTCACAGATATTGGTCTTAATATTAGAACTGAAACCTTAATGCAAGATTTCTGGACGTTGTATTCAGTGAAAGTATTCTTTAAAACGACAGACGACACCCAACTGTTCATGAAGTCACAGATATCGGTCATAATATTAGAACTGAAACTTTAATGCAAGACTTCTGGACGTTGTCTTTAGTCAAAGTATTCTCTAAAACGACACCGAACTGTTCATGAAGTCACATATATCGGTCATAATGTTAGAACTGAAACCTTATTGCAAGACTTCTGGATGTTGTCTTCAGTCAAAGTATTCTCTAAAACGACAGACGACACCCAACTGTTCATGAAGTCACAGATGTTGGTCATAATATTAGAACTGAAACCTTAATGCAAGATTTCTGGACGTTGTGTTCAGTCAAAGTATTCTCTAAAACGACAGACGACACCCAACTGTTCATGAAGTCACAGATATCGGTCATAATATTAGAACTGAAACCTTAATGCAAGACTTCTGGACGTTGTGTTCAGTCAAAGTATTCTCTAAAATGACAGGCGACACCCAACTGTTCATGAAGTCACAGATATCGGTTATAATATTAGAACTGAAACCTTAATGCAAGACTTCTGGACATTGTCTTCAGTCAAAGTATTCTCTAAAACGTCAGACGACACCCAACTGTTCATGAAGTCACAGATATCGGTCCTAATATTAGAACTGAAACCTTAGTGCAAGATTTCTGGACGTTGTCTTCCAAACGACAGACGACACCCAACTGTTAATGATGTCACAGATATCGGTCATAATATTAGAACTGAATTCTTAATGGAAGACTTCTGGACGTTGTCTTAAGTCAAAGTTTCCTCTAAAACGAGAGACGACACCCAACTGTTCAGGAAGTCACAGATATTTGTCATAATATTGGAACTGAATCCTGTATGGAAGACGTCTGGACGTTGTCTTTAGTCAAAGTATTCTCTAAAACGACAAATGACGCCCATCTCTTCATGAAGTCATAGATATCGGTCATAATACTGAAACTGAACCCTTTATGGAAGGCAGCCAAAATGTTCTCCGATGCAATAAAACACACCCGACACATCATGATGCAACAGATAGTAGTGACCAGCTTGGAACCGAGCACAGCGTGGAACACTTTAGGATGGTATATTTATTTATTTTCAAATATGGCTGCTCACTGTGAGGCTACTGCAAAAGTGGCATACATATATACAAAATGAAAGGATTTAAACAGTAATATCACACTAAGTGTGCCAAGGTAAACAAATATCAATACACACGAGTGCACCCCTGTAATAAACGAGAGAAATAGGACATTATTATAATACAAGTGCCTCCAAAAAGTGAGACACACTTGTATTAGAAATCAAACCAAGTAGATCAATCCAGTGTTTGATAACTTTATTTGAACGTGTTAGAGAGCTCTACAAATGACTTAAAAGCAGGGTGGTGATTGCGGATCAGTGCTGTGTTGAAGACTTCAGCACTTTGCCGGTAGTTTAAATATCCTTAAACATCTACAAAATGCATCTGACACTTCTTGATGAGACAGACATTGGTTTTGAGATTACAGCCGAGCACTGTGGCTTTCACATGTCATCAATTGTCAAAATACCCTATAATGCAATAAAGAATGCCAAAAATGTTCGATGGGACAGACACTGATCAAAGGATTGCACCAGAGCACCTTACAGAAGTTTTGGCAAGTTTTCCAACAGAAGTAAACAGAACATGCTTAAGTGAATGCGTATTTATAATCCAAGTTATTACATATACTAAAAAAACCGAACAGAAATGAAGGACTCCTTGGAAACACATACAAATATTCAATGTTCGGAACCATCGAATATATTCAGCTCATTACAGTCTGGAGGCACAGATAAGTACATGCACAGCTCTGAAAGGTCTCATAAGTCACGTGAGGTACTTTTTGCGCTTCTTCTATACAAAGTGCAGTACCATACTAGTGCACCTTCATTCATTCTGTGCATTCATGTGGTGATCTTCTCTTCCCACAATCGTGTCATCATGCAGCTGATTTCAAATCAGGAGCTTCTCACAAGGTTTTCAGTTATCTGTCCAGCTGTAAACAGAACGCCTGTTATGTTATAGTAAACTGTAAAACGACGAAGCGCCATTGTAAGCCTATAGGTTTGAGTATCAGAATGAACTATAAATTAAGAATGTGTGTGTTAGAATGCCTCCAAACAACGTATGTGCTACTGAGCGTGGCACAGAAGCAGAAGAAGCGAGAAGTGAAATAGCAGGCAATATCAGCAGCACTTAATCATGCAACTTTCTTTTTCGACCACCACAGCAACGCACGCTCGAGTTTCTGCCTTGTACGTCAATGGAAATGAGACCGCTGACAGCTTAATGTGTCAGCGTCGCTGATACCCCACACAAAGTCACATCTCACTGCTACCAACCAGCGCACGCTTGTTATTAGCTTGGTAACACACGAAAATGTTTAAAACCGAAGCCAACGAATGTTTCCGCGTCATACAATTCGCGAATACACTTATATAATACGTACGTTTTCACATCACGGAAATGTGTTGGCTAGTGCGAGATTCGCTTTCAGCGGTGATGAATATTGATGTTGAAAACAAACACAGTGCAGATGAAAACTCCTCCGTATAAGCTACGCGATATTTCGGGCGTCCGTATATGGTGTCTATGTTGCGATGGAAACTACCACAGAGTTTTTTCAGCCGATGTGCCTCGCATGTGCTGGTTCATACGAACTAGATGGTAGAGGCCTGCGCCGAATGCAGATGACACCGATCTGAATTGCCTCCGCGGTAGGCAAGAGCTCACGCTCAAACCTTCGAACCTCCGAAGCCCGTTTACACTCGTTTTTAGCAGAGAAAGTCACAGATCAAAGCACAAGAACACCGACATGCTCCTTTCGCTCGGCCGACGATCGCACACTGGACCGGCGCTAGCGTAGCCGGCCGGCATTCGCTGGATATTTTGGCGTCGCTCGAACTCGGAACGAAACCGCGTCACGCTGGTGGCACTCGCAGTCGTTCGTGGTTTCGTTGTCGTTCTAGATGACGAAGCGGTCATTTAGGAACGTTTGGAGTAGTTTTCATGCTTGCTTTCAGCACTCGGTTGTGCCTTCGAAGCGGCGGCCATTAGGCACAAAGTTCGGAGTCATCGCGGCCTCTGGTTGGTTGGCGCCGCTGTACGCGTGGTGACGTAGCGTACGCGAGGCGAAATATCAAGCCCGGCTTGATCCTTCGCGCCTGCTCGCGTATGCGTCTCCGACGTCGGCGCCGAGAGGCGCATTTGACGCTTCTGACGCGTAGACGCGAGCGTACGCGTGCCAGTGGTTGGCACTTTACAAGCTGCCACTCTAGCGTTGCCAGCGCGAAGTCGGTGACGGGAATGACAGCGGGTTGGTTCGTTCCGTACGCAAGCAGAGACAGTGAAGAGATCAGAGACGTGAGAAAACAAAACAAACTTTACTCTAGTGATATTGCAGCACACGGAATCTAATACAACACTTCAATACAACTAACAAAATACATCAACACTTGATACAACTGAAAATACATATGAAAACAATAAATCAGCTTACGCCAGAGAACTATTACAAACTACACAAACTAACACCAATAGACTACGGGGGAGAATGTTCGAAGATATAAACAGGTGAAGGCATACGTGTGATTACCGGCCGCGTTGCGTCCCCAACGATCGGATGCGAGAAGTCGAAGAGAGTTCTGGCACGACTGCGATGTCGGCGGTGTTGCAACGCTGGTTGCTCCGAAAGGCTAGTGCTTGCAGGTGACTTTGAGCAGGTTGAGCTAACTTGAGGTGAAGTTCCGATATCTACGTTGCAGACGTTAAAATCGCGTCACAACTAGACGAACGGCTAAGTTTAGGTGGCCAGCCGATACAGAGCCACACTAAAAACTTCTAGAAGAGATGCTTGTTGATCTGTTTCTACACCATGTTGGTCAGCGACTAGTTTGCCTAGCAGGGCAAAATCCTGCGCTTAAATCCCCTCCGTGTCTTCTCGCTCTCTTCCTTGGTGACAAGAGACCTCTACATGGGTCCAATCATGCGCGTTTAATTGATGGAAACTCCGCCCCAAAATTATTTTGACCCCACCCCTTTTTAATTGGTAGAGGGCCCTCAACTAGCGAGAGTGACAACCTGTTGGGTTGTTGTCATACGAATTGGCCACCAGAGGTTTTCCTACGCTTTTGCCTGTGGGAACGGTCAAACCGTTTGGCTCTCAGCTGGTGCGTCTCGTAGTCTAAAGTGCCAACCACTGGCACGCGTATGCACGCGCCTACGCGTCAAACGCGTCTAGTCGCGCCTGTGGAGGAAAAGGGCGCGCAACTACTGGCACGCGTCGACCGCGTTCACACCCACGCGTCCAAGGCCGATGCACAATGTTGCTTGATCTTTTGGCTTAGAACTGTCCAAGTTCAGCACAGAGCGGCACGTTCACAACTGGAGCAGGAATGTATGTTTTAGAGGATATGATAACACGTTAACAAGTTGATATTGCTTCAACCACCACAGTTTACACTATTTTAGAAGTAATTGACATTTAAGTGCCCAAAGTAACTACAGCGGTATGCACCAGAAATCAACATCGGTGCGCGCGCCGCTCCTGCGAATGAACATTCGCGTCTAGCATACTGTACGTCTATCATAGGCGTGTGCAGGGTTCTTCTTAAGGACGGGCGGGGGCAAAAGTTTGTCCCAGTGCCCCTCCCCAGAGCTGACTTAGCGCCCCCTTCCTATTATGTTAATATATTCAGTTGACTTTGAGCTCTCCCCCCCCTCCACTCTGCGGTGAATGAGGCATGGCTGCCCTCCTGATCAGGTTTACAAACCCCTGGGTTTCAATACCTGCACTACCAAAGTTACTAACAATATCTTGCATATGCTGGTACCTTCAGTATAATTACACAACATATTTTACATCAGTACACTTAATAATCACGCCTGCAACTTCATGATCTGACAGATTTAAGTCAGTCATAAGACTATAATTGAGGCCAGAGTAGCAGGCTTTCGGCTGATGTGTGTGTTCGAAATATCCTTTAATGCAATGAAGCACACCTGGTTCTTATTAATACAACTAATATTGGCCATAAGATAGGAACTAAATACAGCGTGGAATGCCTTTGGGAATTTTTCATAGTCGAATTGTGCTCTAGTGCAACTAACTGCGCCTGACATTTCATGATGTGACAGATATCGGTCATAATATTGCAAGTGACCCCTTTATGGAAGACTTCATGGCGTTGTCTTTAGTCAAAGTATTCTTTAAAACGACAAATGACACCCAGCTGTTCATGAAGTCACAAATATCGGTCATAATATTAGAACTGAAACGTAAATGCAAGACCTCTGGACGTTATCTTTAGTCAAAGTATTCTTTAACACGACACACGACACCCAACTATTCATGAAGTCACAGATATCGTCATATTATTCGAACTGAAACCTTAATGCATGCCTTCTGGACGTTGTCTTTAGTCAAAGTATTCTCTAAAATGACAAACGACACCCAACTGTTAATGAAGTGAGAGATAGCGGTCATAATATTAGAACTGAAACCTTATTGCAAGACTTCTGGACGTTTTTTTTGTCAAAGTATTATCTCAAATGACGAACGACAGCCAACTGTTCATAAAGTCACAGATAGCCGTCATGGTATTGGAACTGAACCCTCTCTGGAAGACTTCTGGACCTTGTCTTCAGTCAAAGTATTCTCTAAAACGACACCCAACTCTTCATGAAGTCATATATATCGGTCATAACATTAGATCTGAAACCTTAATGCAAGCCTTCTGGACGTTGTCTTTAGTCTAACTATTCTCTAAAACGACAGATGACACCCAACTGTTCATGAAGTCACAGATATTAGTCATAATATTAGAACTGAAACCTTAATGCAAGATTTCTGGACGTTGTCTTCAGTCAAAGTATTCTCTAAAACGACAGACGACACCCAACTGTTCATGAAGTCACAGATATTGGTGTAATATTATAACTGAAACCTTGATGCAAGATTTCTGGACGTTGTGTTCAGTCAAAATATTCTCTAAAACGACAGACGACACCCGTTCATGAAGTCACAGATATCGGTTATAATATTAGAACTGAAACCTTAATGCAAGACTTCTGGACATTGTCTTCAGTCAAAGTATTCTCTAAAACGTCAGACGACACCCAACTGTTCATGAAGTCACAGATATCGGTCCTAATATTAGAACTGTAACCTTAGTGCAAGATTTCTGGACGTTGTCTTCCAAACGACAGACGACACCCAACTGTTCATGAAGTCACAGATATCGGTCATAATATTAGAACTGAATTCTTAATGGAAGACTTCTGGACGTTGTCTTAAGTCAAAGTTTCCTCTAAAACGAGAGACGACACCCAACTGTTCAGGAAGTCACAGATATTGGTCATAATATTGGAACTGAATCCTGTATGGAAGACTTCTGGACGTTGTCTTTAGTCAAAGTATTCTCTAAAACAACAAATGACGCCACACTCTTTATGAAGTCACAGATATCGGTCATAATACTGGAACTGAACCCTTCATGGAAGGCAGCCAAAATGTTCTCCGATGCAATAAAACACACCTGACACATCTTGATGCAATAGATATTGGCGACCAGATTGGAACCGAGCACAGCGTTGAACACGTTCGGATGGTATATTTATTTATTTTCAAATACGGCTGCTCACTGTGAGGCTACTGCAAAAGTGGCGTTCATATATACAAAATTAAAGGATTTGAACAGTAATATCACATTAAGTGTGCCAAGGTAAACAAATATCACTACCCTTGAGTGCACCCCTGTAATGAATGAGAGAAATAGGACATTATTATAATACAAGTGTCTCCAAAAAGTCAGACACACTGGTATTAGGAATCAAACCAAGTAGATCAATCCAGTGTATGATAACTTTATTTGAACGTGTTAGAGAGCTCTACAAATGACTTCTAAGCTGGGTGATGATTGCGGATCAGTGGTGTGTTGAAGACTTCAGCACTTTGCTGGTAAATTAAATATCTTTTAACATCTACAAAATGCATCTGGCACTTCTTGATGAGACAGACATTGGTTTTGAGATTACAGCCAAGCACTGTGGCTTTCACTTGTCATCAATTGTCAAAATAACTTATAATGCAATAAAGAATGCCAAAAATGTTCGATGGGACAGACACTGATCAAAGGATTGCACCAGAGCACCAGAGTTTTGGCAAGTTTTCCAACAGAAGTAAACAGAACATGCTTAAGTGAATGCGTATTTATAATCCAAGTTATTACATATACTAAAAAAACCGAACAGAAATGAAGGACTCCTTGGAAACACATACAAATATTCAATGTTCGGAACCATCGAATATATTCAGCTCATTACAGTCTGGAGGCACAGATAAGTACATGCACAGCTCTGAAAGGTCTCATAAGTCACGTGAGGTACTTTTTGCGCTTCTTCTATACAAAGTGCAGTACCATACTAGTGCACCTTCATTCATTCTGTGCATTCATGTGGTGATCTTCTCTTCCCACAATCGTGTCATCATGCAGCTGATTTCAAATCAGGAGCTTCTCACAAGGTTTTCAGTTATCTGTCCAGCTGTAAACAGAACGCCTGTTATGTTATAGTAAACTGTAAAACGACGGAGAAGCGCCATTGTATGCCTATAGCTATGAGTATCAGAATGAACTATATTTAAGAATGTGTTTGTTAGAATGCCTCCAAACAACGTATGTGCTACTGAGCGTGCAGAGAAGCAGAAGAAGCGAGAAGTGAAATAGCAGGCAATACCAGCAGCACTTAATCATGCAACTTTCTTTTTCGATCAGCACAGCAACGCACGCTCGAGTTTCTGTCTTGTACGTGAATGGAAATGAGACCGCTGACAGCTCAATGTGTCAGCGTCGCTGGTACCCGACACGAAGTCACATCTCACTGCTACCAACCAGTGCACGCTTGTTATTAGCTTGGCAACACACGAAAACGATTAGCACCGAGGCCAACGAATGTTTCCGCGTCATACAATTCGCGAATACACTTATATACGCACGTACGTTTTCACATCACGGAAATGTGTTGGCTAGTGCGAGGTTCGCTTTCAGCGATGATGAATACCGATGTTGAAAACAAACACAGTGCAGATAAAAATTCCTCCGTATGAACTACGCGATATTTCTGGCGTCGTATATGGTGTATATGTAGCGACGGAAACTACCGTAGAGTTTTTTCAGCTGATGTGCCTCGCATGCGCTGGTTCATACGAACTAGATGGTAGAGGCCTGCGCTGGGTGGAGATGACACCGATCTGAATCGCCTCCGCGGTAGGTGAGGGCTCACGCTAAAACCTTCGAACCTCCGAAGTCTGTTTACAGTCGTTTTAGCACAGAAAGTCACAGATCAAAGCACAAGAACACCGACATGCTCCTTTCGCTCGGCCGACGATCGCATTCGGGACCGGCGCTGGCATAGCCGGCCGGCATTCGCTGGATCTGTCGGCGTCACTCGAACTCGGCACGAAACCGCGTCACGCTGGTAGCACTCGCAGTCGTTCGTCGTTCTAGATTACTAAGTGATCTTTCAGGAACGTTCGGAGTAGTTTTCATGCGTGCTTTCAGCACTCGGCTGTGCCTTCGAAGCGGCGGCCATTAGGCAAAGCATTCGGAGTCATCGCGGCCTCTGGTTGGTTGGCGCCGCTGTACGCGTGGTGACGTAGCGTACGCGAGGCGAAATATCAAGCCCGGCTTGATCCTTCGCGCCTGCTCGCGTATGCCCCTCCGAAGCCGACGCCGACGCCGAGAGGCGCATTTGACGCTTTTGACGCGTAGACGCGAGAATACGCGTGCCAGTGGTTGGCACTTAATCCTTGTTCGGGGTACATCGCGGCCTTTTACGACCTTGCAGACGCCACCGCAGTTACAAAAGTATCAACCGTCGGCGGCGACGTTCTAAGAAGAGCACCCAATTCTGCACTTCTCAGCTCCCTTTCATGCGCCCACCGTTCTCACGGCCAGTGGGGGAGTACGGCGCCCATTAATTGCCGTGACGCGGTGTCGCCAAAAATGGCCGTCCGTGACACACACACACACTTTCACACTTTGTCTTTTTTTCAGTCCTCTCAAAAACCTCGTCTTTTACCTTACTTTCTTTTTTTTTCACTCTCACTCTTCCTTCACTCCCAGTACCCCCCAAAGGTGTATAGGTTGAGGCGTCCTCACAAGACAGACGGTAACCGTGCACTCCACACCCCATTTTCTTAGCTTTCTGTCTTTTCCTAAAGAATTGCACATCCCCCCCTCTTTCGCGTAGCAAATGTGGGTGCACGTGTGGTCTGAGCGTGCCGTGAAGAACATTAGATAACATTGAAGCCATTAGATATACAACCTGCGAACGTGTTTACAAGAGTAGTCAGGCTGAACACAGCAGCAATTGGCCCTGAAAACACCCGCGATGTATTTGGAAAAATAAAGAAAAATAGAAAATAGCTACAAAAGGGATGGCGCGCTCGTGAGCGACCTCTCTTATTGCGACATCGTTGTACGACGAGACCAAGGGCCAAAGGTGATTAGTGCTCACTGATTGCAGAATATGTGCAGCATTGTTCTTCTATCTCTCTGATCATTGTCAGTGCTCTATGATTTCTAAACTTTGCCTGTCATTAGCCGATTGTTCCGCATTTTCACTGAGTTTAAGCTTGCATTACCTACGAGCGCATACATACCTACATTAGGCGGCAAGCCGTCTGGTAAATTAGTTTTCTTTAGTAGACAATCTTCTCTCTATTCTCGATTTCTTTGATAATCCCCCTCTCCCTTTTCGTCGAGAACCCTATTTCATGGTTTCACGTCCACAAACTCCTTTGTGCCGTGTGCGCGGCTCAGAAAATGCAATGTCAGGGTCGCTGCACCCCTACCGCCCACGGGTGGCGAAACATACTCGGAAACTCTCCCATTGTACTCGCGTCGGGTGAGAAGGCCGTAAAAAAAGAAGCGCGCACAGGTGCAATCTAGCCTGGCCTGGCTCCACATATACAAATTTTGGGATCACGTGACGTGAATAGATGACCAAGGTAAATGACACGCCTAAACATGACAATCATGATATGTGTTATGTAAAAGATGACTACATGTTACGCTCATAGCTTGCTCTCGGCCGTTTCGCTAGCTCCACATCTACCAAATTTGGTATACGGAACGCGAATAGACGGCGAAGGTAAATGATACGTCCGAACATAATAATCTTGACACGTGTGTCACGTAAAACATGACTAGATGCTACGCTCCTAGCGAGCTTGGGGCCGTTTTGCTTGCTTCACATCGACTAAATTTGGTATTACGTAACGTGAATGGACGGCGAAGGTAACTGACACGTCCAAACAAGATAATTGTGACACGTGTGTCATGTGATACTTGACTACATGCTACGCTCATAGCGTGCTCGCGGTCGTTTCACTAGCTCCACATCTACCAAATTCAGTAATACGTAACGTGAATGGACGGCGAAGGTAAATGACAAGTCCAAACATGATAATCGTGACATGTGTCTCATGTAAAACATGACTACATGCTACTCTCATAGCGTGCTCGCAGTCGTTTCGCTAGCTCCACATCTACCAAATTTGGTATTATTACGTAACGTGAATAGACGACGAAGGTAAATCACAAGACTAAACATAATAAACGTGACATGGAAGTCATGCACGCCATAATGTGCGTCCGGCTTGTAGCGCTATGGTGATTTTAAAGATTTTCTTTTTCTGCACTTTGCTCGTGCGAATTTCACCGACATCACATCCGCAACTATATTTCATCTCAGCGTAGTTGTAACGCAGCATATAATAGTGTATTCCGGTTTAAACATGGGGCGAAGACAGTCATGTGCGGGCCGGACTGCTAGCGAATGGACCGCGGACAAGTGCTTCGCACCCGTTTTGTACATTGCATAGTAGGTACAAGTATCTTTGCCCATTAGATTTAACATTGAAGTGCTCACGGGATAAAGTGCGTCACTTCAGGGACAAATACTCATCGCTCAAGTGCAGCATTCCAAATTCTCCTAGATGTCGTAAAATTTCAGTGTTACGCTAGCTCGCTATTCGAATTGTAACAACGAAAAGATGGACAATGAGCGTCGGTTACAGAAAATACTTGCTACTTTACTTGACAAGTAATATTGTTTATTTATTTTTATTTATTTTAATGCATACTGCAGACCTTCACTGGTCCAGGCAGGTGGGCACGGTACAAGTAGCAAGTACATGTTAGGCACTCAAGTCACGTAGAAAAGGAAAAAGGAAAGAATTCAACATACAAGTACAGGTTTACTCACCCAACACACTGTTTACACACAGTAAATCAACCAAAGTGAATTTTTAAACAGATTCTTTTAGAAGGTTCCATTCTTCCACTGTTCTTGGAAAAATAAAAAATTTAAATGCATCAGTTCGTGCAAAATAAGGTGTTAGAGTTCCGGGGTGATGGTGTCTCGTATGCCTTGTCGATATGGGTGTCAGGTACTGTGTAGGGTCAAGTGTTGTTTGTCTTTGAAGAAGTTGGGAAAGAACATTAAGCCTAAATGTCTTCCGTCATGGCTCAAGGAGTTCAATGCCATTAGCTCTAATTATCTCAGAAGGTGAATCAGTGTGACGAAACTTAGAGTATATATACCTTACAGCTTTTCTTTGGATTCTTTCTAGTTATTGACGTTTTTCTGTGTGAACGGGTCCCATATTATGCATGCATATTATAACTTTGGTCGGATGATGATGATATATGGTGTTTTTTGGCGCAAGGGCCATTTGATGGCCAAAGAGCGCCAGTTCATGAGACAGGAATGTGGACAATGGTTGTGATTAGCGGCTGTATAAGGGCCATAAAATTCCTCACAGTAAAGCGGGTAAAAACATACAAGTAATAAAATCATGACTATGCCGTCAAAGGTGTGCATGGTGTGAATAGGTGAAAAAAGTTGGTGATAATGAAAAACGATGGTGGACATGTATGGCATTAGCACAAGTACCTCACACGTTAGTACCCTTGCGTGCAAGGGCCGTGAGGCAAGTGCTTTCCTGTGTAGCCACCGCAGCAAAAACCTCTCTAGAGAGGTCGTGCTACGGTATGCCCGGGTATATGATATGAAAATTATGAATTTCCTCTAAAAATGCTAATAATGATTTGTGACTAAAAAGTGGTTCCCTACAGACGAACATTGCAGGGTGTAAAGGTATATGTTGTCGGTAGGATAGTGGGAAGTGTTGTCTTCTTAGCGTGTCTAAATGTTTACATTGAATTAAAACGTGAAGAACTGTTAATGCCTCACAACATTTATCACACAATGGTGGATCACCACCGGACAAAAGATGTGTGTGTGTCGTGTATATGTGTCCTATCCTGAGTCTTGTTAGTGTTACCTCTGTTAGACGTGATTTTGATACTGGTGGCCAGTGGCCAAGGTGTGGCTTGATAACGTGTAGTTTGTGTTGTGTGTGTGTATCCCACTTGCTCTGCCAGTAGTCCCTGAAGTTTCGTTTGAGAGAGTGCTTCAGATCAAGGACCGGGATTGATATGGGTGTAGGGGCAGTGTTTTTGTGGACGGATGCAGCGAGCTGATCCGCCCTTACGTTGCCTTGGATCTCACGGTGCCCTGGCACCCAGCACACCACAACATGTTGGTTGAGTGTGTAGAGTGTGCAAAATATGGAGTAAAGTGAGACAAGGACAGGGTTTTTTGTTTTTTAAGACTGTGCAGAGTCGTTACCACACTGAGGAAGTCTGTATAAATTACTGCTTTTTGTATTTGTAATTGTTTGATGTGTTTAGCTGCCACAAGTATCGCGTAAGCTTCGGCTGTGAAGATACTTGTGCCTGGATGTAGAGGGCCAGCATCCGAAAAGGAAGGGCCAACAGCAGCGTAGGACACAGAGGAGTTAGACTTAGAGGCATCTGTAAAAAACTCAGGACGTGTGTATTTGTGTTGAAGTTCCAGGAAATATGTTCGGATATGGGCAATGGGCGCATGTTTTGTAACCTCTAGAAAAGACACATCGCAGTCTATAGTCTGCCACTGCCACGGTGGCGGGTATGCTACAGGAGCCATTAAACTGTGTTCGAGTGACACTCCAGTGTCCTCAGCTAGACCCTTCAGGCGAACTGAGAAGGGCTGCCTCATTGAAGGCCTGTTTTGAAAAAGAATGGAGCTCGACAAGTCAATAATAGTAGAGTATGAGGGGTGTCTCTTGTCTGCTTTCACCTTAAGGAAGTATACAAAGGACATGTAGGTTCTTTGCAGATGAAGCGACCACTCATTTGACTCAACATAAAGGCTTTCTACGGGGCTGGTGCGAAAAGCACCCGTAGAAAGGCGGATGCCCAAATGGTGCACGGGGTCCAGCATCTTCAAGGCACTTTGAGTAGCAGACTGATAGACAACGGCCCCATAATCTAAGCGGGTGCGAATGAGGCTTTTATAGAGGTTCATGAGGCATTGCCTATCACTGCCCCACGTAGTACGTGACAACACTTTTATAACATTCATGGCTTTTAGACATTTTGTTTTTAAATACTTGATGTACGGTACGAAGGTTAACTTGTTGTCCAAGATTAAGCCTAAGAATTTATACTCGGCTTTGACAGACAGACGTTGCCCGTTAGGTCGAATGTCAGGTTCCGAGTGCATGCCTCTCTTTCGAGAGAACAAGACACACGTGCTTTTTTGTGGGTTAAGTCGAAATCCGTTTTCATCTGCCCATTTGGAGACCTTATTTAAACCCAGCTGAACCTGCCGCTCACACAAGGCCAAGTTGCATGACTTGAAGCCAAGCTGAACGTCGTCGACATATGTACAATAGAACATATTACGGGGAATGGACTAGTGCAAAGAATTCATTTTGATAATAAAAAGTGTGCAACTAAGCACACCACCTTGTGGCACGCCTGTTTCCTGGACAAATGTTTGAGAGAGCACACTGCCCAGACGGACACGGAATGTCCGGTTTGACAGGTAACTTTCGATTATATGAAACATTCTTCCGCGCACACCAAGGTGGGAGAGGTCTCTTAAGATTCCAAAACGCCATGTTGTATCATACGCCTTTTCGATATCGAGGAACACAGAGAGAAAATATTGTTTATGGACAAAGGCGTCTCTGATCTGTGCCTCGATACGAACAAGGTGGTCTGTGGTGGATCTACTTTCTCGAAACCCGCACTGAAATGGGTCGAGCAAATTGTTTGTTTCAAGGATATGTACAAGTCGGCAGTTTATCATTTTTTCGAATACTTTGCACAAGCAGCTTGTAAGTGCAATAGGCCTATAACTTGAAGCTAAAGAGGGGTTCTTGCCCTCTTTCAAAATGGGAATAATAATAGCCTCTTTCCAGGAGGTAGGGATAGTGCCAGAAAACCAGATAGCATTGTACAAACAAAGTAGGGTTTTTCGTGTTTCGGCTGGTAGGTTTTTTAGCATTTCATACACCACACGGTCAGAACCTGGGGCAGAAGTGCTGCAGGAGTTTAGAGATGTTCGGAGCTCCGCTAGAATGAAAGCTTGGTTATATGCCTCGTATCTAGTGGATTTGTGTTCGAGTTTTTGCTTTTCTATTCTTGTTCTGTATTTTTGGAAAGTGTCAGTATAGTGGGACGAGCTGGATATCCGTTCAAAATGTGCCCCGAGGAAGTTTGCCTGATCTTCCAAGGTATCACCTTGAGTGTTTACGAGTGGAAGTGTGTGTACTTGTTTCCCTGCTATCCTACCGACCATGTTCCAGACTTTAGCCTCCTGTGTGTATGAATTGACCCCTAATAAAAACTTCTGCCAGCTTTCTCTTCTGGCCTGCCGACGCGTTCTCCTGCCACGAGATTTTATTTTCTTAAAGCTCTCAAGGTTTTCCGCTGTCGGCGAGTTGCGCAGCAACCTCCATGCCCTGTTTTGTTCTTTTCGCGCATTCTGACACTCAGTGTTCCACCACGGGACGTGTCGTTTGCCGGGCAGTCCAGATGTTTGTGGAATGCACTTGGCTGCGGCGTCAGTAAGAAAAGCCGTGAAGTACTGCACAGCTTCATCTATGCCTAATCCGCATATGTCGGTCCAACTTAGGTGTGTAATCTTTTGAAATTGTTCCCAATCGGCTTTGTTCACCAGCCATTTGGGAACATGTGGAGGATATTCATATGTTATTGGTGTACTCAAAACTAATGGAAAATGGTCACTTCCGTATGGATTATTTATGACTTTCCACTGAAGTAATGGTACAAGTGAAGGGGATGCGATACTGAGATCTATGGAGAAGTAAGTATTGTTTGCAAGGTTATAATGTTGCCTCTTTTCTATTCAACAGACAAGCACCTGATGAAAAGAGGAACTGTTCAATGAGACGACCTCGTGCATCACATCGACAGTCACCCCATAAACCGCTGTGCGCATTTAGGTCCCCTAGAACCAAATAAGGTTCTGGTAACTCATCTATTAAAGACTGGAAATCATGTTTTTCCAGGCGGTGTTGCGGCGGTATGTATAGAGAGCAGATAGTGACGAGCTTATTCAATGGAACTGCTCGAACAGCCACTGCCTCTAGGGGTGTTAGTAGTGGTAGATGACTGCATGCTACTCCTAGATTAACTATAATGGCTACACCACCAGATGACGCCACAGCATCATCTCTGTCCTTTCGGAAAACAACATATTGACGCAAGAAACTTGTATTCTTGGATTTTAAGTGTGTTTCCTGTACACACAGCACTTTTGGAGAATGTTTGTGTAGAAGTTCTTGGACATCGTCGAGGTTTCGAAGTAGTCCTCTGACGTTCCATTGTATAATTTGTGTCTCCATTATGGGAGTAAAGAAGTGCTGTGTGTACGAAATGAGTGTGGCTGGTGTCTAAAGAGAGAAGTGACTTATCTTACAGAGCCTTTAGAAGGCCCTGTAATTACCGTTTTGTCTTTTTTAGAGCGGTCGAGGGAACCCCGCCGCTCCTTTGGCGCAGTCTGCGCCGGTGCAGTTGATGTGTCCATCGCCTCAGGAGAGGCGACAGATAATGTTTTCGTTGTAGGCTTCGTCGTGACAGACGGAGCCTTAAATCCCACCGGGCTGGAGGTCGAGGGGACCTCTTTAGTTTGTGTGGTGCCCTGGCTGCTGCCAAGGTTCACAGGAGCCTTCGGTGGGGCTGTATTCAAGGAGGGTGGGGCAGCCGAGGCTGCTCCCCCCATGGGGGCTTGTGGCTTTTGCCTCGGCACGCTGGGCGTGGTCCAAGGCATTGCCGAAAACCGAAGTGGTGCTGACCCCCCTCGCACCATTTCGGCATACGATGTGTTCCCAGCAAAATTCGGGGAAACGCGCTGCCGCGCTTCACGGAAGCTTATGTTCAATTTAAACTTTGTACTGATAATTTCTTTTTCCATTTTCCAGGCCACGCATGACCTGGAATATGCAGGATGGTCACCCTCACAGTTTGCGCAGTGCACTTGTAGCTGACAGTCATCGTCAGCGGTATGACCTTTGGTGCCGCATTTTGCGCAGGTAATCTGTCCTCGGCAGCTCTGGGAGCCGTGCCCGAACCTCTGACACTTAAAGCAGCGCCTCGGGTTCGGTATGTATGGTCTAACTGGCAGTTTAAGATATCCTGTTGCTATTTCAGTTGGGAGGGTGCTAGATGCGAAAGTTAGTATGATGTGCTTTGTTGGGATTTCCTTATTTTCTCTTCTTATTTTGATACGCTGCACCTGAATGACGTTTTCCTCTTTCCAGCCTGTTAGATGTTCATCATCAGAGAGGTCCATCAGGTCTCCATCTGATACAACACCCTTCACTGTATTCAAGGTTCGATGCGGTGTGATTGTGATAGGCTGATCCCCAAATGCTGTGAGTTTATGTAGTCTCTGGTACTGTGCGTTGTCTTTTAATTCAAGTAACAGGTCACCACTGGCAGTCTTTGTGGCCTTGTAGCCTGCGCCCAGCGTTTCTTTGAGACATTTGGACACAAAAAAAGGTGAAATACTTCTAGCTTTCTTTTCTGTACTTTCACAGTGAATTATGTGGTATTTGGGGAAGTTATCTTTTTTGTTTAGAACTAACTCAAAAATTGCATCGGTGCGCCACCTTTTGGAGGGGCGATTATTTGTAAGAGGGCTAGGGGTTCCCATAAATTTGATAGCTTATTCGGCGGCCATGCCAGCCACCCACCACCGAGCCCAACAATGGGACGCTGCGAGACGCGAAGGAGGCGCAGGCGCCAGCTGTACATGGCCGCTATAACCTAACATATCTACCCAAGGTTGGATATTTACACTAGGTTAACCCTTGCCGCCAGGAAAAATTGGAAGTAAAATGAAGTGAGGAGAAGACAGGAAAGATGTAAAGTGAGAACAAAAGACGAAGATGTAGGGGGAGAGAGATAGGAAAAGGCGACTGCCGATTTCCCCTGGGTGGGTCAGCCCAGGGGTGCCGTCTACGTGAAGCCGGGGCCAAAGGGGTGTGTTACCTCTGCCGGGGGGCCTTAACGGTCCAATCACCCAGCGTCGGCTCAACCCCCAGGATCCCCCTTTCCCCGGACACGGCAAAGCCACGCACGGCTAGGCGTGGGAGGGAGTCAAAACTCCCCCGTTAGCTCGGGTCCGTGGTGTCGCTACACACCAAACGCCTACTTGAGCAGGCGCCCCTGCGGGGTAACTTTGGTCGGATTATTGATTGGTAGGCCAGGAGTTTGACATCAGGAGGAGCGTTTTTTAATTTGTGTCGTAAGAAAGACAGTTTACGGAAGGCGGAAGCGGAGATATTGTCAATATGTTGATTCCAAGATAAATTACTTGTGAGTGTTACTCCTAAATATTTGAACTCAGAAAATTGCTGTAGAGTTGACTCATTTAATGTATAAGTATACTGAAGTGGATTTTTCTTCTGGGTTATACGCATGCATACACTTTTATCTAAGTTCAAAGCCATCCCCCAGCGATTGCACCATTGAAAAACATTAAAGAAACTGTGATTAAGGTCATGTTGATTTTCTGGGCAAGTAATTTCCTTATACAAGACACAATCGTCTGCGAACAGACGAATTTGCACAGATGAACATACCACACTTACAATCTCATTTATATACAGCAGGAACAGTAGGGGTCCCAAGACACTCCCCTGCGGTACTCCGGAGGCGACAGGAAGACAACCCGATCGCTGATCCCCAATTTCTACGTACTGAATTCGTTTTTTTTAAATAATCAATAACCCAGAAAACTAAGATGCGAGGAAGATCAATATTGTTCAATTTTAGTATTAGTCTGTCATGAGGAACCCTGTCAAACGCTTTACTAAAATCCAAGAATATCGCATCAGTTTAACCGTTCTTATCTAGAGTAGATGCAAAGGAATGAGATATAGTGAGCAGTTGAGTCACAGTTGGAAACCCTTTTCTGAAACCTTGTTGAGAATCAGTTAAGACAGCATTTTTTTCAAGATATTTGGTGATATGTTGCGCGATTATATGCTCAATTAATTTACAGCATGCTGATGTTAAGGATATTGGACGATAATTTTCAAAAAGCAAGCGGTTACCTTTTTTAAATACCGGTGCAACTCGGGCTGCCTTCCAGTCACTAGGGAGCTTTGAAGATATCAAAGATACACGGAATATAATCACAAGATATTTCGCTATCACTTCAGCATATCGGCAAAAAAAGGTGTTTGGAATATTATCAGGACCGCTTGATTTCTTAGTTTTCAGTTTTAAGAGCATGGAAAATACACCCGGGTATGAAACAAAGTCAGCCTCTGTCGTGTGAAACGATGGAACATCAGATGGATATACACTTGGGCTAGTAAACACGCTATGGAAGTATATATTGAAATGCACAGCTATAGTCTCTTTGTCCGTAACAATAGATTCATTAACTAACATTTCGGATACAGGCTTTTTTTATCCGTCAAGTGGTACCAAAATTTTTCAGGGTCATTTTTTATGAAGTTTGGGAGAGTTGTTTGGAAATAATAATCCTTAGAAGAACGCACAGCTTGTGCGAGGCTAGCCTGCAATGGTCCGATTTTAGTCATATCCACACGCTTCTTTTTTAGACGTTTAATTTTACGTTTCAAGTGAATAATACTACGCGTTATCCAGGGGGTCTGTTTGTGAGTTTTCTTTTTCCGGCTTGGGACAAATTTATCTAAACAGTGTTCACACATTTTTTAACTGGGCCCGGAGAGCGCGTACGTCATCATTGTCAAAGTCAACAAGACCGGTCTCCAGATAATCAACTATGGATGTGTCATCTGCACGGGAGTAGTCTTTGAATGACCGCGCTTCTTATCACCAGCGCTTCTTATCACCACGTTTCAACAGTGGGACGGAAAGGCTTACAAGATAGTGATCAGATAATCCGGATTCGACATACGCGGTATATTCGCTGAACGTATGATTGAAAAATATCAGATCTAAAACTGAACTGCAAGACCCTTGGACACGCGTTGGGTCACGAACTAGCTGGGCCAAATCATGAGTGAACATAATACTGAACATAATATTAGCATGCTCAACATTCTGGTGACCAGCGTGAACTAATTCCCAATAATAGTTGATAGATTGAAGTCACCTATAAGAATAACTTTATGTTTGTGATATTGAGACATATGTTGCTCAAGTTTGCTTAAGTATTCAGGGGGCGTGTCTGGAGGGCGGTAAAGCGCGTATAAAATAAAATGCTGACCCCAACAAGATAATATAATACACAAGCACTCCAAGTCGGCAATATCGTCCAGCAATATGGCTTCAATCTGTCGTTTGATTAGAACCGCCACACCGCCACCCCTAGAGGCGCGGTCTTTGCGAAAGACTTTGTAGTTCGGTGGGAATATTGTATCATCACTTATTTCGTTGCGTAGCCATGTTTCAGTAATTACTGTAACGTGCGGATCATGCTGGAGTAAAGTGATTTCAAGGAGGTCAGTATTATTTACAATACTTTGCGCATTTACATTAACAAGGCGTAGGTTTTTGTTTCTACTGCTGAATAGGGGTGGATCGTTCCTGTCATCATACTCGTTAGGTACATGAAAAGGGGCATCGTTCAAGAGTCTGGCGTCGACAGCGACTGGGCGAGCTGCCTTGTCATGGGGCGGCTTAGATCTGGGTCGTTTTTTTTATCAGTACTCTTTCATTCTTGACATCGTCCCACGTATGACATTGCATATTATTGTAGAGTTTATCAAAAGCCAAGGACACTTTTTCCTTATTCAATCGGTTCTGTTTTGCACTGTCCCAGAGCTTCTTTCTGGCATCCCTTATTTTCCGTGAGTAGTCTTCGCCCATAGAAATTCCTGTGTTCTTAAGCTTAGCTCTCCTTTTCCGTATCTGTGCTTTGTTCCTGATGTCAAGAAGCTTGAAAATGATAGGCCTATTCTTATTTGGTGCAGGTTTACCCAAGCGATGAATACGTTCGAATACTAATGGATCGAGCTCGAGGATATTTTCAATGACTTTGCTAATAACGGCTTCTTCAAGGCTTTCGCTATTTTCGTCCTTTTCTTCAGGTAGTCCATAAACTATCACATTGAATCGCCTGCTGTGGTTCTCCAGGTCATCAATTCGCCTCTCGAGCTTGTTTTTTACGAAATTCAACATTCCTACTTCATTCTGGCAGCTAGAAACGCTTTTTCCCAGTCTAGTCAGAGCCTCTAATTTCCTGTCAATATCACCCAGTCGTTTTTTCCTTGATTTCTTTAATGTCAGCGGCAATTTAGTTCAGTTGCTTTGCTAGTTTTGCAACGTCAGGACCAGGATTGACTTCAATGTCACCCGCAAATAACAGCAACTCCCTCAAGAACGAAGCAAGCTCATAAAGCACCTCACATGGCCGAGGGCACGGCAGCACCAACAAAAATGGGCTATCGAAGCGGAAGCACTTTCCGTAGCGTCTCACCTGCATGAAGAACACAAGCGGATTGTCAAGCAGCTGCATGCTGGTGGTGCCACTGTGCCCAGTGAACGCCGTCGACAAGGTAGACCCTTTTATATCCCATTCCAGGGGTGGCGTAGCCCGAATGTTCTCTGCGCACTCAATTGCGCATGTCGTCGATGCGTGGCTTGTATTCAGCAACCACTGAGGAGCAGGTCCAACGTTGCTGTCAGTTGTATTCCAAAGTTGATCATCCGTGATTAATTCGGTCGGGCCGGTGCATTCGCCATCCGCAGGAAGTACAATGCTCAGGAGAAACTGCGTGAAAAACACAAGCGGATTGTCAAGCAGCCGCATGCTGGTGGTGCCACCGTGCCCAGTGAACGCCGTCGACGAGGTAGACCCTTTTATATCCCATTCCAGGGGTGGCGCCGCCAGAATGTTCCCTGCGCACTCATTTGCGCATGTCGTCGATGCGTGGCTTGTATTCAGCAACCACCGAGGAGAAGGTCCAACGTTGCTGTCAGTTGTCCACGAGTGTTGAAGATTGGGCGAGTTGGTTCGACGTACTTGAACTGGTATAGCGCATTACGGGGAAGAAACGACCGAGCAGACCGACACAAGAGGACAGAGCGCTCTGTCCTCTTGTGTCGGTCTGCTCGGCCGTTTCTTCCCCGTAATGCGCTATACCAGTTCAAGCTGTCAGTTGTATTCCAAAGTTGATCATCCGTGAATAATTCGGGCCGGCCGGTGCACTCGCCATCCGCAGGAAGTACGATGCTCAGGAGAAACTGCGTGAAGAATACAAGCGGATTGTCAAGCAGCCGCATGCTGGTGGTGCCACCGTGCCCAGTGACGCGCGTTCCCTATTTTTCCTTTTGTTTCAGTCGGTTTTCGACCACAAAGCCTGTCAGGAATTCTCAGCGCAAGTTGCATCTCATTATTCAAGAATGTGGCGATTATTATATCGTTAATTGTATTAAGATTGCGCGCAAGACGCCAACACCCGAGATTATTCCAGAGCTTGCCCGACAGCCAGTGATAAGGTTGTAATATTCGATGGTGCATGCATACATACCGACGCGATTCGCCTCTTGTCAGTTGATCGACAGCCGACGCTCTGTTTGTCGCTGACAGTGCCAGTGAGTATCGCTATGATCTGTCTCTCCATTTACCGACCACGAGATGGGCCAAAGAAACAAATTTATTTTGGACAAGCCATCTCTGCCTTCATCAGCGTCATAACACCGTTACAATATGAATAGTGGCAGACAACAGAAACAATAGAATATCCCGGATCAAGGAAACTAGCTGTGACTGTTACAAGAGCAGGAACATAATACTTTTCATAGGAGCCGAGTCGTTATTCTCAAGTGTCTTGTCGAAGCTTGTATATGTTCAGTATATGTAAAAGATAATTGGTGTCCTGTACAAAAGTAAAAGTGTTGTTGAATATATAACGGAACATAACAAAAATAATGACCGCAATCTAGTTGATAATTCGCCTAATCATTAATACAAAGCTCACTAACGTAATGATTGTTTCATTTATAGTGCAGATTTCTCGCAAATGCATGCGGAATGATCCGTGCTTATGAACACACTCTCTATACCACGCAGCTCGTGCTTGCAGTTTGTGCAGCCTTCCTGCTGCCCATTGTGGCCGCCGGTTACCTCGGTGGCGGCGGCCCTGACGTCACTCTGCACAAGGACAAATACGGCCACTTTGGTGTCAGCGTGCGCTACGACCGAAGGGGCTACGGTTACCTGCCGTTGGAACCATATGAAGGAGGCCATGGTGGTGGTTACTAAGCCTACCATTTTTGGCAGCAATGACAGCACCCATCGCAGAAGGGGCTATGGTTGTCATGAACATCATGAGTTACTCGAGATAAACGTCCAAGTTCTGGTGTTTGTATGTTCGGCTTTGACTCAGTCTTTGAAACCAGTGGAGAAGCTACAACATGACTGCCAAATTGTGGTATAGCTTCACAAAGCACAGATACCTCGACTGAAAGCTTCACCTAAAGTGACAAGATGCATGCTACTGCGTACATACTTCTAGCAATAATACGAAATAATTTCTGAACCATGAAAGCCAACTTTTCTCGGACATTGCCTACACTGTAGGATAATGATTTTTCAATCTGTGCGTATGATTGTCTGCCTGAGCACAGAAATGAACACGTGTTTTTAGCAGCGGAGCTGTTTACGCCAGCCAGTCCAACCGGAACAAAAATCCTCAGGCGGATATACGCCTCAGTAATTGGGCATGCCTCGACGGTGCGAGAGGTTTTTCATGAAAGACGGACGTACGTTTTTCTACTCCTCTAAGTTCTCAGTTCTTTTCAATTTTGTGCGCTCACATGCACGTATTGTTTGAAATTTTATTCGTAGCGTTACATCGCACCTTGCGTGCAGCCCTCGTTAGGGCTGCAAGGTTCAGAATGTAATCGTCCTTCTCCATTTTTATACCCCCCTTTTTCTTCTCATCTTTCTGCTTCTCGCACTGCATTCTGCAGTCCCACGTCGCCACCACTAATGGCTGACGACCTCCCTGAGGGCTTTCCTTCGGGATATTCACTCGACAAGGCCGAGCGAAGCAAGGCCTGTGACCTGCTGCTGAAAACTGCCGCACAGGTCCTACACACCGGAATGACTGACCAATTAAGCCCACTGCACCGATCACCGACCTCTACCATACAATCCCAAGGACGAAGGCTCAAGGCAGCTGGGAACCTCCTGGTCATTTCATCCGAAAAGGCCAAACGCGCAGCGGAACCAAAGCCCAGAATACGCCGGGCGAAACATATAACACCGAAAAATCGGCCGGCCACGAGACTTCAGACGGCCGCCGCCGCCATGACAGCCTCCCCTCCCAGCCAGTGGAACTGGCCCGAGCCTTCGGAAAGCACCAGTGGCGAGATGGAAAGCCAAGCAGAACGGGCAGAGCAGCAGCGCCCCCCCCCCCCTCCACCCAAGAGAGCGACACAACTACAGGTTTTCCCTTTCACTTTAATCCAAGTGCCAGCCTAAGTATTCTGCACGCCATTCAAATAATCTGACCACCGAGCTATTTAATCCATGTGCCAAACATTTAATCCAAGCGCCAACATATTTAATCCAAACACTAAATCAATGAGGCCGCATGCCAGTGAGTTTAATTCTAGTGCCACCTTATTTAATCCAATTGCCAATGACTTTAATTCAGGTGCCAGTCAGTTTAATCCATGCGCCAGAAACACACAGTTAGCCACTTTATATAGTATAAATGTCAAAATAACATAAACATGACGTCACAGGAAGAAATTTTCCCTCGGCTATACATGGTAGCGCTTATGAAATGAAGTGCGCAGTGCTCCTTCCCCTTAACAATTTGGTGTCATTGCTTCAAAAAAAAACAACGAGTAGTAATTGTATTTATAGGTACTTAAATGTATTTGCTCATAGATTTTATGTTTATTTCATCGCTACTGCTTCATTCCGGCTAACCATCTACACCATCGCATATGCATCAATTCGTGTCGTCTGCTCAGCAGACGGCCTTTGGCTACTTATTCGCTGAGGCTACCGCAGTCGTCTGCTCAGCCCAGTGAGAACAGTGACCAACAGATGATATTGCCGCGAACAATGCATTGGATTGGTTCATTTGTGTTTTGCTTTTCCGGCCTGGCTGCGCCGGCCTGTGCTATCACTGTTTTCACAGCGATTCGAACAAACGCTATCACAGTGTTTCGAGCGTTCCGAACAAACAGCGTTTCGAACAAACGCTATCACAGCGTTCTCAATACAATTCGACTATTCGAGAAACCCTCGTGCCGAGGGATATAAATTCCCGCACAGCCGATGCCACGTCATTTGATCGCCGACGCTCACTAGCGTGCACGTCGTTTTGCCGGCCGCTGCTTCGCCGCCTGTGTATTTTTTCAGTTGTTAGGGGAGCACAGGTTCGCTCCAATGAACTTGTTTTCCTTATAGACAACTGCAACGTCCTTTGCTGCGTGACATCTGGTGGAGGTGCGGGGTACATGAACCCTAAGCCATTGCCAGGCCGACAAGCAAGTCCAACACGACAAGCACGCCCAACTCGTGTCAGCCGCCGACAGCAAGGCCTTCAGCCAGAGTTTGGACTGCTCCCGGATAAAAAGAGAAAAGAAGACGTAAAAACCACGATGATCAACGCAGGCACCATGACCAGCGCTACCAACCCTCCCGTCGTTCTGCAACAACATCGTGAGCCCCCATCATTCCGAGGATCTCCTGGTGAAGACCCTGAAAAGTGGCTGAAAAAGCTGGAGCACATCCGCATCTTTAACAGGTGGGATGACGAAGAAACGTTTCGTCATGTCTTCTTCTACTTGGAAGATGCAGCTCGAACGTGGTTTGAGAACCATGAAGGCTCCCTAACCGACTAGACTGTCTTTAAGAGCGAATTACTCAAAACATTCGCTACGGTTGTGCGGAAAGAACGAGCCGCCCTTTTGTTGGAGACGCGAATGCAACACCCTAACGAAGGTGTTGTACTGTTCGCTGAGGAGATGAAGATGCTGTTCCGGAGAGCTGACCCCGAAATGGCAGAAGAGAAGAAGGTGCGCTTTCTGATGCGGGGAGTTAAACAAGAGCTCTTCGCTGGACTCATCCGCAACCCCCCTAAGACCGTCGCTGAGTTCGTCACCGAGGCTTCGATGATCGAGGGGACTTTGGATATGCGTTCGCGGCAATACGATAGACCACTCAATACCCTTTCGGTGAACCCGATAAACGCCTCTGGATTGGCGACGGAAGACTTGCGGGAGACCATCCGCGCCGTCGTTCGTGAGGAACTGAGGAAATTGTTCCCAGTAACGCCGCAGCCCCAAGTCGCCTCCCTCACTGACGTCGTCCGCGAAGAGGTTCAGCAAGCACTGGGGAATTCGACGCCGTCGGAAGCATCTTACGAACCACAAGCGATGACCTACTCCGCTGCTGCTCGTCGACCCCGACCCGTCCCAACCCGTTATCAAGAGGCCCCGCCGTACCACCACCCCATGTCGCCCACCTGACCCCCTGTAACCCGAAACCAGGCGCCCAGGAAGACCGAAGTGTGGCGAACGCCAGATAATCGTCCGCTGTGCTACCACTGCAGAGAGGCCGACCACGTCTACCGCCGCTGCCCGTACAAGAGGCTGGGTTTGCGTGGGTTCTCCGTCGACGCACCCCGCCCGCGAGCCGGTCAGCGCGCATTTGAGATCGAAGAATACCTGTCGAACACCAGCCGTGGACCATCCCGTTTCAACCGTTCGCCGTCGCCCTACCCGTACCAATCCACCAACCGTCGCAGCAATGCTGACTTCGCCCGTGGTAGGTCCCCCAGCCCACGAGGGGGAAACTAAAAGCAGCAACTTCTGGAGGTGAAGGTGCACAACGGCGAGAAAATGAAAACCCTCCAACGACGCAAGACCGTGATTCACGACATGCCCTCATCCCGACGACCCGACGACACCCTGACGAGACCCCCGAAAACGACGACAGCTAAGCTGCGCGACGCGTACCCGAAATGACGAAGCCTGCCGCTGAGAAGACGACGATGACGACGCATAGTGCCCGACTATCAACACGCGCAAGCCGCGATACGACGCCCCGACGCACCCGAAATTCGAGGAAAGCGGTATCCGACGTCCAGTTGTCCATCGACGGCCTTGACGTAGTCGCCCTCATCGATACGGGAGCCGACTACTCGGTCATGAGCGGGTCATTCGCGTCCAAGCTAAAAAAAGTTATGACCAGGTGGGACGGTCCGCACATACGCACAGCAGGAGGCCACCTCGTGACCCAAGGTGGAATGTGCACATCGCGCGTCACCATAGACGGCACTACGTACCCTCCGGAGTTCGTCATTTTGCCTAACTGCTCCCGCGACGTAATTCTCAGAATGGACTTTTTGATGGACAATGGCGCAATAATTGATCTGCAGACCAGGTCGATAACGTTTTCTTCCGTTCACTCCACGACGCCGCAGCCGATCCTCGGACACCGTGCTGCTGTAAGGATCACCGACGATCACGTCACCCTGCCACCCCACGCAAGCTTGATGATCGCCGTTTATTGTGAAGGTGCTGCTCCTGATGTCGATGCTATCGTGGATACTGACCAAAGGTTGCTTCTAGACCGCGGTGTGTCTGTCGCAAGAGGCATTGCGCGGTTTAAGCAAAGCAGATCCCACGTTTTGGTCACCAATTTCACCGAGGAGTACCAGCATCTAAACATGGGCGCTGCAATTGCGTTCCTCGAAGAAACGCAAGAAGCGAGTCAAGTGATCGCGGTTGCCACCTTTGAACGTGCACGCGCAGATGCTTCCAGGCTGCCACATCCTTTCGATGTGAACCCGGCGCTGTCGCAAGAAAATCGGGTCAGATTACTAGAGTTGCTTCGTCGCTGTACAGCGAGTGTTTTTTTCGAACTCAAAGTTACGTAAGACATCTTTGGCGAAGCACCAGATAATAACCGAAGATGGAGCCCGACCTAACAGACAGTCACCGTACCGCGTTTCTTCACACGAGTGCGAAGCCATCCGGACTCAGGAAGATGACATGCTCAGTGATGACATAATACAGCCATCGAAAAGTCCATGGGCTGCGCTGGTTGTACTCGTGAAGAAAAAAGATGGCACTTTAAGATTCTGCGTTGACTACCGGAGACTAAGCAAAATCACCAAAAAGGACGTGTGCCCCATGCCACGAATCGGCGACGCCCTCGACCACCTCTGCCACGCCAAGTACTTCTCATCCATGGATCTGAAGACCGGCTACTGGCAAATTGAAGTGGACGAGAGAGACCGAGAGAAGACTGCATTTATAACCCCGGACGGTCTATACGAGTTCATGGTGATGCCGTTTGGGTTGTACACGGCGCCCGCAACGTTTCAGAGAGCCATGGACACTGTGCTAGCAGGCTTGAAGTGGCACGCTTGCCTCGTATACCTCGACGACGTTGTCGTATTCGCCCGGACTTTCGATGAACACCTCACAAGGTTGGAATCTGTACTCGAGGCCATTCGTACGTCGGGGTTAACGCTGAAGCCTGAGAAGTGCCGTTTCGCGTACGAGGAACTCAAGTTCTTGGGTCACGTCGCGAACGCCGCGGGAGTCCTACCTGACCCGGCAAAAACATCAGCCATTGCGAACTTCCCAAGGCCGAAAGATAACAAGGGTGTGCGAAGGTTTCTCGGACTGTGCGCATACTACCGGCGCTTCGTCGCAAACTTCGCACGCATTGCAGAGCCACTCACGCGCCTGACGAAAGAAAGCACCCCTTTCAGCTGGGAAAACCACCAAGAAAAGGCATTCTGCGAGCTGCAACAACGCCTGCAAAACCCGCCCGCGCTCGCTCATTTCGACGAAAACGCCGAAACGGAAATGCACACGGACGCCAGTGATATCGGTTTGGGTGCCGTCCTCGTCCAAAAGCAAAGCGGTTACGAAAAGGTAATCGCCTATGCAAGCCGTGGTCTGTCGAAGGAGGAGAGAAACTACTCTGCCTCCGAGAAAGAGTGCCTGGCTATCATATGGGCCATTTCAAAATTTCGCCCATACGTCTATGGTAGATCGTTTAAGGTTGTGAGAGACCATCATGCGCTGTGTTGGCTCGCCAATTTGAAGAACCCCTCTGGCTGTCTTGGGCGGTGGAGCTTGCGCCTGCAAGAGTTTGAAGTTACAATATTCTACAAATCTGGCAGGAAACACTCCGACGCCGACTGCCTGTCCCGCGCCCCCGTCGACTCACCACCACAGGACTCATATGAAGACAGCGCGTTCTTCGGAGTCGTGACAGAGAGCGACCTAGCCGCCCAGCAGCGTGCCGACTCTGACCTCCGCGCCATGATCGACTACCTCGAAGGACGCAACGTCGCCGTGCCTAGGGCGTTGAAGCGCAACTTACCAGCGTCCAGCCTCAAAAACTCCATCCTAGTGAAGAAGAATTTCAACCACGGAACGAGAACGAATTATCTTCTTGTCATCCCCGCAGACCTTCGTGACGAAATTTCGGAAGCGTGCCACGACGACCCGTCTTCCGGACATCTCGGAACAGCTCGCACGATTACAATAATCAAGGCGAAATACTTCTGGCCCCGCCTTACATCCGATGTCACCCACTACGTCCGGAGCTGGCGTGACTGCCAGCGACGAAAAACACCACCGACGAGACCCGCCGGACTTCTGCAGCCGATCGCCGTCCCAACGAGGCCCTTCCAACAGATCGGAATGGACCTTGTGGGCCCGTTCCCTACATCCCGATCCGCGAACAAATAGATTGTCGTATCGACAGACCACATGACGCGCTACGCAGAGACCACCGCTCTTCCTAGGGCAACTGCACAAGAAGTTGCATAGTTCTTTACTAACCAAGTTTTGATGTGACATGGAGCCCCTGAAGTCTTAATCACAGGTCGCGGAACGGCCTTCACTGCGGAGCTCATGCAAGGAATCTTACGCTACAGCAACACGGATCACCGAAGAACGACGGCGTACCACCCCCAAACGAACGGACTAACGGAACGGCTGAATAAGACAATCGCGGATATGCTGTCTATGTAGGTCAACGTTGAACATAAGACGTGGGACGAAGTCCTCCCGTACGTCACGTTTGCGTACAACACGGCTATCCAAGAAACCACGCAGATGACACCGTTCGAGCGCGTCTACGGAAGACGGCCGACTATGATGCTCGACGCCATGCTTCCGCACGTAGAAGACGACGACCTCAACGCCGACGTCCAAGGATACCTCCAACGTGCGGAGGAGGCCCGCCAGCTCGCTCGAGTTCGTATAGCGGACCAGCAACTGGTGGATGCCGGACGCTACAATCTCCGACGCCGAGACGCCGAGTACCATCCTGGAGATTGTGTGTGGGTTTGGACTCCCATTCGACGACGTGGACTCAGTGAGAAACTTCTACGACGCTATTTCGGACCCTACCGGATTCTACAACGTGTTGGCGAACTAACGTACGAAGTGATCCCAGATGGTGACTTCCGTACATCACGACGACGCACGCGGCCCGAAGTCGTCCATGTATAGTCTCGTCCAAATAGCAGCGGCAGACATGCGGTCCATCAGACTGCAGCCATTTGGCGTAAAGCATGCAGCTGTGCTTGATATCGTCACGGTTGGGATCTGTAGGCTTCTGCGTCACTAGCTTCATCGAGTAGCAGCATACAGCAAGCGATCGACTAAGCTTGCACTGATTGTTATTCCTGGCATTTCTTACTCCAGGGCCTCCTTTATTTGCTTCAATGTAAATGTACAGTTTTCGTAAACAATTCGTCTCAAAGTACTCACGACGTCGTCTCCAAACTTCCTTTTTGAACCCCCCCCCCATGCTTTGATGTTTCTCTGTCGGTAGCGGCAATCGATCTTACTTTTTTTAATATTGATGCCTAGAGGGTCGGCCAGTTGCTTTAAGTCACCGCCACGCCTGTAGACGTCCACAATTCTAGTCCTGTCGACCACCGATACTCGGTTGTTTTTTCGATGAAGTTCGCTAGGGTTCTTAATGTGTGGTCCTCGTTTGCGTCTAGCCATGACTTCCAGCAAAGCTCTCTCTTCATCTGCAAATGTGCCCGTATGAAAACACACGTTTCAAGAAAACACGCTTCAGCTACACTAAGCTTCGTCTGTTACATGAAAACCGGAGTATCTCCTTTGATGCTTTTATAACGACTTGTTTCCACATGAACCCGATTTAATGCAAGTTTAGTATTTTAAGTGGTTATTTCTGATTTCAAGAAGAATGAATATTGTGACGCAGCAAAGGACGACGCAGTTGTCTATAAGGAAAACAAGTTTATTGGAGCGAACCTGTGCTCCCCTAACAACTGAAAGAATACACAGGCGGCGAAGCAGCGGCCGGCAAAACGACGTGCACGCTAGTGAGCGTCGGCGATCGAATGACGCGGCATCGGCTGTGCGGGAATTTATATCCCTCGACGCGATGGTTTCTCGAATAGTCGAATTGTATCGAGAACGCTGTGATAGCGTTTGTTCGATACGCTGTTTGTTCGGAACGCTCGAAACGCTGTTCGATAGCGTTTGTTCGAAACGCTGTGAACACAGTAATAGCACAGGCCGGCGCAGCCTGGCCGAAAAATCAAAACACAAATAAACAAACCCAATGCAAGGTTCGCGGCATTACCCCCCCCCCCCTCTAAGAGTGCATCGACCCGATGCTAACATAAGGGACAGTCCAAACAAATTAAAATAAAAGTTCGTCATCGTCCGTAGAAAGGTTTTAAGCGAACCATAACGTCAATATCTGGTTTCTCCAGGAACTTTGGCAAGGTAGCTAAAAGACAAGCAGCTGTGCACAGGACCACAACGACAAAGGGAGCGAACTTGAACATTATAGCATGCATGTCCGCAAATAGAGTTATTTACTGGACTGTGGTGGACAAAGTTCATTTGGTTGTTTTTAATTATTGCCTCAGCGATGTTTCGGCCCGCGTAGAACGTGATGAGCCAAACACCGAAGTTGTTTTCCTTTTTAATAATGCACCTGCACTCTATTAGGCGCCTCCCAACGTACAGTCCCTTCTTTAACCCTATAGAAGAAGCCTTCTCGAAATTCAAGTCTCACGTGAAGGCCTACCTGAGCAAACGTCGTAATTTAGTTTTAGTGACACCGCAAGGCATGACGAAAAAGGAGCGCATGCGTTCTTTGCTGCTGGTTGCGGCTCGCCACTCCTTGCAACAATTACAGCGCGTGGACTGCGCGGCCTTTGATCGGCACAATTTCTCTTTCGTGCCTGCCACTTAGCGTGAAGATGACTTGTGAACGTCCGTCTCCGAGCCCTGTGAGACAGTTCTGTTTTAATAAATACACTCACCTGTGCCCATGTTGCCTTTCTTGAATAATTAGTAGTTAGCACTCTCGTTTTTCTTATATATATATATATATATATATATATATATCGAATCCTGCCCACGACAAGTTATCAGTTATCTTTTCATCCACTTTCCTTTCTTCTCATTTACATTACAATTGGCCTAATAACTTCCCCTATACCTTCCTCGGCATTATTGTCTGTTAGATCTCATTATTATTGTGTAAACACGAAAAACGAACCTATATATATATATACTGTGAAAACTATTTTTCAAACGCAATAATACTCACGGGCACCTGTCATTTTATGAAAACACGTCGTAAATAGCCGTAAATGGAAACGGACATATGCTGTATATTCAAACAAAACACGGACATATTGGTTGTAGTGGGTAATTCTTAAATGTGGTTTGGTTGGTTTCACTCTTAAGGTATTTTCTAATCGAAGACCATTACAGACAACTTTCATTGCAATAACAATTATATGACCACTCTTGACGTGTTCTTGCCACCAGCGTTGCCGTCGCCGTCATGTTCCGTATAAAGTCCAAATTGATATCCTCCCTAATCACACGGTTTCGACCGCGGGTAGAACGCAGACGATGCGCATACGATGCGCGACACAATACAACAAATTTAACCTAGTATGTCACGCTCGAGAGCAGGGAAGTAAATATTATTTACCTGTCGACCTGACCCCCTGCCAGACTGCCTGCGTGTATTATTTGCAGCGAAGCAGACATGTGCAAATATTCGTTCACAAGGAATACTCAAAAGAATCGCAGGATTCCCAGGGATAGAATAAGCGTATAATACAACTCTTTGTGAAAGTGGTTTCATTGCAGCGTAAGAGTGCTATGCAAAGAGAACACCTACAACCAACCCTATTCTGCGCTGCCGAACTTCAAGGCTGAATGAACGTCTTACTCTCGCTCATGTTACCCATTTATTAACGGTTAAAAGCTTGTTGTACGTGCTTATATCTCGTGAGTATAGTATTTTTGAAAGTGTACTGTATTTTATTGGTTATCTTGTTTGATAGCAAAGGAAAACAAAATGAATACAGATTTTCACTTTTTCTTTCATGGGAATAATTATCGTGATTAAGAACGGCAAGAAGACTAATCGTGCTGTAGCCAAGAAAAAAAAGTTATGCAGAACATTTTGTATCAGTCTCTAAAGCAGTTATCGATTGATAATATTCTATTAGTTGCCAACGTGAGGTCATTACTGGCAGCGATATGCTTTTATTTTTCCTTCCTGGAAAAAGAAAGCTGATGTTCACGGTTAGTGTCATCGTATAGTGCTACACCGTCAATCCATACATATCTCAGAGAAGAGTGCAGAATAAAAATTTAGGTGAATTACACGCTTGACACATGTAGCATTTCATTTTCAACAGCAGAATCTTTGAGCTTCATTTCCAGCCTGGCCGACGCCCACTCCGAACTCGGAACAATGCGTCAAGCTAAGTGCAAGCAAAGCATAGCCATATATATTATTGTTACACGAATGACGAGTCTATGGACTGTCTTTATTATTGTCCCTGTATAATATAGAAAGAAGGGAGAAAGGAAACGGAGGAAGAGGAAGAAATTAGAAAGGAGTTGGGGTAGGCCACCAGCACCGTTTCTTCCACAGTCTTCTCGTGTGCGCCAGTTAAATCTCCTTTTTTTCTTTACCTCAGCAAGAACATTCATTCATATAATAAGGCTATATAATTCGCATTTTTTCGCACAGTGATAAAGCGCCCGAGGTGGTCTAGTTTGTAAATGTTACAAAGGGAAGCGACAATGAAATCATCATCGAACCAGAATAGCATTTTCTTGGTAAACCTGTCTTTTTTTCTTTTTTAAACTGTTCACCGTATAGGTAGGTCTGTTTCTTGGAATCAGTCGTGGTCAGCTTTTGAGTCGGAGTAACCAGAGCCCCCTCTAATTTGACTACTCTAATAATAAGACTAGTGTAGTTGCAGAGTAACAGAGCTTTTGCGGAAAGCAATAGAGATTTTAAGCGGCTTTTGCCACACTAAATGCTCATATTAAATTATTCATCACAGATGGTAGGGTTCCGTTCTTGGTGCTGAAGTGCACGTGACGAACTACTGGAGCAACAGCTAAGTTTTAGTGCCGGAAAGCAACACAGTAACACAATATTTAGCTACGTCATTTTTCAATTATGGTAAATGACAGCATAAATCACTCCTAACATTTTTTTCAGTTGGCTTACCACTTTTAATACATCTCAGCAACCAGGTTTTACATTTATCAACAGAAATGTTCCCTTTTTACACTTTTGTGAAGCCCCCTCGAGAGGTAAAGACTGACAGAAATATTACCCAGCGTTGTGTATTTAGAAGGCTTTTGTTTTCTTTCTGTTTGTGCCTGCGTTTTTAGTATTATAAGTGGGCGTCACGGCGTGTATTCAGAGAACGTCCACTGTACCGTGTAGAGGGAACCGTGAAAGACACACTACACGACAACCTTCCCTCCCTGGTCACTCCACTGGCAAAAAATAATTGAAGCCAGCCAAGCGCATTGTCATCCCATTTGTGCCGGGCGCCAGTAAAGAGCTCTCCGAGATTCTCGGAAAATCAGGGTTCGAGGTAGTTCGCAAGCCTGCTTCGATGCTCACCCTCTTGCTACCACGGCCGAAGGAAAAAGCAACACCAGCGAGTAGTCTGCAAGTTGCCGTGTTCAGAGTGTCCAGCCAGCTATACGTATATATAGGCCAAAGCGAATGTTTCTGTTCAGAAAGCCCGTGGAGCGGCCGACAGGCTTGGACTGGCGTTCCCGACATGGAAGTTAGCCGCTGAGCGCTAACGTGCGTCTTACTGGGCAGCAACAAACTTTCGCGCCCACTCGTTAAGATTACGCCAACTTAAGAACGACGTCAGGAAAGCAGAAAGGCAAAGCGGCACTTTTGCAGAGCCCTTAAGCAGCCCGACCATATGATCAATTTCTACAGCTTTTCTGTTATAAAAACAGAGAGGAATTTTAGAAGGAGGTACTTGCGTGAATCCTGGCACATTTACAACACGCCAACAAACTTGAACCACTCTCTAGGAACAATCTCCTCAGTATAGGTTCACGGCTTTCGAAACGTGTTGGAAACGGAAAGCCGCAGCTTTGGCGAAACAAGACACGGATATGTTTTGTGACAAACACAGACAGATCCTGAGGAAGTTACCAAGTCGTTCTTGACACCTCAGGCCCTCTATGAACTTCCCAACTTCCTAAATGTTCTACCGAGCCCGAAAGATTTCAGTCAAAATGCTTACATTTAAGCCTATAGAATTTACACTCATGTGCAGTGAAGTTGACGACTATTTTCACAATCGATTTCTATAAATGTTTAATAACGATCATTTGATTAAACGTCGGTATATATATATATATATATATATATATATATATATATATATATATATATATATATATATAGAAGATGTGCTGCTTGCAGCAGGCACATCTTCTTCTTTACATCTATATATATAAGCTATAAGGAAACACGGACAATTGCATATAAGCAGACGCTTACGGCAATGACATAAGTACCAATATAATAAAAGAAAGTGCGAACAGCAATACTTATATTCATAGTAGCCTAGGTTACGTAACAGTTTATTACATGCTTCTAAACGACCCTACAACAACCACAAGCCTCAAGAAAAGCGAGAAAGTCATGATTGGTAATGCGATCAGTAAGAGTTAGAATCTCTTGAATTGGATTCGCGGTACTTTCATATTAATAAAAAACTAGAACGAAAACAAAATAATAAGGCCTAACGTACAACATCTTTGTTATTTCAGTTTTGCGAACAATATCGCACTTTTTAGTGATACTGGCGATGATTCACGAAAGAAAATCCGGAAATGTAAAAGAAAGACACGTTGAAGTATGAATAAAGAGAGGCCCGAAAAAATTAAAAATAATGTTAGACGGCCCGGCAAAAACGCGGAATTAAGGGTACTAACATTAAAGCCACTCCTCCCTCTAAGTTTCTCGCATTCACCAAAAAAAAAATAAGGTCAAGTTGATTCGAAATAAAACGTTAGTTACTTGCAACACATGCCCGGCAATCACATTGCCGATAAGCTTCAAGCAGAAATTCAAAATATTTCAGTAATAACTTAAGGGCCTAAAACACGAATAAACTACTGAACGTGGCCTGAAAAACATCACGAGGCTTGAGTGATACCATAAGATCTAATCAACTTTACATATAGAGAGGATAGACACACCCACACGCACGCATTGCTCATCTCCTTATAATATTGTAATGAAATAAATCATGTAGGAAAACCTCTGCCGTGTGCCCGTTTCATCGGTAACAACACGAGTGAATGGAACACCCAGGCACACCATAGAAAAAAATACAAACAAAAAAGAATTTTCAATAGCAAATGTGCAGTAAAATCAGAACCGAAATATGATGAGACGTATAGCAGCCAACATAAGGCCTTATATGAAGCGAGCGAGTCCAAAATGGAAGCACTGGGTCACTGGCTGCACGCTGTGGTTATCTCTGCCGAAAGCAGTGCCGAAATCCTGCCGCGTATTCATCTGGCGCACGATTCTGACTCCTCCACACTTGTCTACCCACCGGCACTCCAGCAAGAAAAACCTGCTCCCCCAATAATGATTATTCTTCCGTCAAGCCGACTACTGAGCGAAAAAAAAGGGGGGGGGGTCATTTCACGGGAAAACTTGGCGATCCGGAACAACTGAGGTCATGCAACGTGAGCAACATCCTGCATAACCAAGGGCACAGAATCAGTGCGTATCTGTAGGGCAGGCATCCTTAAGTAAAAGTGTGTCCAAATATTGTGGAAAACGAAAAAAAGTGTCAACCATTGACGTTTGCTTTTATTCAAGCGGGCTTTCGTATGCCTTTCACATAGGCTGCCGAGAAGTTTGCTTTATCAGAACAGTGGTCGCGCATATAAGAGAATACCCTGGATGACGGGCTGCTTCTGAGATCATGCTGGCACTATTCACACACGCAAACACACACACACACACACACACACACACACACACACACACACACACACACACACACACACACACACACACACACACACACACACACACACACACCACACACGCACACGCACGCACGCACACGCACACACACACACACACACACAAAAAAACACTGAGCCGGTTCAGAATATTTCTAATTCACTCTTCAGAGACTCAAATACGATAACTTTGAAAAGCACTGGTTTGCGTTATTTGGTTATGAACCCAAGGTAAAGCTACTTGTGCTTCCCTTAGCGACGTTGTACTTTATTATAGTGCGGTCCCGGGTTTTTAAAGGAAAAACCTTATGTTTTTATAGTTAATTTACCGTTAATGTTTTGCAGAAAAATAAAAACGATTACGAACCGTTAGGGAATTTTTATTTTCGCTATGGAACGGAAACGGAATGGAACTTTTTGCGGTGGGACAAAACTAAAACCAAACTGGAAAACCCTGCGATAGCATTCGCTTCCCGCAGCGTTAGAACCTGTGGAACTAAATTATTCTCAGGTGTATCACGAAGGACTGGCCATTGTCGATGGAGCCACGCATTTTCATCAGTACATCGCGGGTAGACATGTGACTGTTCTGGCTGATCACAGGCCACTCCTGGGTATCCTAGAGCCCCAGAAGCAGATTCCAGAGCCAATTTCGCCTCGTATAATCCGATGGTGCATTAAGATGTGAGCATAAGACTACGACGTGGTGTACTGTCTAACACCGACGAACTGAGCCGCTTACCCCTCAGCGAAACCATTGAGGATCCACCTCAAGTTGGCTGCGTGCTCATGTTCGAAGCGCTAAATAGCCTCCCCTCCTCCACTAACGGTCGACGAAGTCACAATGGCCACGCAAGATGACCCAACATTGTTCAAGCTGTACAACGTCTGATGGAGGGCAGAGTTCAAAACTTCAAGAATGAGAACTTCAACGCTTTTAACAAGAAATAAATGGAGTTCAACTGTCATCGTGGTTGTATCAAATTGGGATCACGAGTTGTCTTCATGGCCCACTTCGACAACGAGCAACAGCTCTCATTCATGCCGGACACCGAGGCGTGATCACAATGAAATGCGCCCGCAGCTACATGTGGTGGCCCGGAATCGGCAAGGGCACCGAGATAGTTGCAGAGTGCGCAGCCCGCCACTTAAATGAGCGCGCTCCGACGCGAGCTCCAGCACTGGACTGGGGCAGACCGAGCACACCTTGGCACACATTCTTGGTAATTCCAGATGCCTACAGTAAATGGGTTGAAATTCACCAAGTGAACAAAACAACATCGACAGACGCCGTCGATTTCCTGCGCTTGTTTTTCGAAACTTTCGAATTACCCCACAAGGTGGTTTCAAACAACGTAATCGCATTTGTGTCAGCCAAAATACAGAAACCCTACGAGTGACAACTGCATCACAGTGGTGAAATCTGGTCCGAAACCACCCAGCCACAAACGGACAGGCCAAACGGTACGTGGTAGAGCTAAAACGTGCTCTTGCAAGTATGGGGTCATTACAGCGGCGCATTGCACGCTTTTTTTTCCAAGCAACTTGCAACAAGCCAGACGGGCCAGGTACCGGAGTATATCATGTTTTCTTGCGAGCAGCGAGCGCACATCTCAGCCATTCTGCCAGAACCGCCTTGAAAGGTCACACCACATAAGGAAGACGCCTCGCGTTGCCGGCAACTTCACAAAGGACAACCAGTGGTCGCCCGCCAGTTTCATGGAATGCCCGAATGAACGGCGCCCATCGTAAAAAAAAATGACAGGAGATTTTGGCTTGTTGAAGCTAAAGCCCCTCCATCGCGTCTTCTACCGAAAAGCGCATGGAGGAGCTTTAGACCGTGCATTCCCGCTTCCAGCCAGCTGCAGGGATGCGCCCTACCCTCCACCTGACCCCCCCCCCCCCCACGATACTTGACGCCGCCCGCGCGCCCCGGGCTGACTGACTGTCGGGGCAATCAGTGGGCCCGCGCACTGTCTGCCTCTCCTTTGTACTCCTCATCCCTTTTATGGCCCACAGCGGACTCGGAAGCCAGCGCTTGGACCATGTGGACTATGCTACGCACAAATGCCTTTCTTGAAAGCATTAAACTCAGTTCCCTGTTTCGGACGCTTGTTATTCCGGCTACCGCGGACATTACACAGTGCAAATAGGGTTATTTGTTCCTAAAAAATTTAACCTCCCTGCCTTTCAGCATTATATCTGTTTCTATTAACTCACTTCCATGAGCATTTTTAAAATTTATATCGTTAAAATTGGAAAGTCACGTAATAAAAAAAAAGGAAGTGGATTTACTTATATATAGATTTGTTGTTTATTCAAGAGAAAAACTGCCAATCAAGTGCCAGCCTTTTGGCAGGAGTGTGTGGCGCAGTGGACGCAACAATGTGTAGGAGGTATAGCAGTAGATATAGTTTCGAACGAAAGCGCGATGATTAAAAAAAAGAAATGACATGAAATACGGTTTACAGTCTCAAGCGCAAAAGAAAAACTATAAAAACAGTGCCCACTAGGTTATGTTGTTTGGGTAAAAATTAAAAAGAACTCAAATACCAACTGTAGCAAAAATAAAGCCGGCAATGTTAAAAAGCGAGACTGCAGAATCGAAGCATTGAAGAATCGTGCAGAAGCGAGGCCTTGAACCTCAAGAAATCAGTCTGATCAAGACAGGTATTAAAATGAAGAGCACAGCAATATATATGAAGGTGTAGTGTATGAGCCATGTGAAAGAGCTAACGCACGAAGAAACTAGTTGAGATCGACACTTTCAAGAACCTCTGGTGGCAAATTGTTTCACTCTCCACTTGTGCGGGAAAAAAAACCGTACCTGTATATATGGTCTCAGTCACACTTTCAAGATGGATCATTTTTGTGGGCTATGGTTATCGCCAAAGTTTTTCTCGCGTTAAAGGTCATCTGTCATTTTGTGCACCAATGTTGAATCTTAGATGAAAAGTTATTTAATAGAACCTGGTCGCTGGAAGCGTTCGCTACTTTAAAGCACGCAGACATCTGCAAAAAGCTTTAGATTTGCTGGATAATACGGTTGGAATTATTGATATAAACCGGAAAGAAAAGAGAGCCGAGGACGGATCCCTGAGATATGCCGGATTTAAGCGGCGTGGACGGCGGGTTGATACCACCGTCCATAATATCACGCCCGGTGAATATTACTCGCAATTTCAAAGCCTGACCAGGGATGCGTTAGTTAATTAGCACTAATTAACCAATCAGTAAATAACTGTAACTACCATGTAAGCTGTAACATCGAGAATGGGCTGTTAATTCAGGGGTCTATGTGGTACATACACTGAATGTTCGAAAACACGCACGTCGTCTTTTTTTTTTCAAAATACCACAATGATGTGCTGTACTATCGATCTTTACCTCAACAAACCCTCAATATAGTTTCACGGGGTCATGAATGTGCCTTCCATAAGAATGCTCTTTTTTTACGCACACCGTATTTTATTTTTACGTGGTACTGTAGGGTACACCATCTCAACGCTAGATGGAGCTACGAGGGCTTGACGGCTGTCGCACCCTGAACAAAACTGGCCAGGGAACTTTTTGTTACCACGCGATTCAAACACGCTCTATACTATCATAAACTAGACATATACCAGTACCTAAATCCCAGAAAGCAATTGAATATCTTCAAGCACGTCTCCGGGGCAGCGATTCAAACGCGGTAAAACAGCCGATATTTCCGAGAGCACCCATAGGCGCAGTGCATTATCTTTTAATAAGCTAGGGAACTCGCACTATTGCAACTACGATACTGTAACTCCAGCCGAAGAAAGGTTCATACAGTTGCTACTTGAAACCGTGAAAGCAATGAGAAAATCAGAAAGGGAGAGGAGTTATCATCGTTTTGCTCTCCGGTCCCATAAAGTGACGCGGGGCTCCGCCCCCACCGTGCGGGAAAGCGCGCCTCCTGCTCGTGGGCCTGAATCCTGGGGACAACCCGGCTGCGGAAGCCAGGCAATCAAACCCCTCCAGTGCCCCTGAAAATATACAGCAACGCCAAAGAACAAATCACCCGTGCCATTTGACGGTCATTCACGTTTGTGCCTCTGTGATGGCAGCGGCGTCACGGCGGGCCTCATGCACCGGCCTGCGCCACCAAGCCTACCACTCCTGCGCAGGCCCTTCATGGTTGAGCGCATCGCTGAGCTCTTGCCACAGCCGCCGCCGGTCGGCGACGGTGACGCCGTGCCGCAGCTCGATGGCTTTCGCCGCGAGCTGGGGATGTTCGTACATAAAGGCGAGCACCAGCGCGATCTGAGCCTCGGAAACGCGGATGAGCCGCTGCTGCTGTTGGCTACTGGTTCCGTTGCCCTCTGCCATGATTGCGCTCGACTGAGCCAACAACTTCAAAAGTTCCGCCGTTTAGGTTTGAATAGTGGTAGAGATATGGGAACAGTAACTGCTTGAAACTGGGTTGTACCTAGCACCACTACTTACCGTCTCGCTAAATTTAGCGTCCCTTCAAAACAATAACAGAAAAATACGTTTAGATTGTGCCGTATTCCTTATTCAACATTAGAAAGCTAGTACCAACACATTTTGATAGTGAGCATTAATAGCTATACCTTTTTCAACACGTTACAAACACTTTTCACTTTGATATACGGTCTCCAAGCCGTCATCAAAATGATGACGCAAGCCTCCATTTCCCTTATTGGCTCTTCGCTTCCCCTCGCCCTCGCTGCGGACCGCCAAGTTTTTGACGTCACCGATAGAACGCCTCCGTCCGGAATTGGAATTTGTATATAATTGCACCATTTGTCACTTTTCACCTCCGCTTATCGCTTTAAAATCACGCGCATGTGGTTGGGCCTACAGACGCGTTTAATGATAAAAACACGGTGATCCCTGCTTCCTCGCTTTCCTTCGCTACCCTCCGCTGGTATCCTCCCTCAACGCCGCGTTGGCCTTTCACCGAGCACCCCTTCGAATGTTTGTCCACCCATCAAGCGAGTTTCGTTTTTGTGTCCTTGACTTGTTCTTCCCCCTCCCACACACACACTTTCACACTTTGTCTTTTTTTTCACTCCTCTAAAAAAATTCCCGTCATTTACCTTACTTTCTTTTTTTTCACTCTCACTCTTCCTTCACTCCCAGTACCCCCCAAATGTGTATAGGTTGAGGCGTCCTCACAAGACAGACAGTAACCGTGCACTCCACACCCCATTTTCTTAGCTTTCTGTCTTTTCCTAAAGAATCGCACATCTCTTCCCCTTTCGCGTAGCAAATGTGGGTGCACGTGTGGTCCGAGCGTGCCGTGAAGAACATTAGATAACATTGAAGCCATTAGATATATAACCCGCGAACGTGTTTAAAAGAGTAGTCAGGCTGCAGAGAGCAGCTATTAGCCCTGAAAACACCCACAATGTATTTGGAAAAATAAAGAAAAATAGAAAATAGCTACAAAAGGGATGGCGCGCTCGTGAGTGACCTCTCTTATTGCGACATCGTTGTACGACGAGACCAAGGGCCGAAGGCGCTTAGTGCTCGCTGATTGCAGAATATGTGCATCATTGTTTGTCTATCTCTCTGATCAATGTCAGTGCTCTATGCTTTCTGAATTTCGCCTCTCATTAGCCGATTATTCCGCATTTTCACTGAGTTTCAGCTTGCATTATCTACGAGCGCATACATACCTACATTGCGCGGCAAGCCATCTGGTAAATTAGTTTTATTTTAGTAGACAATCCTCTCTCTATTCTCGATTTCTTTGATAATCCCCCTCCCCCTTTCCGTCGAGAACCCTATTTCACGGTTTCACGTCCACAAACTCCTTTGTGCCGTGTGCGCGGCTCAGAAGATGCAATGTCAGGGTCGCTGCACCCCTACCGCCTACGGGTGGCGAAACATACTCGGAAACTCTCCCATTGTACTCGCGTCGGGTGAGAAGGCCGTAAAAAAGAAGCGCGCACAGGTGCAATCTAGCCTGGCCTGGCTCCACATATACCAAATTTGCGATAGCCTGACGTGAATAGACGACCAAGGTAAATGACATGCCTAAACATGACAATCATGATATGTGTGTTATGTAAAAGATGACTACATGTTACGCTCATAGCTTGCTCCCGGCCGTTTCGCTAGCTCCACATCTACCAAATTTGGTATACGGAACGCGAATAGACGGCGAAGGTAAATGATACGTCCGAACATAATAATCTTGACACGTGTGTCACGTAAAACACGACTAGAAGCTACGCTCCTAGCGAGCTCGGGGCCGTTTTGCTAGCTTCACATCTACTAAATTTGGTATTACGTAACGTGAATGGACGGCGAAGATAAATGACAAGTCCAAACAAGATAATCGTGACACGTGTGTCATGTGAAACTTGACTACATGCTACGCTCATAGCGTGCTCGCGGTCGTTTCGCTAGCTCCACATCTACCAAATTTGGTATTATTACGTAACGTGAATAGAGGACGAAGGTAAATCACAAGACTAAACATGATAATCGTGACATGGAAGTCATGCACGCCATAATGTGCGTCTGGCTTGTAGCGCTGTGGTGATTTTAAAGATTTCCTTTTCCTGCAATTTGCTCGTGCGAATTTCACCGACATCACATCCGCAACTATATTTTATCTCAGCGTAGTTGTAACGCGGCATATAATAGTGTATTGCGGTTTAAACATGGGGCGAAGGCAGTCATGTGCGGGCCGGACTGCTAGTGAATGGACCGCGGACAAGTGCTTCGTACCCGTTTTGTACATTGCATAGTACGTACAAGTATCTTTGCCCATTAGATTTAATAGTGAAATGCTCACGGGATGAAGTGCGTCACTTCAGGGGCAAATACTCATCGCTTCAAGTGCAGCATTCCAAATTCTCCTAGAGTGTCGTAAAATTTCAGTGTTACGCTAGCTCGCTATTCGAATTGTAACAACGAAGATATGAACAATGAGCGTCGGTTACAGAAAATACTTGCTACTTTACTTGACAAGTAATATTGTGACGCGCGTTCCCTATTTTTCCTTTTGTTTCAGTTGGTTTTCGACCACAAAGCCTGTCAGGAATTCTCAGCGCAAATTGCACCTCATTATTCCAAAATGTGGCGATTATTATATTGTTAATTCTGTTAAGATTGCGCGCAAGACGCCAACACCCGAGATTATTCCAGAGCTTGCCCGACAGCCAGTGATAAGGCTGGAATATTTGATGGTGCATGCATACATACCGACGCGCTTCGCCTCTTGTCAGTTCATCGACAGCCGACGCTCTGTTTGTCACTGACAGTGCCAGTGAGTAGCGCTATGATCTGTCTCTCCATTTATTGGCCACGAGATGGGCCAAAGAAACAAATTTATTTTGGACAAGCCGTCTCTGCCTTCATCAGCGTCATGACACTGTGGTAATATGAATAGTGGCAGACAACGGAAATAATGGAATATCCCGGATCAAGGAAACTAGCTGTGACTGTTACAAGAGCAGGAACATAATACTTTTTATAGGAGCCGAGTTGTTATTCTCAAGTGTCTTGTCGAAGCTTGTATATGTTCAGTATATGTAGATTGATTGATATGTGGGGTTTAACGTCCCAAAACCACTGTATGATTATGAGAGACGGCGTAGTGGAGGGCTCCGGAAATTTAGACCACCTGGAATTCTTTAACGTGCACCCAAATGTGAGCACACGGGCCTACTGAGTATATGTAGAAGATAATTGGTGTCCTGTACAAAAGTAAAAGTGTTGTTGAATATATAACGGAACATAACAAAAATAATGACCGCAATCTAGTTGATAATTCGCCTAATCATTAATACAAAGCTCACTAACGTAATGATTGTTTCATTTATAGTGCATATTTCTCGAAAATGCATGCGGAACGATCCGTGCTTATGAACAGACTCTCTATACCACGCAGCTCGTCCTGGCAGTTTGTGCAGCCTTCCTGCTACCCATTGTGGCCGCCGGTTACCTCGGCGGCGGCGGCCCTGACGTCACTCTGCACAAGGACAAATACGGCCACTTTGGTGTCAGCGTGCGCTACGACCGAAGGGGCTACGGTTACCTGCCGTTGGAACCATACGGAGGAGGCCATGGTGGTGGTTACTAAGCCTACCAATTTTGACAACAATGACAGCACCCATCGCAGAAGGGGCTATGGTTGTCATTAACATCATGAGTTACTCGAGATAAACGTCCAATTTCTGGTGTTTGTTCAGCTTTGGCTCAGTCTCTGAAACCAGTCGAGAAGCTACAACATGACTGCCAAATTGTGGTATAGCTTCACAAAGCACAGATACCTTGACTGTAAGCTTCACTTAAAGTGGCAAGATGCATGCTACTGCGTACATACTTCTAGCAATAATACGAAATGATTTCTAAACTATGAAAGCCAACTTTTCTCGGACATTGCCTACACTGTAGGATGATGATTTTTCAAGCTGTGCGTATGATTGTCTGCCTGAGCACAGAAATGAACACGTGTTTTTAACAGCGGAGCTGTTTACGCCGGCCAGTCCAACCGGAACGAAAATCTTCGGGCGGATATACGCCTCAGTAATTGCGCAAGCTTCGACGGTGTGAAAGGTTTCTCATGAAAGACGGACGTACGTTTTTCTGTTCCTCTCAGTTCCCAGTTAATTCAATTTTGTGCACTCACATGCACGTATTGTTTTAAATTTTATTCGTAGCCTTGCATCGCACCTTGCGTGCAGCCCTCGTTAGGGCTGCAAGGTTCAGAATGTAATCGTCCTTCCCCATTTTTATACCCCCCTTTTTTCTTCTCATCTTTCTGCTTCTCGCACTGCATTCTGCAGTCCCACGTCGCCACCACTAATGGCTGGCGACCTCCCTGAGGGCTTTCCTTCGGGATATTCACTCGACAAGGCCGAGGGAAGCAAGGCCTGTGACCTGCTGCTGAAAACTGCCGCACAGGTCCTACACACCGGAATGACTGGCCAATTAAGCCCGCTGCACCGATCACCGACCTCGACCGCACAATCCCAAGGAAGAAGGCTCAAGGCGGCTGGGAACCTCCTGGTCATTTCATCCGAAAAGGCCAAACGCAGAGCGGAACCAAAGCCTAGAATACGCCGGGCGAAACATATAACACCGAAAAATCGGCCGGCCCTGAGACTTCAGACGGCCGCCGCCACCATGACAGCCTCCCCTCCCGGCCAGTGGAACTGGCCCGAGCCTTCGGAAAGCACCAGTGGCGAGATGGAAAGCCAAGCAGAACGGGCAGAGCAGCAGCGCCCCCCCCCCTCCACCCAAGAGAGCGACACAACTACAGGTTTTCCCTTTCACTTTAATCCAAGTGCCAGCCTAAGTATTCTGCACGCCATTCAAATAATCTGATCGCCGAGCTATTTGATATATGTGCCAAACATTTAATCCAAGCGCCAACATATTTAATCCAAACACTAAATCAATGAGGCCGCATGCCAGTGAGTTTAATTCTAGTGCCACCTTATTTAATACAATTGCCATTGACTTTGATTCAGGTGCCAGTCAGTTTAATCCATGCGCCAGAAACACACAGTTAGCCACTTTATATAGTATAAATGTCAAAATAACGTAAACATGACGTCACAGGAAGAAAATTTTCCTCGACTATACATGGTAGCGTTTATGAAATGAATTGCGCAGTGCTCCTTCCCGTTAACAATTTGGTGTCGTTGCTTTAAAAGAAAAAAAACTGTGAGTATTAATTGTATATATAGGTACCTAATTGTATTTGCTCATAGATTTTATGTTAGTCTTTATTTCATCGCTACTGCTTCATTCCGGCTAACCATCTACACCATCGCATATGCATCGATTCGTGTCGTCTGCTCAGCAGACGGCCTTTGGATACGTATTCACTGAGGCTACCGCAGTCGTCTGCTCAGCCCAGTGAGAACAGTGACCAACAGATGATATTCATTCGTTCTTGAAATCAGAAATAACCACTTAAAATACTAAACTTGCATTAAATCGGGTTCATGTGGAAATAAGTCGTTATAAAAGCATCAAAGAAGATACTCCGGTTTTCATGTAACAGACGAAGCTTAGTGTAGCTGAAGCGTGTTTTCTTGAAACGTGTGTTTTCATACGGGCACATTTGCAGACGAAGAGAGAGCTTTGCTTGAAGTCATGGCTGGACGCAAATGAGGACCACACATTAAGAACCCCGGCGAACCTCATCGAAAAAACAGCCGAGTATCGGTGGTCGACAGGGCTAGGATTGTGGACGCCTACAGGCGTGGTGGTGACTTAAAGCAACTGGCCGACGCTCTCGGCATAAATGTTAAAAAAAGCAAGATCGATTGCCGCTACCGACAGAGAAACATCAAAGCATGGGGGGGGGGGGGTTCAAAAAGGAAGTTTGGAGATGACGTCGTGAGTACTTTGAGACGAATTGTCGACGAAAACTGTACATTTACGTTGAAGCAAATAAAAGAGGCCCTAGAGTAAGAAATTTCAAGAGTAACAATCAGTGCAAGCTTAGTCGATCGGTTGCTGGGTTCTGCTACTCGATGAAGCTAGTGACGCAGAAGCCTACAGATCCCAACCATGACGATATCAAGCATAGCTGCATGCTGTACGCCAAATGGCTGCAGTCTGATGGACCGCATGTCTGCCACTGCTATTTGGACGAGACTAACGTCAATATCTGGTTTCTCCAGGAACTTTGGCAAGGTAGCTAAAGGACAAATAGCTGTGCACAGGACCACAACGACAAAGGGAGCGAACTTGAACATTATAGCGTGCATGTCCGCAAATGGAGTTATTCACTGGACTGTGGTGGACAAAGTTCATTGGGTTGTTTTTAATGATTGCCTCAGCGATAATTCGGCCCGCGTAGAACGTGATGAGCCAAATACCGAAGCTGTTTTCCTTTTTGATAATGCACCTGTACTCTATTAAGCGCCTCCCAACGTACAGTCCCTTCTTTAACCCTATAGAAGAAGCCTTCTCGAAATTCAAGTCTCACGTGAAGGCTTACCTCAGCAAACGTCGTAATTTAGTTTTAGTGACACCGCAAGGCATGACGAAAAAGGAGCGCATGTGTTCTTTGCTGCTGGTTGCGGCTCGCCACTCCTTGCAACAATTACAGCGCGTGGACTGCGCGGCCTTTGATCGGCACAATTTCTCTTTCGTGCCTGCAACTTAGCGTGAAGATGACTTGTGAACGTCGGTCTCCGAGCCCTATGAGACAGTTCTGTTTTAATAAATACACTCACCTGTGCCTATGTTGCCTTTCTTGAATAATTAGTAGTAAGCACTGTAATTTTTGTTATATATATATATATATATATATATATATATATATATATATATATATATATATATATATATATATATATATATATCGAATCCTGCCCACGGCAAGTTATTTTTTCACCCACTCTCCTTCTTCTCATTTACATTACATCAGCCTAATAACTTCCCCTATACCTTCCTTGGCATTATTGTCTGTTAGATCTCATTAATATGCAAAACACGAAAAACGAGCCCTTAAGTATACACTTGTTTCCCTTCCCTTATATATATATAGATATATATATATATATATATATATATATATATATATATATATATATATATATATATATATATATATATATATATATATGTATATATATATATATATATATATATAATTATATATATATATATATATATATATATATATATATATATATATATATATATATATGACGCTATGATGAATGGGGGCGTGGCCTGGCTCATACCCCATGTTTATTCTACTGTCACTTCTTCCTCCTCTATTTCTACCAACCATCACTTCATACGCCACACGATTCCCCCTCCCCCCGAAAGAAAGCGGGGAGAACGAACAATAAAAAGTAAACAAGGAGAGGTTAAAAAGTCACAAATGTCATAGTTCACAATTGGTTCTGTGCTCCAGGGAAGTTCCGTAAACTTTCAGACTTCAGGGGAGAGTGCAGCAGTCCGGTTAACGCAGGAGTTCTGGTGGACGAGGCTGGTGGTTGCGTCCTGGATAACACAAAAATGCTTTGGACGTGGAGATAAGGGTAATCACAGCTGGAATTCTTGTGAAGAACGAACGAGGTTCGAACATCTTGCAGAATCGACAGTTCCAATATTTTAGGCATCGAATTCCTCGTCGTGGGTGATACACAGGCAGTGCAAGCAGCTTGCGTGAGCGTTGATCGAGGTTGATTGGCCGCTGCCTGTGTTCCTGCCGGGTACAAGGGGTGCTTGTGTAGCTTTTGTGGCTTTTGGAGATTTTTCTATAGCGATGTCGCAGATGTTTTAATCGAAGGCGCATTTTCAATGTCTGGTGGAGAATGTATCCACAACGATGGGCGTTTTCGCAATGTTCTTTGAGCCTTAAGAGTGGTTTCGATGAAGTTTTCTTTCGTCGCTGACAATGTTGAAGTATACGTTGACGTTGTAGTTTCTTGGTTTCATCGACTTGCGTGTGGTGTGACATTGATCGTGGTGTGCCAGCATTCTTAGCAAGTCCTCCGCAGGCTTCTACAACGCCCACCAATGCAGCTGTCTCTGGCGCAAGACAATGTGGGAGGTTTCGTGCACTTGAATCTTCTGTATTTATAAACCGCTCATTGTTGGTGGTTGCCTGAATAGCACTTGTGTCATCAGAAGTCGCACCTGCGCTTTTGTTTTCAGTGTTGGCAGTGAGGTTGTATGCTGGATTGCCGTCGCGTCGATCTTGTGATTGATGAACACTAGACGCTTCTGCAAAATGCTTTTCTTCACAAGATGCTGATTGTGAATTCTGTCTTTGTGGAACTGCTGAGCTGAATACCAAGTCAGTTTGCAAAGTACGCATGTGCCACGAAGTATTGAATTCATCTGGGTCATCAACAGTGGATTGCATTCTTTTATGCAGCGGAGAGTTGAGCACTGGCGATATTTGCTCGGGTGAGGAGCCAGGTGGAAGGTTGGGAAAACGACCGCGTGGTCTTTCCGTGAGCATGTGGCTAACTTCACCTGACGGGAATGGTAAATTCATGCTGTGTGCTCGAATGCTTGAACGCTGCTTATGACTGCGATGACTGAATTCGAGTGCACTGAGAGTGTGTGTTCTAATAGAATCTTTCTTATAGTCTTGAAACCAAATGATCATTTCTTCTTTTATCTTTTGCCAAGACTCGTCGTTGTCGAATATGTGGGTGAGGTAAAATTTAAAAGCCTCACCAATGACGAAGTCGGTAAAGTTGGCGACCATCTCCCGTTCCGACCATGATGCAGCGGTAGCGTGGAGCTCGAACAGGTCAAACCAGTCCTGTACAGGTCCATCGTCCGCTGCTCCGGTGTACTTGGGTATGGGAAGGTCGGTCGATGATTCCGTCATGATGCTCGTCGATGTGTACTCTTAGATGCTGGTTTGGTAGTTCACTTATGGTCAGGGTGCCTTGCGGAGAACCTTGTCGATGATGTGCGACTGATGAAGGGGCTGCCAGGTCTTCATCCTGTCGACTTGTGTGACGCTATGATGAATGGGGGACGTGGCCTGGCTCATACCCCATGTTTATTCTACTGTCACTTCTTCCTCCTCTACTTCTACCAACCATCACTTCATACGTCACACACACACACACACACACACACACACACACACACACACACACACACACACACACACACACACACACACACACACACACACACACACATCACACTACATATATATATATATATGTATATATATATATATATAAGGGAAAGAAGTGTATACCTAAGGGCTCGTTTTTCCGTGTTTTAACAAAATATTATTGAGATCTAACAGACAGTAATGCCAAGGAATGTACAGGGGAAGTTATTAAAACCAATGGAATGTAAATAAGAAGAAAGAGAAGTGGATGAAAAAAGAACTAGCCCATGGCTGGTTATTTTTTCATCCACTTTTACTGTCCTTCAAACGCAGTTATACTCACGGACACCTGTGATTTTATGAAAACACGTCGTAAACAGCCGTAAATGGAAACGGACATATGCTGTATATTCAAACACGGACATATTGGTTGTAGTGGGTAATTCCTAAATGTGGTTTTGTTGGTTTCACTCTTAAGGTATTTTCCAACCGAAGACCATTACAGACAACTTTCATTGCAATAACAATTATATGACCACTCTTGACGTGTTCTTGCACCAGCGTTGCCGTCGCCGTCATGTTCCGTATAAAGTCCAAATTGATATCCTCCCTAATCACACGGTTTCGACCGCGGGTAGAACGCAGACAATGCGCATACGATGCGCGACACAATACAACAAATTTAACCTAGTATGTCACGCTCGAGAGCAGCGAAGTAAATATTATTTACCTGTCGACCTGACCCCCTGCCAGACTGCCTGCGTGTATTATTTGCAGCGAAGCAGACATGTGCAAATATTCGTTCACAAGGAATACTCAAAAGAATCGCAGGATTCCCAGGGATAGAATAAGCGTATAATACAACTCTTTGTGAAAGTGGTTTCATTGCAGCGTAAGAGTGCTATGCAAAGAGAACACCTACAACCAAACCTATTCTGCGCTGCCGCTAAGCCGAACTTCAAAGTTGAATGAACATGTTATGTTGAATTCCAATGGCGGAGTCGGTGCAGCCGACCTACTTCGCGAGCGAGCACTCGACTCTGGTGTAGAGCAAATCCTCCAAACCGCCATCGGAACACAACCCGCCCTGCTGGAGCAAGGCGGAAGCTGCTGCGTTACCCAGGATACCTTGCGCGTGGTCTCTTCCGCTGTCTGTTTCCCACGTGGTTTACCAGCATCGCCGCATCGTTCGTTTGCTTGTTCAGCGCTATTCACCTGTGTGGAATAGATATCACGCCAAGCGTGCAACAGTTATATTCCACGATGTCTGCTGTCGCTATCGAGTAGCAGAAGCATTGCCGCACACTTTGCCGAGGTAGCCGAGCCGTCCATGCCGTCCGCCATTATCAACACAACTCGCGCCGCGCCAGCCGCGCCCCCAAGCAGGCAAACGTGTTAAAGGAAATACGTCAGGCTGAGTTCCGGTCCACTCCACCGATTTCGGCGGAGCAGTTTTTCCTGCTCCACGGAGGGACTCCCGCTCTGAATCCTCTCCGGCTCTCTCTCATTGGAACTTTTGACTCTCGCTCTCACTCTGTCATTGGAACACACTTGCTCTGAAACTTGCTCCAACTCCGCCATTGGAATGCAACATCACTCTCGCTCATGTTACTCATTTATTAACGGTTAAAAACTTGTTGTACGGGCTTATATCTTATGAGTATAGTATTTTTGAAACTTTACTGTATTTTATCGGTTATCTTGTTTGATAGCAAAGGAAAACAAAATGAATACACATTTTCACTTTTTTTTCATGGCAATAATTGTCGTGATTGAGAACTGTATCCTTTTTCGTCAGTCACTCTCTAACTTCAGAATTTGAGAACATGGAAGTAAACTATTCATTGCTGTTTATGTGGACACAATATCTATACCTTTCATTTCTATCAACAATATTTTTTTAAAACTAACTTCGAAATCATTGTTCTGAGCCAAAAGCCTACGCGTGTAAGTTTCGTCAGAATCAGGAAGGCTGTCCATGGGACCACAGTATGACTATGAGTCACGCCGTAGTGAACGGCTTCGTATATTTATGTTGAATTCCAATGGCGGAGTCGGAGCAAGTTTTTCTGCTCCTTTCAGAGCAAGTGTGTTCCAATGACAGAGTGAGAGCGAGTCAAAAGTTCCAATGAGAGAGCCGGAGGGGATTCAGAGCGGGAGTCCCTCCGTGGAGCAGGAAAGACTGCTCCGCCGAAATCGGTGGAGTGGACCGGAACTCCGCGTGACGCATTTCCTTTAACACGTTTGCCTGCTTGGGGGCGCGGCTGGCGCGGCGCGAGTTGTGTTGATAATGGCGGACGGCATGGACGGCTCGGCTACCTCGGCAAAGCGTGCGGCAATGCTTCTGCTACTCGATAGCGACAGCAGACATCGTGAACAATAGCTGTTGCACGTTTGGCGTGATATCCATTCCACACAGGTGAATAGCGCTGAACAAGAAAACGAACGATGCGGCGATGCTGGTAAACCACGTGGGAAACAGACAGCGGAAGAGACCACGCGCAAGGTATCCTGGGTAACGCGGCAGCTTCCGCCTTGCTCCAGCAGGGCGGGTTGTGTTCCGATGGCGGATTTGGAGGATTTGCTCTACGCCAGAGTCGAGTGCTCGCTCGCGAAGTCGGTCGGCTGCACCAACTCCGCCATTGGAATTCAACATTAGTCCATCTGGTGTTCTGCCACGCACACTGGCATTGCGCACTGCACAAGCTCCTCTATCGAAACGAAATTCAGTGTGGCCGCCGCGGCCAGCTTCGATTTTGTGCGAATATAACGCCACTACGCTTTAAAACAAGGCAGTTAGACTTACCGATCATGTACAGCAAAAATAATGGAATCAATAAAAAATAAATATATAGTAAAAGTTAAGCAGATGGATGCGTATATGAAGAATGAGAAACGATCTGCAGTGTGTTGGTGACAGATGCACGCATTGGGAAAACAATATTAAAGACCCGTGACAATAAAATAATTTCACTGTGATAAACAACGCAATCGCCTGACATTCTGTTAACTGCAGTTCTGTCGCTGGCATTCGCGCCTCACGCTCTCGCCTACCGCAAGTAGCAAGATTGGGAGCACGTACCGCACTGACGTTTGCCTGTCTTTAGTATTTCAAAACAAGTAATCGCAATCAAACACTGTTTCGAAAATTGCGAGGTGTGCACTCTTTTTTTCGTCCCACTTGTTCCTGGAAGTGTTGAGTAAGCGTGAGTGATTATTATTTACTTATTTATTTATTTTAAAATACTGTGACACCATTAAGAAATTTTTTTCGCAGGATGGAATACAAATATCTGATACAACTAGTAGGGCAAACAAAAACAATGAAAAACAAAATACGTATGGTACAAAGTCTATGCAGATATATATAAAATGGAAGCAACACCTCGAATACAGTTAATAACAGAAGGAAAAGGAAAATAAGCTAGTTGCACACTATGGGAGATTAATAAATTCAGAGATGGCTGCAACACCACGTCGTTGGACAGTTGATTTCATTCATTTGAGACCCTGCGAAAAATTGAGTACTTAAAGCAGTTGTTGACGGAGGGAGCGGTTGCCCTACAGCGCGACATAATAATGACGCCGACCAAGCTTACGGCATGACGCTGTCAAGGTACAAAGGTTGTCACCGAGATTACACCATTAGCACGCGGTAGTACACGCCCTGCGCCGAACCATATGGCCCTTCTTGCGCAAAACGCGTGTTTGCGGCAGAGGGGCATGAACAGCAGAAGCGCTTGAACAGCCCCCAAGGCGCCGTTTGGCGCGGGAGCCGTGGCAGACTCCAAGTCACGTGATCAACGTTTCCCGCCTTTCGTTTCGGTCGTGTTGTGCGGACTCTCCTCGGCGCATGGTCCGATCCGTTCGAGTGTTGGTTTTCGTTGACATATTGTTCAGGCAAGAGACTGCAACGACGTTTGACGATCTTCAGGACAGGACTCGCTGGGAATTTTACCGCAGGTACGTGTGCTTCACTTTGGCTTTTGCTGTTGATATTCCTCATAACAGGCATGCGAAACGTATATGCGATCTAAGTAAGGCTCAAGGCGCAGCACTCTCGATCAGTTAGCAACGGATCAGCAAAGCGTATAATCTTTAATAAAAGCATAATGCCCGTGGTTTAAAGGCGTGATATAAGGTTCCTGTTGCCAAACCGTTTACTGCTCTGACCAGAGCGGCATTAGGAGGTTTATCTTTTGGGCAACAACAATTCTAAACCATACATTGTCACCCGTTGAGCGCTTAACCTTTCATGTTGGTGGTTGTTAACGTTTGAGCTGAGCGTGTCGCGTGGGCTCATCATAGTGTATTTGTATTGTGCTGAGAATGGTCAGGGTTTATTAGTTCAAGCTGGCGCTATGCGTTGAGTGACGGAAACACGTGTTTCTTGAGAGAAAAGTACGTGTTGCTATATCTATAGGTGTGCGCAGGCTTCTCCTTCGGGGTAGAAGGGAGGTTTGTCGCAGTGCCCCCCTTCCCGTTACACGTCTATGTATGGGGCTGACTTTGAGCCCATCGTGCGCACGTTTATTGTACTGTCTGTTGTTACATGTGGCTAAAGGCCTCGACCTATATTTTCGCGTGTTACACGTGTGTGCTTCGCTGGCAGTGCACGTATCACGGAATATTTCCTGGAGCCCTGGTGAACCAGTGGAAGTGATGAGGACCCCTTGCTGTGATTGAAAGGTCATAAACTAACACAACATGCTGCGTCAAATAGGTGTCTTTTCTTTCACTCTGGTATGGATTAATTCAGGTTGCCAATTCAATTTTAGCAGCTTGCCAATGTGTTGTGTGGTCTGCTGCCAAATTCTACCTGTTTCTAGTTACGTTTGGCATTGAAATGTGCGAACATAGAAAAATATTTCTGCGTGCATATGCCGTAGAAAACCGCAACAGAGTTTTTTTTAGCCGTTTCGTGGAGAAAGAGCAACACAAGTCTGCTCCGCTGCAATAAAAAAATTGTCATGTGGTGATGCATACCAAAAATAGGAAAGAGCAGTTGTTACGGGAGATAGTGTTTGTTTGCTTGTTTGTTTGTATCAAACAAAAGACGTTTGTTTGTATCAATAATGGTTTTCTCGCAACCCCGTGTAAAAATTTCTGGTGTAAACGTCTTGTTTTTTTTTGTCTCCTAAGTGCTGCCTTTTATTTCCTCGAGTTTCTGTGTGTGATGCTTTCATGTAGATAATTAAAGGTGTAATATTACGTAGTGGGTGGCGTCATCTCCGACCTGACAACCCGTTCTGATCTGACCACTGCCTTGTACAAAAATGTTATCCGATTGTAATGAGCCTTTTGTGTGTGTGTGTGTGTGAAGCTCCTCGTCTGCACTTGTGACTGCTATTGTGGTGTGCACCATGGAACTAAACTGAGACGTTCAGAAAAGGTTCAGTCCTTAGAGTACCAATAGGCTGATGGCAAGTGGTCGTTGCTATTTGTTTACAGCACTGTATTTCTTTTTGAAAGACTCCATATTCGTCCATGCAGAGCGAGTAAGTTCTAGCACTTTTCGGGGATAAAATGTATTTTCTTTTTTACTTTACCTAGCATCCTGTTTGTTTCCTTTATCAGCAAGTTTTTGCTATAGCATCCCGGTATTGCAATGTGTGGTCGCGCGCGGTCGCGCGATGGTTAGTGTGGTGTCGACGATGATATTTGTTTGCCCTTAAACTTGCCCATCCTGTTTCTCAACTAGATAGACATTCCCTTCTCACCCTTTAATTCTCTTCGATTGCTGAATAACATTTGTTAACAGGTGAATACTGGTACATAAAATGATGTTAATGCTCACCTGCCTGCGTGTTCCCTCCCCTCCTTTCTTTATTGAATATACTGAACGGCATAGATGTTGAAAGTCGCCATGATTAGTCAATCGGGGAACGGAAAGGATCACCATGAATCTGCTTTGCGTCCCAGAACGCGTGCGCCAATTTTTCTGGCCTGGGGTGCAATGCAGCATGGCCCGAGCTTCTCGTGCAGCCGAGTTTGCTCCGAGCTCCCTTGCGGTAGCTGTGGCACGATGACAGTGCGGAGCACGTGATAGCCGTGTGGACAAAAATGGCTGCACGTATGCGCGAGGCGTTAGAAACACATGTGGGGCATTTGCGGTGGTTATAAAAAAAACCGTGTGCGAGCACGTCAGCGCTACTACTCACTTAACATTTTAGCACTGCAGCAACGTTAGCGTCATTGTCGTGCTGTATTTTTGCCAACTCAACACGCGCCTACCACAGGCGTGTTCGCGGGCGTATGTCCTCTTTCGCACAGGTTATTTCGCTCTACCTGCAGCATGGAAATTTTCACTCTCGAAGGCAGCAATGCTGCTCACGCTACACTCTCGTGCTGATTATATCGGTTCCATCATTGATTTGATTGATATGTGGGGTTTAACGTCCCAAAATATCGGTTCCATCAAGTATTACGAATAAATGTAAGGACAGGTGGTTACCAGGGGTGCTTGCATCTTGTCGACAACGCGGCTGTGATGTTGTGAGCGCGGTTAAATGGAGTATGAGATCATAGGGAGGTTTAAAATAACGTTCGCAGGTGCTACGGGCGTTGCTTTAGTCGCGGGCGCCCTATGGGTTTCAGAATAGCGTTTGCTCTTCCTGGGAAAACTTTCACCCCGACCGCAAACCCAAATGTACGGAAGCTACACACAGCAATTCGCGGGCCTCACGGGCCACAGTCGCTGCTCGCTATTTTGGATTTTCTGCAGGCGGGCCGTGAATGCGAACGGCGGCTCGCGTTACAATGCATGTGCAGTGGCAGCTACCTCACCGCAAGGGCTTGCGGTGCGCTATTATATACCTCGCTTTTAGTAGCGACATGGCTTCCTTTACATCTGCGTGCGTGTGTGCATAGTCTGTGCAGTAAAGCGGGTAGATGAACCATGCGCTCACTGACGTTGCGGCGTAAGCACTGCTCCTCGGCAAAAGCTAAAGTGGTGGGCGGATTCGATACTCGCCGCGGGCTTCTGTCAAACAAACTGATGGATGAGTGAACTCGGATACAAACTCGTTGATTCTGAGAAGGCCCGAGTTCAACTCGTGACTGTGATGGTGCCGCTGAGACTGTCATGCGTTTGATGCGGTGAACGCTACGCGGCAGCTTCTTTGCATATAAAACATGAGACCCGCTTTTTATCCCCCTCTGTCTGTACACGCGCTTCTGAAACGCCGACTGGGTGTCACAGCGTTCGTGTGCGACGCGGACCGCGTGTCACTAGCACGCTGGTGCGTATTCCTTGCAGTGCACGTGGGAGTGTTCCCGCGCGCTTGTGGGACGCACACAACGTTTTCGTCGAAGAGCACCGCTTGAAAGAGCTCAGCCGATGGTTACACTGCCAGTCTCCCCAGTCATGCATGATAGGCTGCAATTCTGCACCCCTGCAGGGGCGCCTGCGCAAGTAGGCGTTTGGTGTGTAGCGACACCACGGACCCGAGCTTACGGGGGAGTTCCGACTCCCTCCCACGCCTAGCCGTGCGTGGCTTTGCCGTGTCCGGGGAAAAGGGGATCCTGGGGGTTGAGCCGACGCCGGGTGATTGGACCTTTAAGGCCCCCCGGCAGAGGCAACACACCCCTTTGGCCCCGGATTCACGTAGACGGACCCCCTGGGCTGACCCACCCAGGGGAAATCGGCAGTCGACTTTTCCTATCTCTCTCTCCCTACATCTTCGTCTTTATCTCTCACTATTTATCTGTCCTGTCTTCTACTCTCTTCCGTTTACTTCCAATTTTCCTGGCGGCAAGGGTTAACCCTGTGCAAATAGCCTACCTTGGTCTAGGCGCATTGGGTTATAGTGGCGTTGTACGGCTGGCGTCTGCAAGCTTTCAGCACCTGTAAACTTGCAGCGTCCCCTTGTTGGGCTCCGTGGTGGGTGGCCGCCAACGCTGCTGAACAAAAATAATACCGGCATGCATGGCGCATTCCCTCTACTATCTGATCGTACCAGCCTAAATCGGGTACGCACCGACGACATAAATCTCTTCAACCAGCCAATAGAGACTTTTCCCCACTTCCACGTCATTCGCTGTGAAAAAACCGGAAAGCAAGCCAGGACCGTATCTTCTTTCGTAGTTGCCAGGTGTCTTACGGAAACTCTCGGGGCTGGATACAAAGTAACCAAAATGGCGAGTGGAGACCTTCTTCCAGAAATTCGGGACAAAGCACAATTTGTAAAGCTAAACAGCCTCTCAACGTTTGGTGATGTACCGATCACCGTAACACCACACCGATCCATGAACACCACTCGCGGAGTGGTATCTGATGCAGACTTACTTGAGCTCACCGAGACTGAACTTTTGGAAGGGTGGAAGAGCCAAAATGTCAATAATGTACAGAGAATTATCATCAGAAGAGATAACAAGGAAATACCAACGAAACACTTGATACTCACGTTTGCATCCAGTAAACTACCAGATTCCATTCAAACAGGGTACACAAAGACATCTATCAGGCCGTATATACCAAATTCTCGTCGTTGCTTCCAATGCCAGAGGTATGGCCACGGCTCTAAAACCTGTCGTGGTCACCAGACTTGTGCACAATGTGGAGTCCTAGGCCACGTGTCTGAGAACTGCAAAGAACCGCCACACTGTGTAAACTGCGAAGGAAACCATGCCGCATATTCACGCTCCTGCACATACTGGAAAAAAGAAAAAGAAATAATTACATTGAAGGTGAAGGAGAACATTACGTTTAAGGAAGCACGGCGAAGAGTCGCTCCATTCTATGGACCTACATACGCTGATGCGGCGCGTCAGGGGGCACCGCCGCACCAGCCCTCGCCACCCCTTCGGCCCGCGCAGAGCGAGCCGTCGGCTGTGGCACCTGCCCCCAAGGCGGCTGTAGCCCAGGCTACACCGCCAACTCCCAAACAGAGACCGGAGACTCCAGAGTCTTCGGGTCTCAAGGCCTCCCCTCACCAGGCGAGGCCCAAAACCCAAACTAACAGCCCACACGTGCGGGCATCCAGTGCCTCCGAGGAGGCAATGGATACGTCAAGACCCTTGGTGCCGAAAGAGCGGCGTGGCTCCTTGGAGCGCGCCAAGAAAACAAAAAAGCAAATAACAGGGCCTGGTGACGGCCCTGTTAAGTGAACTCAAACTCCCCGTCTAAACAGCCACTCGCTTTTCGTACACACAGCATTATTTTACATTCACCATGAACACTCAAATTATACAATGGAACGTCAGGGGCCTTCTAAGAAACCTTGACGACATCCAAGAACTCCTACACGAACACTCACCAAAAGTGCTGTGTGTACAAGAAACACACCTTAATTCAAAACACACAAATTTTCTTCGTAAATACGTTATTTTCCGAAAGGACCGTGATGATGCCATGACATCATCTGGAGGTGTTGCCATCATAGTGAATCATGGAATTGCATGCACACAATTACAACTCCAAACATCCCTTGAGGCAGTGGATGTTCGAGCGGTTCTTTTTGATAAACTGATCACAATCTGCACCATTTACATTCCTCCTAGCTATCAGCTGCAAAAACGTGATTTACACTCTTTAATTGATGAACTTCCGGAACCTTATGTTCTCCTTGGAGACTTTGATGCGCATAGCAGGCTATGGCGTGACTCTCGGTATGACGCGCGAGGTCGACTGATCGAACAGTTCCTTCTCTCGTCGAGCGCGTGTCTCCTAAACCGAAAAGAAGCAACCTATTATAATCTCGCCAATAACACCTACTCCTCCATAGACCTAAGCATAGTATCTCCATCCCTTGTGTCTCTACTCCAGTGGAAAGTCGTCAGTAATCTGTACGGAAGCGACCACTTCCCCGTAGTTTTGAGCACAAATACAGTAACTGAGTGTCCACCATGTGTTCCCAAGTGGCTCATAAACAGAGCCGACTGGGAACAGTTTTATACCATCGCTCGTCTAGGTTGGAATGACATATGTACTTTGAACATTGATGTTGCTGTCAATTTCTTCACAGCGTTTTTGATTGATGCTGCAACAAAATGCATCCCACAAACAAATGGACACCCTGGAAAACGGCGTGTGCCTTGGTGGAACTCTGAATGCCGAAACGCACGCAAACAGCAAAACAGAGCTTGGAGGCTGCTTCGGAACTCACTGACAGCCGAAAATCTTGACACCTTCAAGAAAATAAAGTCTCAAGCTAGGAGAACGCGTCGGCAGGCCAGAAGAGAAAGCTGGCAGAAGGTTTTGTCAGGGATCAATTCATACACACAAGAGGCCAAAGTCTGGAACATGGTCGGTAGGATAGCAGGGAAACAAGTACACACACTTCCACTCGTAAACACTCAAGGTGATACCTTGGAAGATCAGGCAAACTTCCTCGGGGCACATTTTGAACGGGTATCCAGCTCGTCCCACTATACTGACACTTTCCAAAAATACAGAACAAGAATAGAAAAGCAGAAACTTGAACACAAATGCACTAGATACGAGGCATATAATCAAGCTTTCAGTCTAGCTGAGCTGCGAATGTCTCTAAACTTCTGCAGTACTTCTGCCCCAGGTTCTGACCGTGTCGTTTATGAAATGTTAAAAAACCTACCAATCGAAACACGAAAAACCTTACTTTGTTTGTACAATGCTATCTGGTTTTCTGGCGCTATCCCTACCTCCTGGAAAGAGGCTATTATTATTCCCATTTTGAAAGAGGGCAAAGACCCTTCTTTACCCTCGAGTTATAGGCCTATAGCTCTTACAAGCTGCTTGTGCAAAGTCTTCGAAAAAATGATAAACTACCGACTTGTACATTTTCTTGAAACAAATAATTTGCTCGACCCATTTCAGTGCGGGTTTCGAGAAGGTAGATCCACCACAGACCACCTCTTTCGTATCGAGGCACAGATCAGAGACGCCTTCGTCCATGAACAATATTTTCTCTCTGTGTTCCTCGATATCGAAAAGGCTTATGATACAACATGGCGTTTCGGAATTCTAAGAGACCTTTTCCACCTTGGCGTGCGCGGAAGAATGTTTCACATAATGAAAACTTACCTGTCAAACCGGACATTCCGTGTCCGAGTGGGCACGGTTCTTTCCGAAACATTTGTTCAGGAAACAGGCGTGCCACAAGGTGGTGTACTTAGCTGCACAATTTTTCTCATAAAAATGAATTCCTTGCGCTTGACCATCCCTCGCAATATGTTTTATTGTACATATGTCGATGACGTCCAGCTTGGCTTTATGTCTTGCAATCTGGCATTGTGTGAGCGGCAGGTTCAGCTGGGTTTAAATAAGGTCTCCAAATGGGCAGAGGAAAACGGATTCCGGCTGAACCCAGGAAAAAGCACGTGTGTCTTGTTCTCCCGAAAGAGAGGCATGCACTCAGAACCCGACATTGAACTGAACGGCCAACGTCTGTCTGTGAATGCGGAGCATGAATTCCTAGGCTTAATCTTGGACAACAAGTTGACCTTCGTACCACACATAAAGTATTTAAAAACAAAATGTTTAAAAGCCATGAATGTTATGAAAGTATTGTCACGTACTACTTGGGGTAGTGATAGGAAATGCCTCATGAATCTGTATCGAAGCCTCATTTGCACCCGCTTAGAATATGGGGCCGTTGTCTATCAGTCTGCGACTCAAAGTGCTTTGAAGATGCCGGACCTCGTGCACCATTTGGGCATCCGCCTTTCTACGGGTGCTTTTCGAACCAGCCCCGTAGAAAGCCTTTATGTTGAGTCAAATGAGGGGTCGCTTCATCTGCAGAGAACTTACATGTCCTTTGTTTATTACCTTAAGGTGAAAGCAGACAAGAAGCACCTCTCATACTCTACTATTATTGATTTGTCGAGCTCAATTTTGTTTCAAAACAGGCCTTCGATGAGGCAGCCCTTCTCAATTCGCCTGAAGAGTCTAGCTGAGGAAACTGGAGTCTCACTAGAACACAGTTTAATGGCTCCTGTAGCATATCCGCCACCGTGGCAATGGCAGACTATAGACTGCGATGTGTCTTTTCTAGAAGTTACAAAACATGCGCCTATTGCCCATATTCGAACATACTTCCTGGAACTTCAACACAAATACACACATCCTGAGTTCTTCACAGATGCCTGCAAGACTAACTCCTCTGTGTCCTACGCTGTTGTCGGCCCATCCTTTTCGGATGCTGGCCCTCTACATCCACGCACAAGTATCTTCACAGCGGAAGCTTACGCGATACTTGTGGCAGCTAAACACATCAAACAATTACAAATACAAAAAGCAGTAATTTATACAGACTCCCTCAGTGTGGTAACGGCTCTGCACAGTCTTAAAAAACAAAAAAATCCGGTCCTTGTCTCACTTTACTCCATTTTGTGCACACTCTACACACTCAAACAACATGTTGTAGTGTGCTGGGTGCCAGGGCACCGTGAGATCCAAGGCAACGTGAGGGCGGATCAGCTCGCTGCATCCGTCCACAAAAGCACTGCCCCTACACCCATATCAATCCCGGCCCTTGATCTTAAGCCATCTATCAAACGAAATCTCAGAGTATACTGACAGAGCAAGTGGGATACACACACACAAAACAAACTACACGTTATTAAGCCACACCTTGGTCATTGGCTGCCCGTATCGAAATCGCGCCATACAGAGGTAATACTAATGAGACTCAGGATAGGACACACATACACTACACACACACCTTTTGACCGGTGGCGATCCACCATTGTGTGACAGATGTGGTGAAGCATTGACAGTCCTTCACATTTTAATTGAGTGCAAACAATTGGACACTGTAAGAAAACAACACTTTCCATTACCCTACCGACAACATATACCTTTACAGCCTGCAATGTTCGTCGGTAGGGAACCGCTTTTAGTCAGAATTCATTGGTAGCGTTTTTTAAAGAAATTCATAGTTTTCATATCATATACCCGGGCATCCCGTAGCATGACCTCTCCAGAGAGGTTTTTGCTGCGGTGGTTACACAAGAAAGCACTTGCCTCACGGCCCTTGGACGCAAGGGTATGAACGAGTGAGACACTTGTGCTAATGCCATACATATCCACCATCGTCTTTTATTATCACCAACTTTTGTCTTCTATTCACACCACACACACCTTTCACAGCATGGTCATGATTTTATTACTTGTATGTTTTTACCCGCCTTACCGCGAGGAATTTTATGGCCCTTATACAGCCGCTTATCACAATCATTGTTCATTTTTTTAGTAAGATTAACTGGCGCTCTTTGGCCGTGAAATGGCCCTTGCGCCATAAAACATCAAACATTATCATCATAATGCACTTCTGCACTCAGTGGAACGACAAATAAATGAAAGAATTAAAATGCCACTGGTTTGAAAACACCACCCAACTTAGCCGACCGTCCTTGACGCGATGACTGGTTCGTCATAATTCGCAGCGCGATGAGGGGTGGATTTGACGTTTTTGTACTGTTTGCTCGTTCAAAGGGGGGGGGGGGGCAGAGCTCGGGAGGATCCCGTGTTTCGCGAAACTCGGCCGATCCTGCATAACGCCCTTTGCCTGTAATAACCACGATGGTTGAGGCAGCGCCTCGGAGGCGTTGGGTGAGAGAACGAGTGCTGGGAGATAACTAAAAAAAGATATTATGTAAGAGACAGTAATTTTAGCGGAACATTTTTTTCACTATCCAGCCATGCTAGGAAAGTGTCACATAGCCTTGTATTGTAGAGTGTAGCAATCAAGAGGGGGCGGGGGGTGAGTGTGAGTGGAGATGAAATGTTGAGGGGAATGGGAGAGAATAAATTGTTGCAAAATGAATGAGAGAAATATGGATAGAAATAGAGAAAGAGAAAAGTAGAGATAACCAAAAATAAAGTTAGACGAACAGAGTGGGATGTAGAGAAAAAAAATAGAACGAAGGAAGAAGCAAGTGAAATGCTGAGAGATGAAGCAAGGTATGAAAGAGGAAGAATGATAGACAATAAAGCATGTAGACAGAAATAAATAAATAGAAATAACTGTAGAAACAACTGTTCTAATTAGTAACAGAATAACCACTATGAAGTGAAAACCATATCAGTAGAACTTGCTGTCTTGCATTGCAGCATCAGTGCCAACAAAGGATGCTGGCCTACCAAGTTTGCACTCAAGCTTTTCCATCATCATCATCATCATCATAATCATCATCATCATCATCATCATTATCATCATCATCGTCATAATCATTATCATCATCATCAGCCTGACTACGTCCACTGCAGGACAATGGCCTCTCCCATGTTCCGCCAGTTAACCCAGTCCTGTGCTTCCTGCTTCCAATTCGTACCCGCAAACTTCTTAAACTCATCTGCCCACCTAACCTTCTGTCTCCCCCTAACCCGCTTGCCTTCTCTGGGAATCCAGTTAGTTGCCCTTAACGACCAGCGGTTATCCTGTCTACGCGCTACATGCCCGGCCCATGTCCATTTCTTTTTCTTGGTTTCAGCTATGATATCCTTAACCCCCGTTTGTTCCCTAATCCACTCTGCTCTCTTCTTGTCTCTTAAGGTTACACCTACCATTTTTCTTTCCGTTGCTCGCTGCGTCGTCATCAATTTAAGCTGAGCCCTCTTTGTGAGTCTCCACGTTTCTGCTCCGTAGCTAAGTACCGGCAAGATACAGCTGTTATACACCTTTCTCTTGAGGGATAGTGGCAATCTACCTGTCATAATTTGAGAGTGCTTGCCAAATGTGCTCCACCCCATTCTTATTCTTCTAGTTACTTTAATCTCGTGGTTCGGCTCCACGGTTATTACTTGCCCTAAGTAGACATAGTCTTTTAAAACTTGAAGTGCACTATTACCTATCTGGAAGCGCTGCTCTTTTCCGAGGTTGTTGTACAGTACTTTTGTTTTCTGCAGATTCATTTTAAGACCCACCTTTCTGCTCTCCTTGTCTAACTCCGTAATCATGAGTTGCAATTCGTCCCCTGAGTTGCTCAGCAATGCTTTGTCATTGGCGAAGCGCAGGTTACTAAGGTACTCTCCATTAACTCTTTTCCTTAACTGTTCCCATTCTAGGCTTCTGAAAATCTCCTGTAAGCACGTGGTAAATAGCATTGGGGAGATTGTGTCCCCCTGCCTTACACCCTTCTTGATTGGTATTCTGTTGCTTTCTTTATGAAGCACTATGGTACAGTTGATCTCCTGTAGATTTCTTCCAGGATGTTTATATATACTTCATCGACGCCCTAATTCCGCAGTGTGTGCATGACGGCTGATATTTCTACCGAATCAAATGCCTTCTCGTGATCTATGAAGGCTATGTATAGTGGTTGGTTATATTCTGAGCAATTCTCAATTACCTGATTGATAGTATGAATGTGGTTGATTGTTGAGCAGCCTGTTCGAAATCCTGCTTGTTCCTTTGGTTGATTGAATTCTAATGTTTTCTTTACTCTGTTAGCAATTACCTTTGTAAATAGCTTGTATACTACAGAGAGCAAGCTAATCGGCCTGTAATTCTTCAAGTCCTTGTCATCTCCTTTCTTATGTATTAAGATGATGTTTGCGTTCTTCCAAGACTCTGGTACTCTTCCAGTCAGGAGGCACCTCGTAAACAGGGTGGCTAGTTTTTCTAACACAATCTGCCCTCCATCTTTCAGCAGATCTGATGTTACTTGATCCACACCAGCAGCTTTGCCTCTTTGCATGTTCTCCAAAGCTTTTCTTACTTCTTCTATCATTACTGGTGGGGTGTCATCATTGTTACTGTTAGTTCTTATACTATTAAAGTCGTGGTTGTCCTGGCTACTGTACAGATCTCTGTAAAACTCCTCCGCTATTTTAACTATCCTATCCATATTGGTAGTTATTTTGCCTTCTTTGTGCCTCAGTGCATACATCCGATTTTCGCCTATCTGAAGTTTCCTCTTCAATGCTTTGACGCTTCCTCTGCTTTTCAGAGCGGGTTCAAGTCTCTCCATGTTATACCTTCTTACATCGCATACTTTACGTCTATTGATCAACTTCGAAAGCTCTGCCAGTTCTATTTTGTTTGTTGTACTTGACACTTTCATGATTTGATGCTTCTTAATTAGGTTCTTCGTTTCCTGGGAAAGCTTGCCAATGTCCTGTCTAACTACCCTGCCTCCAACTTCCACTGCACACTCCGTAATGATACTCGTCAGGTTATCATTCATTGTATCTACGCTAAGGTTGGTTTCCTCACTAAGAGCCGAGTACCTGTTCTGCAGCGACACTCTGAATTCCTGTACTTTCCCTCTCAGTGCTAGCTCATTGATTGGCTTCTTGCGTATCAGTTTCTGTCGTTCCTTCTTCAAGTCTAGGGGAATTCGAGACCGTACCTTTCTATGGTCACTGCATCGTACCTTGCCAACCACTTCCACATCCTCCACGATTTCTGGGTGTCCACTCATTATAAAGTCTATTTCGTTCTTATTTTCGCCATTAGGGCTCCTACATGTCCACTTGCGGTTTTCTCGTTTTCGGTAGAAGGTATTCAAGATCCGTAAATTATTGCGTTCTGCGAATTCTACCTGTAGCTCTCCTCTGGCGTTTCTAGTACCGATTCCATAATCTCCTACTGCCTGGTCTCCAGCCTGCTTCTTCCCTGCCTTTGCATTAAAGTCTCCCATCAGTATTGTATACTGTGTTTTTACCTTACTCATTGCGGATTCCACGTCTTCATAGAAGCTTTCAACTGAAGTGTCATCATGGCTGGATGTAGGCGCGTAAGCCTGTACCACCTTCATCTTGTATCTCTTATTCAGTTTAATTACGATACCTGCCACCCTTTCATTATTGCTATAGTATTCCTCAATGTTGCCAGCTATGGTTCTGTGAATTAGGAACCCCACTTTCAGTTCTCTTTTGTCAGCCAAGCCCCGATAGCAAAGGACGTGTCCGTTCTGTAGCACAGTATAGGCCTCATCTATCCTCCTGACCTCACTGAGCCCTATTATATCCCATTTAACACCCTCTAGTTCCTCGAATAGTACAGCTAGACTTCCCTCACTAGATAAGGTTCTAGTGTTAAACGTTGCCAAGTTCAGGTTCCAGTGGTGGCCTGTCCGGATCCAGAGATTCTTAGCACCCTCTGCTGCGTTGCAGATCTGACCGCCGCCGTGGTCAGTTGCTTCGCAGCTGCTGGGAACTGAGGGCCGTGAGTTATTTGACGTATGCATGTGGGAGGTAGTGGCCAGATACTGCACCAGGGTGGCCAATCCTTCTCTGGTGAGGGAGTGCGCTCCCGGCGGTGGTTACCGGTGAGGCCGCACCTCACGCCTCGTAATGTAGTTCCATCACCACGCGGATTTTTTAAAATCTGGTTGGGAACTGCGTGGCACCGGGATTCGAACCACGGACCTTTTGCATGCGAGGCGGATGCTCTGACCACTACGCGATCGCTGCGCCTCCATCTATTCTCCATTCATGACATTTTAATTCTCAAAATGACCCCCCCCCCTGAAAACCCAACAACTAAAAGCCACTAAATGGACTATCTGTCAGTACTCACAGATGTTGCCCAAAGACAAAATGTGAGTGCTTATAATCTATTTGTGTACAACGCAATACTAGGGTTCTGCAATTCCGATCCTAACCGCATATAATTACATATGTAGCCATAACCGTACATGTTAATTTGCAAAAAAGCTGCCTGTTAGCAGTAATACATCAGTTACAAATATACACCAACTCTGAATATTTCATTGAAAGGATGCTTGTGGACCTGATTTGTTTTGAAGCACCTTTCACAAAAGTTGTAGTTCCTGCAAAAACGGCACTTGAATCGTGCTCTCACTAAGGGCATGTCTCACATCCATCACAGACAACGTTCTTTTCCAACAGTGGCAGCCTACTCCGAGCACCAGATATATCACAGCAGTGTTTCAGCTAGTTGTAGTTATTCTTGTGTGCCGTGCCAGGTTGTGTTGAAAAGTTATGAAGGCCTGAAAAACCACATTTTTAGGCACCACCGACAGCATGACGATCCAAGTGATGAACGAAGCAGTGCTGTGTTCACGTGTCCAGTGCCATCTTGTGAGACAGGCGAATCAACCCGTGCTAGGTTCATGTTACACATGGTTGCACATTTTGAAAGTAGGACAAGTTTTGTCGCATGCCCTTTCACTGGATGTTCCAGTGTGTTGAGAACAGCTGGATCACTAAGGACTCATGTGTCTAGGTACCATCCAACATCGCTGTATGGTATACAGGACACTCCCCAGCATTCAGAAATGCCAGACGTGAGTGAGACCATGAAAATAGATCACGAACTGGGCCCTAGCGGAGTCTCCACTCGTTCGCCAAGTGACAGTGTGGTCGACAGGCATGATTCACTGCCTGATTGCTTAAGGGATGCTAAGCTTTTCAGTGACAACTTTGCGCTCTTCCTGTTGAAGCTCAAGTCTGAGCATTATGTGCCTGCAGCAACAGTACAATAAATTGTCAAGGAAGTGCAGAAAATTCACAACCTCAACATAGATATAACTTTGCGCAGGCTAGTGAAAGCTGTTCCAGCTGATTCTCTTGCCGCCGTTAGTTGTGCGTTTGCTCAGGATGCTTTTTCAACTTCAGGTTTTTTTTATTTAATCTTCCTATTGGTGGCACAAGTATTACAGAAACAGCTTTTGTTTTGTGCCACCAAGAGAGATAACACTAGGAATAAACAAGCAGAACATTGCTTCTGTTTATCATTATGTTTCAATTTACGATCTCATCCATTTTTGGCTTTTTGTGCACCAGAACTCAGCCAAATATATCAAGAAAATGCATCAGATGACTGCTAGTACAATTATGTTACTTGCAAGTCCTTTAAACGTCCAGAGAAAAATGTTGTTCACCTCATTCTTTATATGGATGAATTTGAAATGGCTAGTTCATTAGGCTCGTCAAAAGGAAATTTAAAGCTGCTTTGTGTCTAATGACACTTGGGAATTTGCAATTGCATTGTAGGTCCCTCGTCCAAGGCATGCAGTTAGTTATGCTGTGCCGGCAGAGAGATGTGAAAGAGTTTGGGTTGGAGAAAGTTCTGGACCCATTAACGCAAGATCTAGTCACTCTTGAAAAGAAAGGCTTGACGATTGATGGAGGAAACCATCTAGTTAGACTAGACTTCATTACTGGTGACAACCTCGGAAGCCACACAGTTGGTGGTTTTACTCAGCATTTCAGTACGTCCATGTACCTTTGCCGTTTTTGCCTGCTGACACGCTCAGAGTTTTGCGAAAATCCCCATGTGATTGGGCAAAAGTGCACCCCAGAAAGCTATGCTCATTCATATAAACGGATTGCAAGTTGTGAAAGTGTGCTAGATGATTGTGGTATCATCAGTAATTCCCCTTTTCACGTATTGGAGCCCTTTCATGTATGCCATCCTGGGTTACCCCCAAGTATTGGGCATGATGTTTTTGAAGGTGAGGTACAACACGATGTGCTATTGTATATCAAATATTTTGTCTCTAAAAAGCCTGGTTCAGCTATGATTACCTGAATAACAGGATTACCTAAATAACAGTGGCCATGCGTTGCAAAACTTGACTTTATTGAGATTGTTGCCTATGTATGTTGGCTCAAAAGTAGCTGATTATAATGACCCCACTTGGCAGCTTTTGCTGAAGCTGATGCATATATTTGATCTTGTAATGGCCCCTCTAATAACGTCTGCCCAGGTGGCATTATTAAAGGTGATCATTGAAGCATACATCACAACTCGATGCTTCTTGTTTCCGAAGACCAAGTCGCGCCCGTAGCATCACTACATGCTGCATTATAGTGAGTGTATTCAGGTGTATGGCCCTCTCCACCATGTCTGGTCTATGAGATTTGAAGGGAAGCACCTTTAGGCAGTGCATAAGGTGCTAAAGAACTTTAAAATTGTCACAAAGACATTAAGTGAGCAGCATCAGCTTTTCCAGGCACTGCTGGCTGCAAGGGGCTTATTTCGGACTCCTGTTGAGTTCACAGAGATGGAAGAGCTTGATCAGGTGGGAATATTCAGTGGCGTGAGATATGGTGGAATTACTACTGACAGTACCCTCCCTGCTCTTGAAAGCAACTGTGGAAGGTATCATTTACTCCATCCACGATCATGTGCTTGTATCAGGTACGCAGTATGAGACTGTGTTCGGAAAAAATTGTGGCTATAGGGAAAGGTAGCTGTGGAGACATGTTTTTGCTGGTGAACTGTGTCCATGCGGCTTTCGCATCTGCTTTCTCTTTCTATGTGTTGGAAAGTGGCATTAGTGACACAATACTCTTGCGCCCCTGTCAGCTACTTGACAGAACACCATACAGGCCCTACACTGTTTTTAGTGCCTCAGTAATACGCCTGAACTCTTCATTTACAGAGGAACTGTAAATGTTGCAGCTTTGTATTTACACAGTGTACAAGTGGTTTGTTTGATATTTGAAGTGTAATGTTCTGGGTGAAGTGAGTGCTTTAATTTAATGTCCCTCTGAATAGTAAATTTGATTTGCTGCTTACTGGGTCACTAGTTTTTGTGGCAGCTGTGTCTTGCTTGCTTTACTTTCTTTGTGTAGATATAAAGTGCATGCTAGGTGTATGCCCCTAAATGATTCATTATTGTCTGGATTGTGCTCTTGAAATATCTGGCATTATTTATTTTCATGGCCAAACTTCTGTATTAAAGACTACATACTGCGAGTGCGAGTTGCCTGTTCGCTTGATGCATACTTAATATTAAAAGTTGCCTCTTCTTATTTCTTGAGGGGACATGATAGAAGTGATTGTATGTTGTTTTTCACGTAACATATATTGGACAAAGATATTTAGGGTTTCAAAAGAAGCTTCTTTCCTAGATTGGCGGGCTTGCCACAACAATGCCAATAAAAATATGGAGTGGAGACCAGAGTGGAAAAAACAGCCTCCGTGGAAACGCTGTCAGAGGTGCTTGCGAAGGCAAAGGAGAAGGGTGTCTGTGGCTCTGCAGATGCTAAGGTATAGAATGTAACGTTCACTAAGCCAAATTGAAACAAGTTTAGTTTGATTAGGCTACCTGGAGCATTTTGTTGCATTTTGTGGTACATTCCTTACATGCTTACCATGTGTACTTTATTTGCTATCATTTCAAACCTGTAGTTATTCTAAATTAATTTAACAAAGTTAACGTTCTGTTCAGTGTAATTGGACCACAAAAGAAATGAACCCACTGGCAAAGGCTGGTTTAAGAATAATTTGCACTCTTGTGCTCTTTTGATCTCCTGTAGTGTTAAACACTGTCACACAAAAATTGGTTCGGCTCATGTATTTACGAGCAGACCTCGTACTTTTTTTTGCAAACGTGCTACGTGCTACGCAAGCATGAGATTGAGCTATATAAATTACCCAAATTTGACACTGATAAATTAGTGTTTATATCCAGGTCAGGCTTTCTTTGGAAGGACGTGAATGACCTTATGGCCATTTACTTGATGTGATCTTAATTTGCATGAAATTCATTGTAAATTGTTCTCTTCTATGCACAATAATTTCCAATTCTAAATGTTTTGTTTTCACACACCAAAAATTAGTGGTGGTGAGGAGAGCTTCTTGAGGTTACTTTTGGCCAGAAATATATAAGAATAAGAATGCAGTAGAGCGAATTGGACAAGCGCTCTTAACTTGTGACTGGTATATACCTCAAAAAGAAGTTACGTAACGACTGCATCTTGCCGGTATTTAACTATGGAGCAGAAAGCTGGAGGTTTATAAAAAGGGCTCAGCTTAAATTGAGGACGATGCAGCTAGTGATGGAAAGGAAAATGATAGGTGTAACCTTAAGAGACAAGAAGAGAGCAGAGTGAGTCAAGGAACAAACAAGAGTCAAGGATATTATAGTTGAAATCGAGAAGAAGAAATGAACATGGGCCGGGCATGTAGCACATAGGCAAGATAACTGCTGTTCGTTAAGGGTAACTGTTTGGACGTCAAGAGAAGGCAAGAGGGTGAGAGGGAGACAGGAGGTTGGGAGGGCAGATGATAGGAAGATGGCGAGTATAAAGTGGCAGCAGAAAGCACAGGAGCAAGTTGACAGGCGGAACAAAGGAGACGCGTTTGTCCTGCAGTGGGTGTAGTCAGGCTGATGATGATAATAGAAGAAATTTGTTAACGTTCTAATGGAATGCCTTCTTTTAACTTATAAGCCAAGTTCTGTAATTTGGAGGAATGCTGCAGGTGAAAAGGGTCTTTCTAATTCAAAGAATTGAAGTATGAAATCTGCCACTTGTCTTACTAGTTTCTGGGTAGACTCCTTGCTATGAAATATCATGTGTAGTTTTATGTGTTCCTAATGTCTTAGACTGCAATAAAGAATTGACTTGTGTAGCCCTTAACTGGACTTGTATAACCCTTAACTGTTGTGAAAATTGAACTACCAGAGGTTTGAAAAACATTACTAGTATTTTATCTCTCTGACACAAAACTCTAAGAGCTTAACTATCATGAAGATGATGACGCCACCTCAAGTCACATATGTAAGGACATTTGTTACGTCCTTGTTTTATATTAGTTGAAACACGGGTTTTTCTGAAGGATTGGACTGAGCTTGAGGACGAAACCTTTCAAGAAATTATGAATGAGCTCTCCCTTAATGACAGGGTCGGGATTGTGGCTGAAGGGGCTCCAAAAGCTTCACCTGTTCCTGATCCTCCAGATGCCCTCCATTGTTGTTTGTTTTATCAGTGGTTTTTGAGACTTGAAATATATTGATTTTTTTTACAAGATTTCCAAAAAGAATGCTCTGAATTTTCAGTTCATTGCTTTTGCACTCAAAAGAAGCCAGCGTTGTTACCCTTATTCTGAAGCTTTTTTTTCTTTAACGGACACATTTCGAATTTTCTCTTTAGTTAATTTTCTCCAAGGTCTTGCAGGCGTCCATCGAGATGGAAAATTTCATGGCAGGAAATAGCAAGGAGCGACCAACAGCAGAAATAAAAACGTTTGAGACCCTGCTATAGGGGCCACCTTCACTTAATGAAATGTGTCAAGTAGCATTGGCTATAGTGGTTTTGATTATGTGACATAAGCAATGAGTTTACATCATTGATTGGTTGCGTGAGTTGCGATTGTGTTTACGAATGCGTGAATATGGCAGTACTTTCAGATAAGGCCTTGACATTCTTTTTAGTAATATTTTTGTGCTTCTCTAGTCAATGCCATGGTACATAGTGGCTGTGTGTTCTGCATTGCCTTTGTTGTGATGTGCTTGTTTTATTTACATCAAAATTGTGCTTGGGCATCAAACTTGTAAAAAGCATGCTGTTCAAACATGCAGTATCCACAGTCCATGGCATTGACTGGGATTGTGCCAAGACAAGTGGAAAATAAGAAAACGGCTTTAATCTCAAACTTCTGCATGTTCTGGAAAAACAAAAACACTCAACTGCTACCCAGGCAATCGTAACCCAATATGCACATGATTTTCAGCCACCTCATAGAGCCCGTATAACTAATGACACTTAGAACATATCTTTCATACAGAACAAGCCGTTCTAGTGCTGCGAAGTCAAAGTGTCTTCTCATTTATATGACCGGTTCATTTCCTGCCATACTTTCAAAAATGTAGCTGGCTAAGTCAAGTCTTCATGTGCGGGCTAAATTTTGCATATGCATGTCACACTTTGAGTCACAGCCTTTCGTTAGCATGCTACATAAAATAGCACACCATATGTGTGGTAACATACAAACAAAAAAAGGAGCCTAGCGTGTGCTCTCTTCATTGACTATCACGTGCCTCTACTTTATTGTATAAAAAAGTCCTTAAGGGTCGGCATGAGTCCTGAAGGATATGTTTATCTGTATAAGAATTTCTGAATGTCATTTCTCTTTTGAGCATAAGTAGCTGCCATTATGTTCTCTCATGTTCCAATTAAAAGGGTATTGACAGGAATTTTCGAGGCCGAGTTTACACTACCATACAAATCTCCTAAATGCCGAGTCAGCTCTCAGCAATTTTGTAGCTTGGTAAATGCCGGCGACAAATTTTATGTTGACACTAACGACTATTTCACAGGGTGCACCTACTGGCATTGACGCTATCATGACGTCAGGCTATGGTATCAATTCTGGTGACCTCATTCGCCAGTCTGGCTAGTTTTGATGACGTCAAGCACCAAAGCATTCAAAATGGTCACTTGGCTGTCACTAAAACATTCAAAATGAATTTTTGTACATCACCAATGTAAATAACAGGAAATTTTCCAATATTTTGTGCAAGTACGTGGCAAAGAGCTCATACTGTAGCATGATGTCAGGGTACAGTGAAAGCTGATACTAGCCTTTAAAAATGCACAGTAATTAGTTTTCCAAGGTGCATCTATGCTTACTATTGTTTCTATTAGTGTTTTTTGGTCTTGGGTTTTAGTTGACCTAAAAAAAATTAATTTAGATTTTTAGTGTCACTACCCCTTTAACATGAAATCAGTCATTGTGTCTAATTTTATTTCTGATAGGCTGCTTTTTTCAATTCTTCAGGCACTTCACAAGGGGGCATTAGTTCAACGGGTTTCAGTGAAAGTTATCAAATTACGGGATTTTCATTTCACTTTGAAAGCTTGCCGGAGCATGTTAGAAATGCTCTAAAAGCCCCGAGGCCACTTCCCCAAAGAAAAAGAAAAGAATTGGTGTGGTGTGTAGTTGAGAAAATGACCAGAATATGCTCCAGGCCCAGACGAGACTTCATTCGAGAGGCAGCCATGATAGTAATGCAGGCTTTTCCTGATGCCCTTGAAGATGGTGGCCATGGTGGGGATCTGCTAGGAAGAGGGTATGACTGATTGTTTCAGCAGTTTGAAATGCGAGTTGAAAACATGACTCGGAGAAAAGCAACTACCTCACCAGATGAGCGGAGGTCGAAGAAGCTGGTTAACTGGTCGCATGGATGCAATAATTGGCAGCCTGTGAGAAACGTGGAACCACCAGAGGGCATTGATGAAAAGATTAATTTTTTAAAACGAGAGGGGCAGAAAAGCCTTAAAGATGTGAACACGGCACTTCGTACATTGTACATGGAAGAAACTTATCCCGAACAGAGGAGTTTCATAAATGCCGATCCTCCTCCCGATGTTTCCAACTGTGAAGGAAGAATGGCCAATGCTCAATCACAAGCCATTATTTTATAGGCATGGGAATAAGCTCCTCGCCAAGGACGTCAAGGTGCAAAGTGTTTCATTACTTATAATCTTGCTCTTATGTCCAAAAGTTATTTATCTTTGCTTTTTCTCTTTGACTTCTGACCGTCACGGAATATAGGCCTCAATTTTCTTTGGCTAACATTCTAATGAGCCTCACGCTATTATTCTGTTGTGGTTGCCTCACGAATTGCCATCAACTTAATTTCTTGCCAGCTGACTTGGTCTCACTTTTCTACTTTCAGTTCTTACAGTAATATAAAAAGCTTTGCACTTTTTTCACCTGCAAGTCATATAAACAGGTCACCATGACTCATCCCAGTGTTGGTCACTAAAGTTTTCTCTCATTCACTGACATCTTTTCTCTGCCAATGACCTCTAATTTATGAGTTTTAAGCTTCTTGTTCAATGTTTTTGAACGACTTTTCTACCTCTTGCTTTCTCTCGAAATGACAAATCAGTGAAGGCTTGCACCATCTTAAGCTTGTACTCTTTAAGGTCTATAACACTTCTGCAACTCTCCAATCTAGGCTGCAGAAATTATCTATGTAACCTGGTATGAACCTTTTTGACTATAGTAATATACGACGTAAGAAGTCTGGGAGTCCAGGGAGGGCTCTCCCAAATGATCAAAGCGTGGCAGCTGATTGCCTTCTCTACTAAAGAAACAGTCCCGCTACTGCACTCAGCCATGCTTTTAAAAAGATGTGGTCACATGCCATCTGGCTCACGACTTCAGTCTGGAACATGGGCCCATTGGTGCACGCTTTTGCGCATCTCCTTTTGAGTCGTAAATGCCAGATTTCTAAAGATATATCCAACTATAAGAATCTGACTTGAAAACTTAGCCCTGTTTAAACCATTGTAGCAGAGCATGTGCCCTTTATTCTTTATCAACCTTGTACTTTCTTTGTGCTGTTTCCTAGTTTTCTAATCTCTTTGAGGCTTGTTTAAATGCTTGATACTGCATGAACTATTTATTATATTAGAGAAAGGTGCAAAATGTTCCTAATTAACTTTTTTCGTGTGCAAAATTTTACGCAGTTAATTAAAATTGGACATTAATTTCTACAGAATCGTTCTATTGAAAAATAATTTCTAAAGGTTTTCTGGAGTAAACTATCACAGTTGAGTTACGTTTATGCTGGTCAGATACTAAGGGTATCCTGTCTTCCATCATAGCTAAGGATTTTACTTGGAGACAGTAGCACAGATCTGAATTGACTAGCAAATAAAACAGCAAACTCCAGTGCTTAATCCAGCATTTTTAAGCATAAGCCAAGTGATTCTTATGGAACACTAGGAAATAAAAGTCAGACATTCCTCATGGTTATGAACAACAGCAAGCAAGAAAGAATTTTACCAACATTATTAGCACTTTCCCTTAATTCAACCTGCCACTATTAAATATTTTTTATATTTTATGTATATTTGGTAATTGCCTTCTCAATGCGAGTTTCCGCACTTCCTTAGTTTCACCATATATTAGAAGTGTTCTGTGCATTCATTACCGCCGAAGCATTTGTTACCCAGTGAAGTTAAATCAGGACTCTGCGATTCAAAGATGCACTATTATATCAGTACATATGATGTTTCAGACAATATTTGATGAAAAAGTGTCTGCGTACACATCACCACTTATTCAGTACTTGAAGACGGTCCCCCCAAAAAATGTTGTGTATTGACTGGTGATCATGCAAGAAGATACAAAAAAGGCAACACGAATGCAGTGGAAAAAGTTTTGCTGCGCCTTCTCTGCCCACATTTCAAAGAAGATGAAAGGCATTTGTTCCAAGTCTTTGAAGTGAGTTGCATTTCACTTAGAGGTTTTAAGTGCTGTCTTGAACTTTCATAAGGCATAGAGTACATCTTGTTTACAAGTGTTATGGCTGCTGCTAGACAAAAAGAAGCATTAACAAAATGATGTTCAAGAAATTATTTTTTTATGTGGCTGTATCAGTTCGTGAATCCCCATTTTCTGCTGGTGTCATATTACTTCGGAACTAAAAGAGCTTTGTTTAAGGTCAGAAAGCCCACAAAATCTTTACGCATGCTATTTGATTATTTATTTAAACAATAATAAACAATAAAGCCTTCTGTTACATATACTTTAGCTCAGGTTGGCCTAGAACATTGATTCTTGCAACATTGTAATCTGATGATACATATTATTTTAATGTGCTGTTATCTTTTTTCATATCCATTATTTTAGCAGGAGGTCACTTTTCATGTAGTCCGTACAGAATGTATGAATTTTTAAGCGTATGAAAGCTACTTGTTACACACACAAAAAATCAATTACGAGTTCGAAATTGGCGTGCAAAATTACGCATTTAGTGCAGATATGATTCAAAAAGGTCATAGACGAAAATAATATTTCAATTTTTGCGCTCAGTCGTGCGAAGCTTGGCACATCGAAGCATGGGCAGGCCATACTTGTATTCTCTGTTGTCTGATGCCAAGCGTCAAGATCTGCGACTTCTCTCAAGAGTACGCACTTTTTTGGGATGCCTCTTAACTCTCTGGCCTCGATGGTGGTGCAGCCAGGCTGTGCATCATAGAGCAGAGGTTGCATGTGATGCCCAGTCCTAGGCATAGCTTGCATACTCAGTTTTTGTTCTCTCTCTATTTTCACTGTTTTCGTGATATTTCCTGTCATTTTTTTGCATTTCTCGTTATTTCTCTCTGAGTTTTTATGCGCTGAGTTTTACTCTCTTCCTTCCTCATTTTGCTCCTCAAGCTCAGTGTCCTTCCATACCTTTTGCTACGCAATATGATACGAGACCATGCTGTGCTCTGCTAGCATGCTTGCTTTGGATTAAGGGTACACTGGTTAACATCCCGCCCTGCGAAGATTTTTTTGGTAGAAATTTTTTTGTTTTATATATCTTTATTCCTGTCTCTTTTTCTCTACTCATCCTCTCACCCATCAGGGCTACTACAGGCTCAATGCTATGGTATGAGCCCACAAGTACATCAGCGCACGTCTACACCTCAGATATATGACGTGAGACGTAGCAGCGAGTAGTGGGATTTGCGCTGATTTTGTGGTACATTTACCTGTTCATAATGCTGGTAGTTTCACAGCAGGATCAAATATATAAGACGGGCATAAGCAGCTTCACCTTTATATCTGCTCAAGTGGAATGTCCAAAATGTTGAGATGTGTTTTTGAGGAAACATGCTACTAACATTGGTCAAGTGTATTCCTCTTTATTTTCCAGGAACTAGCATCGCAGAAAAACTCCCTGAACTGCCACGCACCACTACTATCATTTGCACTTGGTATGTTCAAACATGATCTTTCATTGCATTGCTATATATGTCCGAATAATTATTTAGCCTAACTTGCATTGAACTTGCCTCACATGTTATCACCACATCTGCTCCCTTTATAGTAGGAAGGGCAGGAATGATTGTGATGTCAGGAAAGATTATAGTGTGCTTCTTTTTCTGACCATGTACAAGAGTCTTTTCTTTGGTTAGGGTTTCTGCTGGCTGTGCATAAGGAATATAAAGGATACAACTGTTTTTGTCTTGCTTATTGAATAGGTACTCTTTGTTTTTTTATCATTATTAACTTGTGAGTACAGCTTTTAATGTGCTCTGATAGTGGAAAACCCTGTCAGTGATAACCACAAGCAGCCTGAACTTTCATTGCATCACCTTGGCTAGCTTAAGTGAAAAGATTGGTTGAAATGACAACGTAGCACATTGTCTGCTGCAAGTTATCATCATGAGGAGAAGGTGGAGCAATTTGCATTACCAAACCGTATTGAATTTGTGTGCACACAACTACTGTGTGGCACCCATCTGCAGCAAACCACATGTCCAATTGACTGCTTATTTGAAGATGTGACTTTTGACACTATCTCTGCCAAAAGTTGTTTCTATGCTGCTATGCAAATGACAACCATCTAAACTAAATCTGTGTTGGGCATCTGTCACTGTAGAGCCTTTCAATGCAAGTTATCAAAAAGTAGAGGTGCTTTTCACATAAAGCTCTAAATTCATACAAGAACCTACCTAAATCAGCTCTCTAAGCAATGTTCATAGTGTTCATCAGTGAGTAATGAAAGATTTTTGGATCTCCTGTGCAGCTTGCTGTACTCACAAAAAATAGCTGCTGCTACGACTGCAGGAAGACTTCATCACTGTTTTTCAGTAAGTATAGTGTTGCTGACTTAGCTGCTTTAATGCAAGGAAATGTGCTGCACATAGTATTAGCCTTTCATCATCTTTTCAAATGTAGTTGTGGAACAGTTACAGCTCTGACTCATTAAAATCAGTTTCCTTGCTGCTGAGGGAGGGAGCCTGTATTCCGCTAGCAGCATTTTCGGAATTTAAGAGCCAAAAACCCTCACCAATCAGTTGATGTAATCAATATACTTGGTCCTTTTAAGTCACACTTAAAGGGTCCTTGAAACACTTTTTCAAAGGTAACCATGAAATGGATTCAAGAAAAGATTTTATTGTTTCATGAATTCAATGCCCCAAGAATTTTACGAATCCTTCCTGTACGAGCGGAATAACAAAAATTTGTCGCACTGTGCAATTGCATTCTCTCTTCTCTCGTCCTGACAAAAGCGCTAGAAGCAAAGCAGAAGGGGGGTGCGGGGGTGGCGTGGTCAATAAAAATACGCGACTCACGCCTTGTGATATTGAGAACTTCATTTTTTTTAGCCGCAGATTTTTCAGTGGGATCGCATGTGCACACGTGTATAAGTCACGGCCTCCGGAAGAAATCCCTGTAATGACCGAGTGCGCCATGTTCAAATCATCCAATGTCTGGTAGAAGGCCTTCTACGAGTGCTTTTTGAGCTTGCTCCATCATTTGCTGAGAAGAAAGAGCAATGTTTAGGTAAACTTGATAATTTATTGTGAATTGCATTCCATGTGCCACGCTATATTACTTAGCTCGCGTGTTGTCAGGAATCTGCACCGCTTGGAGACCTTGTTCAAAAAGTGTTTCAGGGCCCCTTCAAGCCACCGACCCCGAACTGTACTCATCACACGATTTTGTACCACTGCCGAAGACGCGTGAGAGATGTCAATTACTTTGCTTGCAGTTTTCAGCTCTAGACAGCGATTGTCTATCGAAAACCACGTTTAGAGCCTTTCGCGCGTGTTTTAATCTCGGCAACAGTCATTTCATAATGCTCTTTTGCAAGAAGATTGCCAGTGGCAGCGTTAGTGGCAACATGACATTTGTTGCCGACAGCGACTCGGACATTGCGTTTACCCGGCGTATTGCTTCTGATGACGACAAGAGCAGCAGTGCCGGTGATGTAGTGAGCAGTGCACATGTGTGGCATTGCGTGAACGTTGATAGCCGACCACTTGCGCAATAAACATCTTAGCACTTGTCAGTGTGTTAGCATGTGTTGTATAATGAAAATGCTTCAGGTTTCAGTATGCTGTGACCCATTACCACGTCATTCATTGAGAGAAAGCTGTCCTCAACAGCAGTTTTTCTTTTTAAAATTTTTGTGCAGATTCTAGAAATCAGCGTGATAATAATTTGAAAATCAGAATTGCATAGATATAACGATGTACATTTTAAAAAATTAACAATTTTTGTACAATTTTTGGAAGATGAATAGGCAGCTCTATGGTTAACTGGAAAGATCTTTTGGTCAAGTGTTTTAATTTCTGTTTACTGACAGTTAACTGTACTCAATATCATCTTATTTTATTGTCAGGGGCTTCTATCATGTTAGTATATTGTGCAAACATTCAGTTCTCTGTTGGAAACTGTAAGCCGTCTGCAGCGAGACAAGTTTCATTCAGCCATATGACAAAATTGCACTTGGCTTGAAACCTAATTCATATGCTGTGATCAGGTGCTTTGGATGCAGTAAATGTAGTGGGAACCTTTTTGATAAAGCACCTATGCATTTCAGACTGCATTGATTATACTAATAATTAAGTGATTTCAATCCGTTGGCTTGTTCGTCATCTTTTCACAGGAAGCATCTTCAAGAAGGAATGCTTTGTGGCCTGCGAACAGCAGCTTCTTTTCACCGAGGCTGTGGATTTTTCAGTGGCTACCTGTGTTTTACTTCTGAGCTGCAGCATTTTCAACTTAGCTTATGCAGACCCTGACACGACAACACTAGAATTTCTTCAGAGGCGAGATGTGCTGAGGATGCAATCAGTCTCGGCGTCTTGATCCACCACAGTGGTCTAGTGATTATGGTGCTATACTGCTGACCTACAGGTCGTGAGATCCAATCCCAGCCTTGGAAGCTGTACTTTAAATGGAGGTGATAATGCTGGGGGCTCGTTTGCTTAGATTTAAAGGCCTACTAAAGGACCTCAGGTGGTTCAAATTTCTGCAGCCCTACACTAGAGTGTCTCTCACAAGCATATTGAGAATTTGGGACATGTAACCCTTGAAATTATGAAAACTGATAAGAAATCTCGAAGCCTAATATATTGCTAAATCTGAAGATAAATTTCTCAGTACTGGATGATTATAATAGATGTTTTGTTCAAAACCACCTGATATTACAACAATACCTATGCCTTCCATCTTCAAATTGTGTTGGAAATTTTTAGTGACGAGGCATTGTTTTGAGGTAGACACAAGGGATCAATTTTCAGTAACAATTCAGTTGGCAGTTTAGTCCTAGTCCTGTTGGGCGTGTTCCTTTATTGCCGTCATTCTTGTTTTTTTGTGCTGCTTCGTCATTTATAGAAAACAACAAATGAAGGGAAATTTTTTGAGGAGCTCATTTTTTTGTGAGCTGGAATGAGATAAATGCAACAGACATTAAGGGCAAAGACATTTGTATGAACATTATACAATTTCTTGTGTCTGATTATGCATGACTACAAATTTTGATTAGTTTCAACTTCAAGAAGTGCTGTTGATCACATTTCAACATTTAAATAATTTTAGTTCGTAATGAATATAATCACTGTGCTAGGCGCTGCTTAAAATTTCCCCGCAGGGGCGCCTGCGCAAGTAGGCGTTTGGTGTGTAGCGACACCATGGACCCAAGCTAACGGGGGAGTTCCGACTCCCTCCCACGCCTAGCCGTGCGTGGCTATGCCGTGTACGGGGAAAAGGGGATCCTGGGGGTTGAGCTGACGCTGGGTGATTGGACCTTTAGGGCCACCCGGCAGAGGCAACACACCCCTTTGGCCTCGGCTTCACGTAGACGGCACCCCTGGGCTGACCCACTCAGGGGAAATTGGCAGTCGCCTTTTCCTATCTCTCTCTTCCTACATCTTTGTCTTTATGTCTCACTTTTTATCCGTCCTGTCATCTTCTTTTTTCCGTTTGCTTCCGAATTTCCTGGCGGCGAGGGTTAACCCTGTGTTACCCTCGCCACAGGGTTAACCCTGTGGCGAGGGTTAACTACCCAACCTTGGGTAGTTATATTCGGTTATAGCGGCGATGCATGGCTGGCGTCTCCAAGTGTTCACTATTCAAGCTTGTAGCGTCCCCTTGTTGGGCTCGGTGGTTGCTGGCCACCATCGCCGCCGAAATTAAGATGCTTCTCATGGAAAACCCTTTTCCCGCACTCCCTGATCGCCGCCTTAAAAGGTGGCGCACCGATGACAGCTTCTTTATTGCACAGCCTTAACAGACCTTCCCCAAGTACCATGTAATCCACAGCCAAAATGAAAAGAAAACAGTTCGATCTATTTCACCATTTATTGTCTCAAAAACGCTGACAGATGCCATTGGCCCTGGTTATAAAGTAACTATGATGGAGAATAGTGATCTCCTTCTAGAAGTTCGTGACAAAACTCAGTACGACAAGCTCACAAAACTCGTTTCATTTGATAACATCCCAATATCAGTGGGCCCACATAGGTCGATGAACACAGTGCGTGGTGTCATATCTGATGATGACTGATGATGACCTCCTTGAGCTGTCTGAAAGTGAATTGCTCGAAGGCTGGCAAGAACAAAATGTAGTAAAAGTACAAAGAATTATAATCAGGCGAGATAATAAACAGACTCCAACAAAGCACATGATAGTTACCTTCGGTACAAGCAAGATCCAGCGAGATCCACACCAAGTGTGACTGCGGTTGTGCCAGAAGGGCCTCCGGCTGGAGCAGCCTGTACTGCTCCGCCTCCTGTTCAAAAGGGCCAGCAGAATTCAGAGTCTGCTGAACCACGGACCACTGCAAGTGCAGTCAGGTCCGAAACTGCCATAAAGGTGCCTGCCAAGCAGGCACCAACTGCCACCTCAGAAGAGGTTATGGACATAAGCCACACTCCTCCGGCGCCCCAGACGCCAAAGGAAAGGCGCAGCTCTTTGGAGCGAAGCAAGAAAGAGCAACCGCGTGTTACAGGGCCCCCAACAGGCCCTGTAACTTAAGGCAACGTTTCTGTACACACAGCACTTAACTACATTAAAAATGGAGACAAAAATTTTACAGTGGAATGTCAGAGGACTCCTGAGAAACCTTGACGATGTTCAAGAACTTTTACACAAATATACACTAAAAGTGCTGTGTGCACAAGAGACACACCTGAAACCGAAACACCTAAACTTTCTACGTCATTACGCCATGTTTCGAAAGGATCGGAACGATGCAGTCGCGTCATCCGGTGGTGTTGCCATTGTTATGGATCCAGGAACTGCCTTTACACATTTACCACTTCAGACGTCTCTTGAGGCAGTAGCCGTCCGAGCCGTTATCTTGAATAAACTGGTCACAATTTGCTCTATTTATATACCTCCTCAGCACCAACTTAGTAAACAAGAATTCGAGGCATTAATTGATGAACTTCCAGAGCCGTACCTTCTCCTTGGAGATTTTAACACACATAGCAGTCTGTGATGTGACTCGCGCTGCGATGCAGGAGGTCATCTGATTGAACAGTTTCTTTTCTCCTCTGGCGCATGTCTCCTCAATAGGAAAGAGGCAACATATTACAGCCTCGCTAACCATACCTACTCGTCAATTGACCTAAGCATTGTATCTCCATCGCTTCTTCCACTACTTCACTGGAAATTCATTAGTAATCCTTTTGGAATTGACCACTATCCTGTAGTTCTGAGCTCAGCAGTACCAAATGTAAGTCCTCCACAGCTTCCGAAATGGCTGATAGAAAAAGCCGATTGGGACCAGTTTTACAAGGCTGCTAGCTTAAGTTCGACTGACATATGCGGTTCTAGCTTAGATGCAGCTGTACAATACTTTACTGTTTTTGTTATTGAAGCTGCAGCTAAGTGCATTCTGCAAGCATCTGGACTGGACAGAAAACGACGAGTCCCCTGGTGGAACAGCGAATGCCGAAACGCTCGCAAATAACAAAACAAAGCATGGAGACTGCTTCGAGACTCACCGACCGCTGAAAATCTTGCCAATTTTAAAAACATCAAGTCCCTAGGCAGGAGAATTTGTTGACAGGCCAGAAGGGAGAGCTGGCAGAGGTTTATATCAGGAATCAATACATATACATATGAAGCAAGAGTCTGAAAAATGGTCAGTAGAATAGTAGGACAAGAACAACATCCTCTTCCTCTAGTAAGCACACAAGGCAATGGTTTGGAAGACCAAGCGAACTCCCTTAGTGCACATTTTGAACAGGTCTCCAGCTCGTCCCATTACAGTCCAGCGTTTCAACGATACAAAGCAAGAATACAAAAACAGAAAATAGAATTTAAATCCAATAACAATGAGACATACAATGAACCTTTCGTCATATCTGAGTTACAAGCATCATTAAACTGCTTTAACAAAGCCGCCCCAGGCTCGGACCGTATATTATACGAAATGCTCAAACGTCTGCCTCCTGAAACCCAAAAAGCCCTCCTTTCCTTGTATAATGCCGTTTGGTTTTCCGATAAGATCCCTTCCACCTGGAAAGAAGCAACCATTATTCCAATTCTTAAGCAGGGCAAGGACCCATCTTTAGCATCAAGCTACAGGCCCATAGCATTGACAAGTTGCCTTTGCAAGGTTTTTGAAAAAATGCTGAACAGACGATTGATGCATCTTCTTGAAACAAATAGACTGCTTGACCATTACCAGTGCAGGTTCTGAGAGGCTAAGTCCACTACTGACCACCTTGTCCGTATCGAGTCACAAATTCGTGATGCTTTCATTCATAAACAATTCTTTTTGTTAGTATTCCTCGTTATGGAGAAGGCCTATGGCACTACGTGGCGCTTTGACATTCTCCGAGACCTGTCACACCTAGGTGTGCGGGGCAGAATGTTGAAAATAATCGAACGTTACCTGTCTAATCGGACATTCCGTGTTCGAGTGGGCATTGTGTTGTCCCGTACATTTGTTCAAGAAACAGGAGTGCCACAAGGAGGGGTATTGAGCTGTACACTTTTTGTAGTGAAAATGAACTCTTTGTGCCTCATTATCCCACGAAATATGTTTTACTGTACATATGTCGACGACATGCAGGTTGGCTTTAAGTCCTGTAAACTCTCAGTGTGTGAACGTCAGGTTCAACCAGGTTTGAACAAGGTATCTCAATGAGCAGATGAAAATGGTTTTAAACTGAACGGGCAAAAGAGTACTTGCATCTTGTTCTGCCGAAAGAGGGGCGTTCATCACGATCACGACATTTACCTGCAAGGTCAACGTCTCTCTGTGAAGACAGCGCATAAATTTCTGGGCCTAATATTAGACACAAAACTAACCTTCATCCCATACATCAAATATTTAAAAGACATGTGTTTAAAAACCATGAATATTTTGAAAGTGTTATCACAAACTACATGAGGCAGTGACAGGAAATGCCTGATGAATCTATATAAAAGCCTCGTATGCACACGCCTAGATTACGGTGCTATAATCTATCAGTCTGTGACACCATCAGCCTTAAACATTCTTGACCCTGTCCACCATCTAGGCATACGCCTCTCTACGGGTGCTTTTCGAACTAGCCCCGTAGAGAGTCTGTACGTAGAATCAAATGAATGGTCGCTCCATCTGCAGAGACGTTACCTGTCCTCTACATACTATTTCAAGGTTAACACTGATGAGGAACATCCCGCTCACTACACAGTAAATGATCTGTCCAACTGTACCTTGTTCAATAACCGTCCTTCGCCGAGACAGCCATACTCACTCCGTGTCAGGAGGCTCGCTGAGGAAACAGCTGTGCCACTTTTAGAACAATGTTTGATGGCTCCAGCAGTATATCTGCCCCCATAGAAGTGGCAAGTCATAGACTGCGATCTATCTTTCATGGAAGTCACTAAACACGCACCTACTGTACGTATCCGCACGCACTTCCTCGAATTTTAACACAAGTACACTTGCCGAGAATTTTTCGCAGATGCTTCGAAGTCTCACACTGGTGTGTCCTATGCAGTTGTTGGCCCATCTTTCTCCAACTCCGGTGTTCTGCACTCCGAAACAAGCATCTTCACAGCAGAGGCTCACGCGGTATTTGTGGCTGTCAAGCATATTAAGAAACTGCAACTACAGCGCGCGGTAATATACACAGATTCGCTGAGCGTAGTGATGGCTCTGAAAACTCTGCGAAAACATAAAAACCCTGTCCTTGTGTCCTTGTGCTCTCTCTTATGCACGATATACGCTCTTAAACGGCATGTTGTAGTCTGCTGGGTGCCGGGGCACCGGGAAATCGCTGGAAACGTGTTGGCGGATCAGCTGGCCGCATCTGCCCAAGACAACACTGGCGCCAATACATCTGTAGCTGTCCTTGCGCTTGATCTGAAACCATTTCTAAGACGGAAGCTCAGGGCGTGCTGGCAGCGCCTATGGGATCGGCAGACAGAAAACAAAATGCATGTTGTCAAACCGAGACTTGGAAATTGGCCCACAGTATACAGATCACGCTACACACATCACACAAGACTACAGATAATACATACACACTCGACACATTCATACCTTCTGTCTGGTGGCGATGCACCATTGTGTGAGAGATGTGGAGAACCGTGAGTGGTTCTCCAAATCCTTGTCCAATGCAGTGATTTAGATTCCCTTAGAAAAAAGCACTTTTTATATCACTTCCGACAACAGATACCCTTGCACCCATCTATGTTCATCAGTAGAGAACCCGTTTTTCCTCATAAATCACTGCTGGCGTTTTTAACAGATGTACATACTTTTAATGTCATATATTCAGGCGCTTCGTAGCACGATCTCAGAAGAGAGGTCGCTGCCGCGGTGGCTGCAACTACGTCACTGTCCCACTATCACGACGTCACGTCATTTAGTATTCTTGCACATAGTTCACGTCCATGTTATAATTTTAATCCTATGTTTTTACCCGCGTTAGCGCGAGGCATTTTAAGGCCCTTTTACAGCCACGCTTCATAACATTCATTGATCATATCTCTAGTCTATCGAAATGGTGCTCTTTGGCTATCGATTCACCCTTGCGCCATTAAAAACCACTCATCATGATCATGCTTGAAATTTCTTGTGGTGCAAAGAAAAATGGTGAATTGTTGCTTTTGTCCGTAAGGCTTAGTTTTGTGGGAAGTTCTTTGCCTTTGTGGGTGGTCAAGTAATACTTCATTGTATATCTGTATTTTGAACTATATCAATAAAAGTGTTAATGTAAGCCACAAACTTTATTAAGACAAGAATATAATAGGCCTATGTTAAACAGAACCTGAAGGAACCAGAAAAAAATGTTGTATTGAGTAGGAGTTATATTTACTGAGATCAAGAAGGTTGAAGGCTGAGTTCGAAACCAATCATGTTACATGAAATTGTCGCATTTAAGCATTAGTTCTGTTTAACATTTTTGTTTACTTTGAAGCAACTGTACTAAACCTCATCATACTATATTGCCAGGGGTCTCTATCATGTTTTTATAGACAACTACCGCTGTCTGCTACTAAGCAGCATGGAAAATTGGGCAAGCTGATAAATGTTCATTTAGTTTAAGTGCAGTGGTATGATACACAAAAGAGAAAGCTTAGACAAAGAAGCCTAATTTTTGCTAAGCTTCTTTCTTCATGCAGTCCCACCACATACTTCGACCACAATATGGTAATAAAATCAAAGTTACCTTGTTCTCGGTATTGTCACACTTGCCTCTTTACCTGAATAGTGCACGAATTGTAGGAAAGTTATTGCAAAACAAAAAGAAAAAAATCAGCTGATGGCATCTGAGATGCAGTGACATGCAACTGGTTTCAATTTTGTGCCTATGCATGGAGCTTATGGCCTTGACAGGTGGCACTGTGCATTTTAAATATTGCCTATTGAATCTTTATAAATCAGAGATTATGATCACTTCAAAATTTAAAAAAATAAAGCATCTTTGAGATGCTACAAAAGCAGAAAGAAATGTGATAGTGACTTTATATTGTATGAATTGATGTTACAAGAAACCAAACTTAATCACCAGCTAACTTATTTACATGCCTTCCCGGGAGATGTTCAACGTAAACCCGGAAAGGGGCAGTAAATTGTCTAAGGGCCACAAATCAAGGACCACTGTGGACAACTGGATAATGAAGTTGGTGCAGCAGTTGTGCTGAAGAACTGATGTTGTAAGTCGACCTTTGGTGGTGTTATTTGCTGATCTGTAGTTTTATCGTTCTTGTATACTTTGTTATTTAATAGGGTTTGTATAAATATTTCAAAGTTATTCAGAAATGTGAGGAGATCTACCATAAGAAGTTTTCATTGAAAGAAGAAAAATGTTTTGCAGAAGTTGCTCTTTATGAAAAGAAAGCAAATCTTTTCAGATTTGCACATTGTGCCACCCCTCACGTTGCAGAAAAGCAGAGTGGTACTAAATTCATACAATAAAAGCTTGTAATTCAAACTTACGTCAAATTAGAACTGATGCCGTAGTGCCGGCACAGTCCTGTGTATTATTCTATGGGGAAAGACTCCTGATAATTCGAACAACTCAATGTGCACGATAATGATTTGGATTGGGAGCCCTTTGGTTTCGTCGCTTTTTGCGGAAATCAGTCTAGAGTGATTACTACCATATGTTGCAAAACGAGACTATGTGTAAGAAACTAGAGATGCGAAACAACAGAACAGCAGACTTTCTCAGCAGATGAGATCTCTACTAGCACTCATCTGCTGGCCTTGTCAGGAGACATACGAGTCTCCCTTTGCCTTGCCTCGTGGACATATTTCATGTCATGTAACTATGTCCGAAATAAACTGAAACTGAAACTGAAACTCATGATCCGTCGCCATTATTTGACAGAGATGACTGCCTGACTCTTCTGACGGGAAGCAGTTGGCGACCGCGTTTCAGTTTTATTTTCATGGGCAGGCAATTCTCAGACTCTATTGGTAGAAAGATGCACGCTGGATTCTATATTTTTTATAGTTGCGAATAAAGATTCGCTTGCACCTTCTTCATCTAAATAATGATGTAGTTAGCCCGGACTGGCAAGACAGGTTTAATATACCTTACTTGCAGAGCCACGAGGTCATGCCACAGACTTATTCTGGCAATCTGTGCCCTTTTTCTTTTTTGACAAGGCTCAGTGTCACCCTCTGTATTCTTGGTTTTCCGGTTTTACAACATCCGGATTATACGACGGTTTTGAGTGATGCCCTGAAAGTCCTCTAATTGGGGTTCCACAGTATTGTCAGCACTGGTTTTGTTTTTGATTTATTGCCTAGATTACATTTCACGTAGTTTAGCACTGAGACACAGAATGTGAAAAGCTTCTGACACCTTGCATGTCTAGTGAGTACTGGAATAATTTTCCGAATGGTTTTGCGAAAAGTGAAGTCAGGTCTCTATTATAAAAAAATGGAGCCTCTTCAGCCGCAGATTCATTCTTGGGTCAGGATTTTTTGAATCCTCAGAAGCTGGGGTCTGGACAGCTTAACAGCACCAACAGGCAGGCGTTATGCTCTAAAATGTTCGAAACGTTGATTGTACAGTGAGACAAAGTTTAGCAGAATCAAGCTGCCTGTTTTTGAGCGAACACATTGAGCAATTAGTTCGAGTGAAACTGGCATAGCCGGTGCCCGTTACGGAAGTGTCTGACATTGGAGCAGAAAGTTCAACTGATACGTCAGGTGAAAGAAAAAAGGCCAGCAAAGGTCTGAAATCGCAAGACCATTCGAAATACCACCGCAACAATATAAACTGTTCTAAAGAATAAGAATCCTGTACTAGACGGCTTTGAGAATTTCTCAGGAAATGTAAGCGCAACCATGATTCTATGTATTCTGAACTGGAAAGAGTGCTTCTCGAATAGTTGAAAAACACTAGAAGTACAAACTTTCCTGTAAATGGGTCTGTATAGACTGCAGAATCCAAAGCCCTAGACACCTGAATGGGCAAGCAAGATTTAGAGTGCAGTAAGGGCTGGCTTAAATATTTCAAAAGGTGGCATGATGTGTCTTAAAATTGATCATTGGTGAAGGTGCATCCGTGGACCACGATGTCGTGGTCGGATGGCGGAAGCGTCGGCTGAGCGCCCTACTTCAGCAGTACGCAGATAGAGACATTTACAACTTGGATGAGGCCGCTTTTTTTTACAAACTGATTCAAAAGCGGTTGCACCCTTCAAAGGGCAAAACTTTATCAGGATGTAAACAAAGCAAAGAACGCATTACAGTGCTGTTGGGTGCTAATGGGATAGGGGAGGACAAACTGCCTTTGCTAATACCGGGAAAGGCAGGAAAGCCCCAGTCGACTAGCCTGCGGAAATAGTCAAGTTGCTTGGAGGCCCTGATGAGGAAGATGAGCCGCTAGACTAACAGCTCTGCGAAATACCAACATTGGCACAAACGCAAACGTCTGTTACAACGTCTGTTACAAAATAGAGTGGAGGGCTCGGGCGGCGACCATGACCTGATAATTTGCCTCAGCAATCTCAAGCAGGCAATCCTCGTGCCCAGCCGAAGCACCCCACCAAGATAGCTGAATGACTTTTATGTGCGTGAATAGTGATATGTTTCACGTCATACAACTTTCGGGAAGTTGTCATGGCTAATTTGGCTGTACACGCTTGGCTTTTATCAGGCAGCTGCGTATATCGAATCACTGCTTATATCAAATTTTTTCGCCGTCCCGCTGACTTCTTTATTACAAGAGTTTACTGTACTTACTGCTACAGAAAAAACAGAAAGTAAAGTTTTTGTAAGTACTTTTAGGAGTTGCATATTTACCATATTTACTCTATTCTACAGCGCCCTCGATTGTAACGCGCACCCGATTTCCACGACAAAAAAAAAAAAAACGTAAGACATCGACTGCAACGCGCACCCATTTTTCTTGCTGGCCCGCACGATCACACCACTCGAAAAAACGACTCTTTTCGGGAGCGTCTTCCATTTAAATATGAAGTACTGGCGAAGCTTGTGCCCATCTGACGTGTAACAGAGCATTGTCACTGTAGTTTTTCCGTGGACTGATGTCAGCACGCGAACTTGCTTCGACCCCTTCTTTTCGACGGTTATGATGCCAGGCATGTCGAAGTAAAGAGGCGTCTGATCGGCATTCCTGATTTGCCCAAGCAAGTAGCCGTTGTTGTGCCGCAAGTTTAGGACGAACCGCTGAAAATCGTGAAGCTTTCATCGTACTCCTCTGCAAATATTTCACATATGCCCGTTACTCTTCGGAGGGAAAAGCCTTTCCTCTTCATAAACTTAGTTAGCCAGCACCTGCTCGCTTTAAACTGGCTTCGCATTAGACCTTTTTCTAAGGCTAATCACATAGCCCGCACTTGGAGCAGTTCTGTCGTCACAGGCCGCTGTGCCGCTCGCTGCTCAAGCTCATGCTCGCCGAGCAGTTGTTTGATTTGTGGAAACCGACCCTGCTGTGGTCCACTGAAGCCTTTGCGTGAAGCTTTGCTGTCGACAATCTTCTGATTTTGTTTCCGCTGGTCCCACACGCACGTTTCGGGAACTCCGAACGACCGCGATGCGGCCCGATTTCTGTCCCGTTTCGGCACACGCGATGACTTTTCTTTTAAAAGCAGCATTGTGGTACACTCGTCGAGTTTTTGGAGTCGGCCCTACTATGCCATCGATGCTAATGCACTACAAGATGACGAACTCCTCAGCACACGTACGAAGTGCCGCACATGGGAAACACATAGGCAGAAATGACTGACGCGCCATGCTGACGCACGTTGGGGTGGCGGCCATTTTAGAAATGCCGATGGCAATATATTGACCGTATTCATTTTTTTCGTACTCGATTATGAACTCGCTTAACCGGAAAAAAGGTGCACGTTAGATTCGAGTAATTACGGTATGATCTCTAAAGGACAGTCTGGCAATCATGCTTAACGTGGTCACCCTTCAGTGTCTCCTTTTTGTGGCATCCACGCTGAAGTCAATCAGCTTTTTTGTTTTGAATATTAATTTTGTTCACTCGTGCACACATTTTAGGGATTCTTGTCTTTTATTCTTCGAGAAGTTTGGTTGTACTGTTACTGCTAGATATATGCAATAGTATTTTGTTTTGGCAAAGATTGCCTTCTTTCATTAGTCAACGTGTCCTAATATTTTCTGTTTTTGTGTTTTTTTTCAGGTAAACCATGAGACATGGTGCAATTGGCAAAATGAATACCACCTGTATATGTTAAGAATGGCTGGATTTTCAGAGTTTATTTCGCAAGAAGTAGTATTTATGCACACTTCCTGTCAAGGCTATAGACTGTCTCACTCTTTGTAGGAAGCATAGTGATAGCTATGAGCTCGGCTGAGAAATATCAGGCTATTTTACCACAGGAGGCGTTTTATTGCTTTACTGTAATCTACGCACTGAACTTGAAATGACACTGTTATCTGAGGCAATGCATGCCGCAGAAAGATGTGCTTTTCACAGTGACATGCTACAACATTCTACCAGCTATCAGAATCGCAATGTTTATTGACCAGTAGCAGCAGCTGTTTCCACTTAGCTGCTGAAGAAACGCAAGACAGAGTTCAAGCAAAGCATGCACGACCATGTTTTTTTAATATTGCACGCAGTCAGTTGCATTACATTACAGGTTAAATTACAGCATAACGAATCGAATACACAGTAAAGTACTTGGTAAAAAAAACAGATGTGTATATTTATTGTCCCAGATTGAACATATATACAGGTCAGAAAAACAAGCCTCCTTATACTTTACGTCATACGTCATACGTCATAGTAGGTTTCTGCAAGTAGCAAATTTTAGGTTCAAAGTGAATAGTAATTTAGCTGGAGTAATTTTAAATCGAATTTGTATAGTCTATTCCACATAATATGAAAATGGCCATGTTCATCATCATCCAACCAACTTGCACAATATTATTTTCAAGCGAAACAAGGCACATGCAAATGTCGGTCTTTTTGGTTAAAAGGAAGTGCAATTAACTTTGAATAGTGGCAGCATAATTCGACTTTCTGCAGAATGCAAGTGATAACTAGTAATATATGTACATTTTAGGATTTATATACTTGGACCATATAACTCAGCATAACAATCTTTTAAAGTTTAAAACAAAAAAATGATTTGAGGGCAATATGTCAATTTAACCTATAAAAGTAAAGCTTTGCAGCAGTGCGATTTTTTTTTGCAAAGAAGTTTTCATGGCATAGCATTTCTATACTGCAGAAAAACTACTTTTACAGGGGATTACATGCTCCTTGGTGTTGCACGTAGCTTCGGGCACCTAATTTTCAATAATATATATTTGAATAAAAATTAATTCAAATGCATTAATATTCATTTGAACATTTGATGTGCTCGAGTATTCACATAAGCCTACGATGTCGCATGAACAATGCAATATGTATATAAACCACATGTTTCGAATCCACATATGGTGAGTGTTAAATACCTTTGAATATATTATCGATGCATACGATAATAATATATCAAATCGCCTTGTAAAGAATTTTTAGTTTACCTTTATCTTAGGTGCACTGCACTATTGTCGATCTATATTCCAGGTGCAAACCTCAGTCCTTTAATTTTTACGTGGTGTCTTTTGCAAGCACTATGCATTATTTCACTTCATGCAAGTCTGAATAAATATTGTGGTCTGTCAGCCCGAGGGGAAGATCAGCCCCAGGGGAAGATTTTCCCCTGGGAATTCGCTTGGAACAGATATGGAGAAGGAGGAGTTCTCATATTTACTTACTAAATTCGCAAGAACTCCACCACAGCATAAAAATTACACATTCTGGCTTACAGCGTTTCCGCTAGTGAAAAACGAGAAGGGGGGGGGGGTAGGGGGTACAGGCAACGGCTTCAAGGGGGCAATCGCCCCTACTGCTCGCCCTCTAGATCCACCACTGGTCAGTACATCCTACAAAATATAATATTGACTTGAAATAACATCAAATTAGTCAGCAACAGTGTCCATTTCACGTTTCTCGCTAACATTAGGACCTACGTATACACTGTTGTTGGAGCAGAGGGTTGCGTTTAACTGTAACGTAAGATGTTAGGATGTTTGTAGGAGACTCCTTCATAAAAAACAGCTGTAATACAGTCACGGAAAGTTGCTTCTTCCGAATGAAGTACTCTGCTGTGAGAGATACGTATGATGTACGTATCAAGATTTTGTTTTAGGTCAATTGCCGTGTTTCAGTCCCGGAAGAGTGTCTGCTATCAAAAAAGCTGGGACGGAGTGCTTTGTGGTGGCCTTGCTAACGTTGGCATTCCATGAGAAGACTCCTTCTTACTGTAACCGGTCTAACTAGTCTCACGGAAGTGCTCGATACCGCTACACCTTCAGCTGCGTCTGTGAAGGAGGGCCCTCATTTTTTAGTGTGTATAATATATACGTGTGTGCGTGTGTGTGTAGAGAGAGGGAATGAGAGGGGGGACAGAACAAATAATTTAGTGATTGCACTGAATCCGCAAGCTTCCAATGTGCGTTGAGAGGCATAATGCCACGTAAAAAACACACACACAAAAAAAAATTGGCAGATCTCACGTACAGTCGGAATTGGTGATATGTGAAGCACGAATAAAAAAGGTTGATATGTCACTTTAAAATCAGCACAATCGTACAGAGCAGAGGTAAATGATGCCGTACGCGACTTCTCTGTCATAATTATCATGTTAGGATGTGTCGTTTACCTTCGTCATCTATTTACATTGCGTGATAGTAAATTTAGCTTTTGTAGAGCTAGTGAAACGGCCGCGAGCACACTATTAGCATGATATGTTGTCGTGTTCTTACATGACACGCGTGTCTGGATTAGCATGTTTGCACCGGTAATATACTTCGTCATTCATTGACGTCACGTAACACCAAATTCGGTATATGTGGAGCTAGCGAAACAGCCGTGAGCGCATCACGCATTATGAAGGTCCCAATATACTTTAATGTATACTGCAAGAAATATGCTGCATTTACGGACAAAAAAGGGGTGGTATATTCATTCAAATTATTAGGACCCGTCCGAGCTACAAAGCACGGGCGTATCATGCGTGCACCAATGAATATTAGGCTCCATAGCAGAACATACGGATGCCTCCTCCGTCTTGACAAATTACGTAAGCAAGTATACTATTACAACAATAGTGATTCCTTTGAATATAGGTAAAACGTGGCTCCATAGAACGACATATGGATGCTCCCTCCGCCATAGCGAAAATAGAAGCAAACAGATTATTGCAATACACATGAGCCCTCCGTATATAGATAAAACTTGGCTACATTTGTCGGTATATGGAGCCTCCGTCCACCTGGCGAAAATAGAAGGGAATAGAGCATTTCAATACAAATGAGCCCTCCGTACAGAGAATAAGGTTCGTGCGTTAGCTTCTCGAATTCTCTTGATGTTGCCCGGTGTTCGCTTTTACGGCGTGCGTTGTTTGTGGAGGAGCTGAAGTGGTGTTCGCCTTGAAGAAGTGACCACTGAGGGTGCGTTCAAATGACGGTGCGTGACCGGCCGGTGCCATCTTATCTGACGCGCTTTAAGGGTGGTTGCAGAGCTCGTTTCTCACAAGCAGGCTGAGATATGAACACAAATGTTTAAAATGTCGCTTTTTCTTGTTAAATGGCAAGAACACTATTCGTCTCACTTGCGGATCAACATAGAGATTTAATTATATGGAAGGTAAAGAACTAAAACTGCAATGTCACTATTTCTTCCCCCGGTTTTCAAGCTTAGCCTTACTTTCTGCTGATACACAGCCACTCCATAGATCTTATCATGTAGCTTACTATAAGAGCTTTCCAAAAGCTGATTTCTTGTATAAAGTTTACGTTTTAGTTTTTCAATTGCAAGAACTTTTTTCTAACATATCGAGGTGCACTGTTTTATTCTGTGGGCCTTTTGTAGAAAGTATGAACACCGGTGTGAGCACACAGTCCTCATTCTTTACTGTCAAGCAGTAGCAACAGTACGTACTGATCACACCTGTCAGAAGCAACTGAGCTGGGACCGCAGCAGTGCTGTGTAGAAATATATAGCGAAATTCTAAATCAGCTACTCAACGTCACTGATGATGCTTTTGTTCTCGAGCAGAGTTGATATGCAGTATAAACTGAACAGGCAAAAGTGCATAGCCTTTAACATCTACGATACAAGGGTGATACATCTGCGAATTTTGCGCATTTTTGATATCTTTCCATTTTCTTGCACAAAACTGCTCCAAAAGCATAAAAATCGCGCTGAAGTGCCTCAAATCAGCCTCGAAAGCAAGAAATTTTATGCCAACCCAGCTTCAGTGTGGCAAAAGGCCGAGTGAACTAAAATAAGACGCGCCCAAGTGTGTTTTATTACTTCACACCTTTCTGATGATAAAGGTTTCGGTGGTGCCGCCATCGTCTCCTTTAAACCGTTGTAAATATGCGTGAACTCCCAATAGTGTGCTGTCGTGCATCGAGCGCGCTGCTTCTACTAGATACGTTCGGTGTTCTCGTACCACTGCCGCCTAGCGAAAACCACCGAGTGAAGTGGGAAACGTAGGAGGTTCACTCTTGGGTTTTTGTTGTGCGTAGTGCGTTCCTACTGTAGCTACGATTTTCATGTCAACGCTGCTACGTTTGGTCATCTGCGCCTGCGCGTTTGCCATAAGTGGGGCTTATTTCCCTACATGCGACACACGTCTCCTGGATGCTTTAGCGTGTGTGCATGGGTTCTCGAAGTGGGTTTCATTAGCAACAGAATGCTTGTAACATATTCCTGCTTTACACACCCGTTATTAGCTTTAAGTTCAATCAGAGTTTCAGTCGGCGGCTGTTCTGCAGTGTGACAGGCGTACTTTTTCTTTGTAATAAAAGCGGCCTCTGCACGTTGCAGGTTTTGTTCCCGCGGACATCAATTTTTGGACCTGTGGTGCGAGTTGTATTCAGGCCTGACCACACGTAAACGTTGCAGCTCGTCAGCGCATGGGTCGGACGTGGCTTCGTGCCTTCTTCTTATGGAGATACAGCGGACCGCAGCTTCGCGTACCCACGCGCCCCTTCTTCACAGAGAGAGGGCACGGCGCCCCATCAAAAAGCCACGCGCTGACGCGCTGCAACGGCTACGTGTGGTCAGACCTTTTAGCGAGTCCCGGCGCGGGCGGCAATCACAAGTCGATCGCAATCACAAGTATCGAAAGTTTTGCATCGAAGGTGATGAGCTATGACAACAAAGAAAGTGGAATAGGCCAGTATGAACCGTATTATTAACACGCCGCTGCTCGCATTCAGAGGCAATATCATACGATTCTCCTATTATCACTTAGTGCCATATGCAGGTGCTTTACGAAATTGTCAGCGTGGCGAGATTTCTTGGATCCCGTGCTGCACTTTTAAAAGTGGTTACGCATGAGGTAGCCATGAACGGTGGGGCAGCAGGCGTTTGTAAAAAAAACTAAAAGTACAATTGAGAGACTCATGTTAGGCTTTTCTTAATTTGAAGGCCCACTGTTACATAGCTACAATTTCTCTGCAATCACAGTCTTTGATTATCTATTTGAGTATGATATGATGATATGAGTAGATTAATGGCGCAAGGGCCATAGGGTGGCCAAAGAGCGACAGGACATGATAATGATTCTGAACTAAATCAGGCCTAAAATCAGGCCTAAAATTTCACTCACAAAAGGCAGGTAAAACTTGTACGTACTATAATCACGACAGTGGCGTGTAATGCATCGTAGGAATGACTTACTTGTGGTCGCAGTAATAAATGCATAGAGTATAACCAGTACACCCCGCCGCAATGGTCTAGTGACTAAGGTACTCGGTTGCTGACCCGCCGGGCGCGAATCGAACCCTGGCTGCAGCAGTTGCTTTTTCGGTAAAGGCGAAATGCTGTGGGCCCGTGTGCTCAGATTAAAGTGCACGTTAAAGAACCCCGGGTGGTCAAAATTTCCAGAGTCCTCCACTACAGCGTCTTTCATAATCATTTGGTGGTTTTGGGATGTTAAACCTCACATAATAATGAAGTATATGCTTCACAAGTGCTTTATGAAAATCTTGTATCCAAGGGCGGTGAGGAGTCCTCAGTTACTCGGAGCTGGTTTCTACTGGAAGTACTGTGGCTGGTGAGCACAGTCGCGCACCCGCACGCAGCCTCACCCACGCGTCGTCACGCGTGGCACGTGCTCTCGGCAGTATGCACCAGTCGTTCAGGAAGAAACGCCGTCTCGCTGGGCTCAGTTCAAATTGTCTTGCCCCGGGATAAAACCGCGCACGCGTTAAGCGGTTGGTCGCATGCGCAAACGAAACGACTCCTAGTGCAAGACCACCTAGGACCTCTAGTTCTTCCTTCATTTGATATCGACCACACTCACGAATCATGGATTATGAGCAGTGCGCGCTATGCGCAGCGTTTGTCCGCAACAGCGCTGGCACACGACTCGTACCTCGTCACCTACGCAAGCCGTGCACAAAAACAGGAAGGACGGGATTGATGAAGTAAATATACATGCGAGGTATTGTGTGCAGCACCTCAAATATTCAACAATGCAAATGCTCATTGTTTGGCTTTCCTATGCAGGTCACAAGTCAGAAAAAGACAATACAACCTTGGACTTCTAGTTCAATATTTGTTAGCTACCAGACTCTCAGATGAAGGTTTATGAGCGCTGCGTTCCTCTCAGTGCATGTCCTCGAATGTGGCGGTGCAGGACTCATATCCGTTTTCACCTACGCAAGCCGTGTACCAAAACAGGAGAGCCGGATTCCAAAAGTGAATATATATGCGGGGTATTGTATGCAGCACTTCACAGTCGTCAATGAAGCTAATGCCTTGTTGCGACTTTTTGATGCAGGTCACAAGTCCGAACTAGACAAGACCACCTAAGACCTCTAATACCTCATTTACCAGACTCATATCATGGTTTGTCAGCAGTACACGCTATGCGCAGTGTACGTCCGTGACAGCGTTGGCGCAGGACTCGTTTAATGAGGCCCATGCAAGCCGTACACCATACCAGGAGTCCGGTATTCCGAAAGGGAATACAAATGCAAACTATTGTGTGCAGACCTCACAATATTCAAGGAAACTAATGCTTATCGCTTCGACTTTGCAATGCAGGTCGCTAGCCTGAACAAGACAAGAACACGTGGGACCTCCAGTCCTTCATTTGTTACCGGTAGGACTCTCAGCAGTAAACAAAGTCAGCAGTGAACGCTATGTGCATTGTATATCCGCGAAAGCGGCGGCACCGGACTCGTCGTCCCTCGTAACCTACGCAAGCTCTGCTCCAAAAAAGGAGATCGGAACTGCCAGCTGCCTGTACAGTCGCCTCCCTCGTCACCTATGCATGTCATGCACTAAATGAACAGACTGGGACTGCAGGTGCTACTATATTTAGGTACGAGGGATGGCTGCTTGGCGCTTTTTTGGAACTGGTTGACGACCGTCGACGGCCCAGCTGGCTTCCTCTTGCCATGCTTAAGGCTCCTCAACCCTTTGACTTGCACGATAGATGAACGCTGCAAGGAGGCGGCGCTGCAGTATACGACAAGTACTTTCATTCTGAGCACAAAGCAGCTACTCTCTCTTATTTCCACTTCGCAACGCAACCTAGCCAGGAATAGCATAATGGGAAGCTTAGCGTTGGAACAAGCATACCGGTCAGACGTTCGTGTTTTGCAGGTGATCAGCAAAATATCTATCGCATCTGGAAGAACTCGAGTTCGTGTCCATCAGCTGTAATACTCGATCACGTTGCGAACACGTCTGTACTTGAAGGGACCTGTAATGGAGTGCAGGATGGAGCACCTAGCTAGCCTCGACGTGTCCGTGCTCACACTGAGTGTAAAGAGCGCTCGTTGACTCGTCTGCGCGCTCATTTGTAACTCCACTATTCTTTATATATATATATATATATATATATATATATATATATATATATATATATATATATATATATATATATATAAGGGAGGACCCCTTCGAAACTGTTGGGAAATAAATATATTTATCCTTGTTGACAACGCTCCCGTTGTGCCATATCCCATACCTTCACGCAGACTATCTGGCCCATTGAATTATTACTCCCACTATATATATATATAAATATATATATATATATATATAATTATAGAGAGAGAGAGAGAGAGAGAGAGAGATAACAGACAGTAATGCCAAGGAATGTACAGGGGAAGTTATTAAAACCAATGGAATGTAAATAAGAAGAAAAGTGGATGAAAAAATTACCAACTGTGAGCAGGAATCGAACCTACGACCTTCGAATTACGCGTTCGATTTACATTCCATTGGTTTTAATAACTTCCCTTGTACATTCCTTGGCATTACTGTCTGTTATATCTCATAATTATTGTGTTAAAACACGGAAAAACGAGCCCTTAGGTATACACTTCTTTCCCTTATATATATATATATATATATATATATATATATATATATATATATATATATATATATATATATATATATATATATAACGGAATGATCCCCAGTGGTTCGTGCATCAGTCTTCATCCCTTAACGCCAGCCTGCTACTAGGCGAGGCAGTTCTAGGATGATAAGAAAGGTCAGCCACGTCTGGTTTCGAGGAAAGATACTTCCTAGCTCCCGCATTTACCTACCGCGTTCTGTGCACGAGAGCGTGGATCGCCTGTGCGTCATCTTCAGAAACCTTTGCATCTGAAACAACTTCTGGCTGGTGGGGCTCGGGCTCAGGTTCCGGGTCAGCTGAATCTTGTAGAAACATGCAGCTTCCACATTACTTCGGAGGCGCTGCACCGCAAACACGAGGCCGCCGTTTTTCTTCACTAGCTGCTGATGTATCCCCGATGTTTGATTTCTGTCAGCCTAGTTTAGAAAATGCTGATTCACTCATATGGAACGCGTTGACCGAGTGCACCAGCCTTCAAAATTTCCAGCTGTAGCGGTGGAGTTTGAACTAGAGGACGTCGCACAGCTTCGCCGTTGCGCTACAACTTTTGAACCATTTACAAGAACTAGAGTGCCGGTAAACAGAGAGCAGACTATTTGCGAAGGCCTGTCAAAGTTTTTAGCGAGCACTGAATCACTAACTACGTTCCTACTGAGCGCGTCAGAGTTGCTCGTACTGCTAAAGATGGCATGGAGTGCCTGTGTGAGTGATAATTGGGATGTTAAATTATTTTTACTGGGTGAGCAAATACCAGTTTGGGAACATGAATATTTGCATTTCATCTTTTGTAATTGTACCGTTATAATGAGGCAATTTCAAAGTATATGTGGGAGTGTTTTATGATTTTCAAATTTGAGAGGTTCGGCTTGAGCAAAGATATGTTGGATTACTTATGCGTCGGAAGTCAACGCGGTGGTCTTGGCAAAAAGCTGGTCTATATGCTTTTCACTCGCAGCACCGGTTAGGTCAAGAGCAGAAAAAGCAAGCGTGCACTTAGTGTGCACTGTGATGGCCAAACCCTTTATTTGAAGCCAGTAAGGACGTAGTATAAAAAGCTATATTTACTGATTCATCGTAACACCAGAAGCTTAAGTTATTGAACTATGACAAAATTCAATCACCAGGATGCTTGGCAACATAGGCGGCTAGTAATATATTTACCTTATACATTATATTTTTATTGTTTGTCACTACTTAGGTATCGACTCACGATCCGTGCTTTCAAGACAACTTGAGACTTCAAGACCACCTTATCGCGCAGCAATGGCGCAAATTAGACAAAAGAGACTTTTCGAGCAGTATGGTGCAGTAATTTCCGAATGGCGCAGATTGGCACAATTCTCCAGGTTTCCCACCACTGAATATAGTGCTATCTGTGAGCAAAATAATGTTTTGCATTGTTCAGGTTTCACGAAACGCAACCGCCACCACATTTGGCCAAGTTAGTGTGCGATGTGGCATATAGTTCTCCTGCAATTGCCGCCACTGTTTAATCTCTGCTGATAGCATAGAGTAAGGATAGTGTACAATTGTGTATTATCTACTTCGCATATCATCTACATCGAATTTGTGCTTGAAAGTGAAGGAACTGTGTAGAATCAGTTGTCTTGGCATGACCATCAGCAAAAGAACAAGCAACGCGGACAATCAACAGTGAGTAATAAGGATTATATTTTATTTTCTTCATTTTGGCCGTTGTGTATTTAAATGAGCCCTACCTGTCTACATGAAGTGTCAATGCTGTTGCAAGGAAGACCAATGCTGTAAATACGAACTTTTAATGGTGCAGGTAGTCATATGGTTGGGTAGCACGAGGTCCTTTCGAGCACACTTTTTGAATTGCAGTCTGCGTGCTGTAGAATGACTGCCGAAGTGGAGCAGTGCGTATTATGACAGTGATGATATGTGGGGTTTAACGTCCCAAAACCATCATATGATTATAGGAGAGGCTGTAGTGGTGAGCTCCAGAAATTTGGACCACCTGGTGTTCTTTAACGTGCACCCAAATCTGAGCACATGGGCCTACGGCATTTCCGCCTCCATCGAAAATGCATCCGCCACAGCCGGGATTCAATCCCGCCACCTGCGGTCAGCAGCCAAGTACCCTAGCCAGTAGAGAACCACGGCTGGGCGCATCTTATGGCAGTGTCTTTGAAGAAAATGCTTATAGGAATTTTTACATGTTGCCTTCAGTGGCAGCATAGAAAGTTGTGCACATCAACTTTTGAGACATGTCACGCCCTGAGTGTTTCTTCAGACGGTTTAAAAACCAGTGTGCACGTTTGTACCGGCGTCCTTGGTGGACAACTAGTGGTCAGTTCACTTCATTTTGGTTCGTATTGCTCTGTAGGATGAGTTCACTAGAGACGCTACCATATTTGACGGTCGTTTGACGTACTGCGTTCTAGGACCAACGTGTTTCGTTGCTCAAAACAAGTACATGAAGTGCAAGGTGTGCAACCGTGTTTTTCCATGCGACAAGTCCCTCAAGGCTTACATGCGGTCGAACACTGGTGATAAGCCATATGTTTGTGAAATTCCGAGCTGCAAGCGAGCATTTGCCCAGAGTAGACAACTGAAGACTCACCAGCGGCTGCACATGGAAGAAAAGCCATTCATCGTCTCCGAACCAGGTGAGCATCGATAAGACATCATCTTCCTTGGCCTTCCAATACGTCTGAATATAAGTGTTTCAATGAAACTAGTTGCGATATCCATACACTTGCGATAAACCAATTTGTAGAACTGAAATGGCAGCTGAGATCACTCATAGAAAATGTGAATGTTTCCACAATTGGTGCAGTTTTCGGTGTCACTGCACCAGTTTCTGCGGAGAGTGCCTTTTACAAGTTCGGAGGTACGTGCGCATCATATTTTAGCAGCAAGCACCTGAAGCGTTCCTTGGGGCATAGGTGGTTCTTGGAGGAAATGCACGAGAAAAGCGCTCCACAATTGATGCAGGAACTAAAATGCATCAATTAAGCTAGGGATATAATTCAATCTAAGATCGAGATGCTGCTGGTCCCATGCTATCCGCAAGGTAGGTGGAAAGTGAACAGTTATTTGAATGCTTGCCATGCATTGTCAAAAAACATGCCTAGCCATGGCCCTGCGCATCAGCAGATGACACGAAGTGTACGACTAAATGCATGAAGCAGAACTTAGACACCCTATAGATGGTTGTATGCGCACTTATCTCCCTTCTAGAGTCCCTGGGTGCATGCTGTGAAACCAAATCACTGAGCACAACTGCTCTAACATTGACTGACAGCAAATTTGATATAGACCAGCAATATACTATTCCTTTCCATTAAAAGGCGAAATTGCTGAAACAAGAAAAGGGTTTTGTTAGTCCAATCGGGACGTTTACATGGTTCCTACTCCTGTTTGTATCGACGACTACGCAAATTTCAGGCCTGGCAAAGCAGAATATAGCCATGAAAAAATGCTCGAACGTCACAATACCCCTACTCAGCGAAAGCCCTTTTTGCAAGGCTGTGTGCACATGGGTTGCATAGGTGACCACACTGCAGAAAACCTACAGTCAGTCATCTTGATACATGAAAAAAAGTGAAAAAACACATCACAAGGGCAATAAACCTCATTAATTTTTTGTATGATTACTGTGTAGAAGTAACACTTCTCTTCCTTTCATGGTTTCCCACTATGCAGCCAAAAGGGACAGCTGTCGAAAGTGGGGTTGGGGGCAGCACCTTTTTTCCCTCTCATAGATACGCTTTTATGGACAACCCACCTTATGAATGCCCTACTGGTGGCAGAGAACCTCCTAACAAAGTACTCAGCTTCAGCTAGGGATACCATATACCTGTTTATATCATACATTAATGCATATCTGTATGCTTTTGCAAGTGTGTTACCTCCTGTGCTATACACCCTCCAGAGCAATGCTCATATCACCATTAGCTAACAAAAGGAACTTCTCACAATCCAACTAGAAATGCAGTGGCTACCCCCCCTTGTAATATGATAACAATTTATATACACATTAGAGAATAAGGTCAGTCATAAAAAACAAAGATGGCTAGTTCTCTTTAAGATTAAAACATATCATATTTAAGTAATTCAGAGATATTCGACAGAAAGTGCAAAAAATGTAGCTGGAAATAGTTTGCTGAATTTGAATGTAACATTTAGCACTACAACTTAACATGCAATGATTATGCTTTATATATGGCAATTATTTGCAGGAAATATGGTGTGTGTGCACAATTATACCAGAGAAATTTGACAAATCGCACATTTGAACAGGAAGAAACAGGACATTTTACACTGTCCATCTTTATTTCCTCAATCGTAGTGGTTGTCTATTGCTATTACGATTGTTTTTTAACTAAACATATGCACCACATCATGCAAACTCTTTTATTTCATCCTACAAAAGCAAAATTAAATTCTTTGACTCTTTCTACAAATATCCTTGACATGGGGGGCAAAGCCATCCCGTATTCAGGCATTGTTCTCTTTTGTAGCTGCAAATTTACTTGTCACTAGACAAACCCACAGACTAAACATTATTCCTTCCAGGGCACATATTTCGGCTGCGGCGGCTGCATTTCCGATGGAGGCGGAAATGTTGTAGGCCCTTGTGCTCATATTTGGGTGCACGTTAAAGAACCACAGGTGGTCGAAATTTCCGGAGCCCTCCACTACGGCGCCTCTCATAATCATATGGTGGTTTTGGGACGTTAAGCACCACATATCAATCAATATCAGTGCACATATTGACAATTTCATTTTTTCGTCACCACTGTCGAAATCTCGAACAACTTTATTGGTTCGTTTCTTTCACGGACTCATGAACAGTTCATTGAGAAGCTACACGACTCCATCTAGTTTTCATCCATTTTTTGCGTTGTCTTAGCGGTTGTTCCTTTTCTGTGTTCCCATCAGCATTTTATTGATAGGAACACAGAAGCTATGTAAGCCTACCATAGCTGCCTCTTTTTTGTATAATCTTAGCATTTAATTATTTTTCCTCATTGTTTGTTTGTCTTAAAACACGTATTCCATCCTGCTTTGTCTCAAAACCGAGGCAGTAGTATTTATAAATAAAAATATTAAAACAAGATAATTCCATAGTCAATCCCTAGGCATTATTAGAAAAATTGTTGGTGTCATAATTTCTGCAAAGATGTATACAGATGATACATTTCTTGCAAGTACACAAAGCTCATGCTGCAATCAGTATCATGTCAGATGATTCAGATTTTGGGATCTGCACTCCTTTATTATGCAGTGAAGATCACCACTAAACACAAAAACAAAATCTTATGTATACTAAAGACTTATGAGTCCAAAAATGCCAGTGAGAACCTTTATTGAGTATATTAAATTTATAACAGTAAACTGTAGAATGGTGGTGACTGGTAGGTACATAAAATAAAGTGCACATATAATGAAAGGCAACAGAACATGAATAAAATGTTCAGGGGAAACAAACTACATCAGACTGGAAGACAAGGGCAGTCATTAAGACACAAAGTAAACTAGAAACCTTGCTTGTTAGAGACAGAAATCCTCGAGCAATGAAAAGTAACCTAAAGTATGCAATGTGAAACAGCGCAGCCCAAGCAATTCACAAAGTTTGCACAAAAGGGTACATTAATGAATATATTCACTAGACATGAACACTGGAACATCACAGTATAAACCATGTTAGTGCACCACTACTTGTTGCAAAAAAAAGTGTTGTAGAGTATCAAATAGGGGAAGGAGAAAAATAGACAGAAAAAGAGAAAGGATCATTGAAATAAATAAACCATTCACGTTTTCTCTAATGTCTCAAAAACTTTATTATATTGCTCATTTTAGTGAGGTAAGCAAGTAAAACAAGCACCACATGTGACACTTTCCAGTTGAGTTTACTAAACAGCCCTGCTCATACGCGTAGTAAACATATGTATGACCAGACTTCCAATCAGATAACAAAGCATGCTGTTTCATACATAGAAGGCATGCTATGAAGGCAATAGTTTTTTATATCTACAACCACAAATCAGTGCACCATGAATGAAATTCATATGCATCATACAATTAAATAAGTTGATCTCGCACATTTATATAATTAGGCTATCTCATGTTTAACACATAAATAAACTGAGCACTTCACTTTACTAAAGCTTCATCCACAGCCAAGTTTCTGCCATTGTTCTGCTTAATTAATAAGGTTTATATTATATATACTTGATGCCGTCGTGAAATGTTTTCCAAAAATTATTAACTATGTGTGTATTCAAAATCCTGGCCATTTATTCAATGCTATACCTCGACTCGTTTGATTGTCTGGGCTCACTGAATTGCTAAAAAAGCCCAATTTCGGTTTCCCAGCTCACGTTCCTGTCACCTGTCAGAGACATAATTTTAAGAAAGTCAATGTAAAGTCTCTGTCGTCGACAAATCATGGACACGCAGCGATGTTTTGAGCTTTAGGTTACCGTGGTTTAAGCAGCAAGGACTGCTGCTGACGTTCGGGTTAGTGGCCATCTCTCCGGACAAGATCAGTTTTCCCTTTCCGGACTCTACCTCCTCGCCCTGCGGTGCCTTCAAGGCGTGAGCCGGGTGCGTCTTTGTGTGGTGCATTCCTGTTACCATTGGACCATTTCGCCCAGCCGAGTGGTGCAATATCTGCACCCTTTCTGGTAGGTTTATCACAAAAACTTCGTCCCCTGCTTTGTGGCAAGAGTGGTCACCTCCTCCTTTGGGTGGCGGTGACGGCGGGCTATAAAAGCCGAAGCATTTTTGTAAATAGTGCTGAATCATGTGCTGAATCTTGAGGGGAATCATGTGCGGCATCATGAAGTAAATATCTGCTATACATAATGCAGAATCTTCTGGATCCCAATGGGCACGGCGGCCCAAACAGAATGAAGGACTCACGGCACATCTTTCTTGTTGTGCAGCGCCGGGGCGTTCTTACCAGCCATCGACCGTATCAGCGATCACTGTCCGCCGACCAGATTCCTTGCGGCAGCTCGACATCGACGCACTCGGATGCCTGCGCACTCACTGAATCTTCACGCACGTTTGAAAGCGGAGCTCCCAGCCTTCTAAGCAGCGTCATGGCCTGCCCTGACCACCATCAACGCAGTGAAACGTCACCGTCATCGTCACGTGTGACAGCAGACGGTTTTAAAGGACACGCCACTTGTCGCCCCGCCTCTGGGCACGGCAACACAAACAGAATGAAGGACTCGCGGCAAATCTTTCTTGTTGTGCAGGTTGGTGGCCCGTTTCTCTTACCTTGCAAATGTTAAAAGACTTCTGACCCATTTGCGATTGCGCCTCCGTGCCCAGAAGCATTGCTTGAACCTTTCTTTTTCTTACTGCTTTTACTTTGGGGCGATATTGAAGAAAATCCAGGGCTGGACGAGGACTTTACGGAGCTGATCCAGATGGTTAAGGAGACTAATGATGGTTGTATTAGAATTGAGATTAACCAGTCCAGTATGTCACGGGCAGTGGCAGATCTTAAAGTTTCACACGAGACGGTTGCTACTGCTGTGACCAACTATACCATGCGGCTACAAGCAGTAGACAACACGGTTAACGATAGTCCATACAACAAGAACTATCTATCACACGCCAGTCCTTAATTCGCGTGGAACAGAGGCTAATGAACTGTGAGCCCGACTTGATGAGGGTGAGGACAGATCCCGACGTGATAATCTGCTGTTTTACGGCTTACCAGACGTCCCAAATGAAAACGCCCACCAATCTGCAGAAAAAATTATCGTTACGGTCCGAGACAGACTGGATGTTCACTTATCATCTGGAGACATAGCACGGGCACACCGCATAGGCAAATACGTGACAGACGAAAATAGACCACTCATTGCTAATTTTTGCAGTTCCAAGTAAAAAATGATCCTACTGCCTAAGAAATCTGCTTTGCGGGTAGTGGCATTGGTATTTCAGAAAATTTCTCTACACCAACTCGCCATGCTCGTAAAAAGCTGACAGAGTACGGCGTTGGTTTAAAAGTGCCTTTCAAGTTGCGGTACAAAAGACTATATGCAAACAAAAAGTGCTACGCGTTTGATGCTCACACCAATTCCGTTTGTTAGGCGCTTTCACCACCAGTCGCCATTGCCGCTACACCAAGGGCAAACCGATCAGGCCGCCCTTATTCTGCCACTAGCTAGGACAGTGCAAGGCGTGGTGGCTCAACATCAGTGCTCTCAATACTTTATGCCAATGTGCGCAGCCTTATTCCAAAAAGAGACAGCCTAAACGCTATAATTAATGACACGGATGCATATATAATTCTGTTGACTGAAACCTGGCTATCCGACAAAATTGCATCGTGTGAGCTTTTTCAGTGCCAGAAAACATTCACCATACATCGTTATGGTCGCTCTGAGAGAAAGGATGGTGGTGTCCTCATTGCCGTGAACGAATGTTTTCAATGTTCGCTCTTGGAAATTCCACGCAATTCTGAAATAGTGTGGTGCTGTGTAATCATTTGTGTCCAGAAGATGGTTTTTGGCATTTGCTACTGCCCGCTTAATTCCATCGGCTCTTTCTGTGAGGAAATCGATGATTGCCTAAGCCATATCTCCGAACTGTTTGCCGGTATTCCAGTTTTCTTTCTAGGTGATTTTCATTTTCTATCAATTGAGTGGTCTCATCCATGCCGGTTTGCGGAGCCTGGTTCAGCTGAAACTAGTTGCTTTCTAACCACGTGCTTGGAGTTCAATCTATCACAACTAGTCAGTCTTTCTACTTGTGTTACTTCCACTACATCATCTTTACTATACTTGATACTGATGTCATCACCTGATATTACATCTAAAATAACTCACTTGCCTGGACTCAGTGACCATGATGTACTGCATTTTTCAATCTCTGTACCAACGACTAAAAGGAGCAAGTGCTTTAAACTTATAAAAGATTATAATAAGGCTAATTTCGACACTGTGAACAATGAGCTTTCTACCTTCCTCGACAGCTTTCGTTCTTTGTACACTGACGCTTCAGTTACAGAATTATGGGTGTGTTTTAAAAACCAAGTGTTGCATTTCATAAAAACACATATTCCTGTAAGAAAGGTGTATCAGTCATCTAACGTGCTGTGGTACACAAGACACCTGAATCGGCTATCTAACAAAAAAGGTAGGCTCTTTCGTGCTGTAAAGAAATCGGCATCTGCTTATAAGTGGTCAGTTTCCCCGCAGGGGCGCCTGCACAAGTAGGCGTTTGGTGTGTAGCGACACCACGGACCCGAGCTAACGGGGGAGTTTCTACTCCCTCCCACGCCTAGCCGTGCGTGGCTTTGCCGTGTCCGGGGAAAAGGGGATCCTGGGGGTTGAGCCGACGCTGGGTGATTGGACCATTAAGGCCCCCGGCAGAGGCAACACACCCCTTTGGCCCCGGCTTCACGTAGACGGCACCCCTGGGCTGACCCACCCAGGGGAAATCGGCAGTCGCCTTTTCCTATCTCTCTCCCTACATCTTCGTCTTTCTTACTTTTTTAGCTTTCCTGTCTTCTACTCTCTTCCGTTTACTTCCAAACTTCCTGGCGGCTAGGGTTAACCCTGTGCAAATAGCCTACCTTGGTCTAGGCGCATTGGGTTATAGTGGCGTTGTACGGCTGGCGTCAGCAGGTTTCAGCATCCGCAAACTTGTAGCGTCCCCCCGTTGGGCTCCGTGGTGGGTGGCCGCCAACGCTGCTGAACAAAAATAAGACAGGCATGCACAGAGCATTCCCCTTGTTGTCTGATCGTACCGGCTTAAAGCGGGTACGCACCGATGATATTAACTTTTTTAACCAGCCCAAAGAAACATATCCTCACTATCATGTTATCAACTGTGAAAAAACTGAAAAGCAAGCCAGAACCGTCTCTTCTTTCCTGGTTGCTAGATGTCTTACCGAAACTCTTGGCACAGGATACAAGGTAACCAAAATGGCTAGTTGAGACCTTCTCCTCGAAATCCGTGACAAAGAACAATTTGAAAAGCTAGACCGTCTTTCAGATTTCGGTGGCATACCAATAACCATAACACCACATAGATCAATGAACACAACTCGCAGAGTGGTATCTGACATGGACTTACTCGACTTGACTGAAACTGAACTTTTGGAGGGGTGGAAGAGCCAAAATGTCACTAATGTACAGAGAGTCATCATCAGAAGAGATAATAAGGAAACACCGACAAAACACTTAATACTCACATTTGCATCCAGTAAACTACCGGAATCTATTCAAACAGGGTACACAAAGACATCTATCAGGCCGTACATACCAAACCCTCGTCGTTGCTTCCAATGCCAGAGGTATGGCCATGGCTCTAAAACCTGTCGTGGTCGCCAGACTTGTGCACAATGTGGAGTCCTAGGCCACGTTTCTGAGCACTGCAAACAACTGCCACACTGCGTAAATTGCGAAGAAACCATGCTGCATATTCACGCTCCTGCACATACTGGAAAAAAGAAAAAGAAATAATTACGTTAAAGGTGAAGGAGAACATTACATTTAAGGAAGCACGGCGAAGAGTCGCTCCATTCTATGGAGCTACATACGCTGATGCGGCGCGTCAAGGGGCACCGCCGCACCAGCCCTCGCCACTCCTTCGGCCCGCGCATACCGAGCCGGAGGTTGTGGCACCTGCCCCCAAGGCGGTTGTAGCCCAGGCTACACCGCCTACTCCCAAACAGAGACAGGAGACTCCAGAGTTCTCGGGTCTCAAGGCCTCACCTCACCAGGCGAGGCCCGAAACTCGAACTAGCAGCCCGCACGTGCGGGCATCCAGTGCCTCCGAGGAGGCAATGGATACGTCGGCACCCTTGGTGCCGAAAGAGCGGCGTGGCTCCTTGGAGCGCGCCAAGAAAACAAAAAAGCCGATAACAGGGCCTGGTGACGACCCTGTTAAGTGAACTGAAACTCCCTGTCTAAACAGCCACTCGCTTTTCGTACACGCAGCACTATTTTACATTCACCATGAACACTCAAATTATACAATGGAACGTCAGGGGCCTTCTCAGAAACCTTGACGACATCCAAGAACTCTTACACGAACACTCACCAAAAGTGCCGTGTGTACAAGAAACACACCTTCATTCAAAACACACAAATTTTCTTCGTAAATACGTTATTTTCCGGAAGGACCGTGTTGATGCTATGACATCATCCGGAGGTGTTGCCATCATTGTGAATCAAGGAATTGCATGCTCACACTTACAACTCCAAACATCCCTTGAGGCAGTGGCTGTTCGAGCAGTTCTTTTTGATAAACTGATTACAATCTGCACTATCTACATTCCTCCTAGCTATCACCTGCAAAAACGTGATTTACACTCTTTAATTGATGAACTTCCGGAGCCCTATGTTCTCCTTGGAGACTTTAATACGCATAGCAGCCTATGGGGCGACTATCGGTATGACGCGCGAGGTCGACTGATTGAACAGTTCCTTCTCTCCTCGAGCGCGTGTCTCCTAAATCGAAAAGAATCAACCTATTATAATCTCGGCAATAACACCTACTCCTCCATAGACCTAAGCATAGTATCACCATCTCTTGTGCCTCTGCTCCAGTGTAAAGTTATCAGTAATCTGTACAGAAGTGACCACTTCCCCATAGTTTTGAGCACAAATACAGTAACTGAGTGTCCATCACGTGTTCCCAAGTGGCTCATAAACAGAGCCGACTGGAAACACTTTTATACCATCGCTCGTCTAGGTTGGAATGACATAAGTACTTTGAACATTGATGTTGCTGTCAACTACTTCACAGCATTTTTGATTGATGCTGCAACAAAATGCATCCCACAAACAAATGGACACCCAGGAAAACGGCGTGTGCCATGGTGGAACTCTGAATGCCGAAACGCGCGCGAACAGCAAAACAGACCTTGGAGGCTGCTTCGGAACTCACCAACAGCCGAAAATCTTGACACCTTCAAGAAAATTAAGTCTCAAGGCAGGAGAACGCGTCGGCAGGCCAGAAGAGAAAGCGGGCAGAAGTTTTTATCAGGGATCAATTCATACACACAGGAGGCAAAAGTCTGGAACATGGTCGGTAGGATAGCAGGGAAACAAGTACACACACTTCCACTCGTAAACACTCAAGGTGATACCTTGGAAGATCAGGCAAACTTCCTCGGGGCACACTTTGAACGGGTATCCAGCTCGTCCCACTATACTGACACTTTCCAAAAACACAGAACAAGAATAGAAAAGCAGAAACTCGAACACAAATCCACTACATTCGAGGCATATAACCAAGCTTTCAGTCTAGCGGAGCTCCGAACATCTCTAAACTCCTGCAGCACTTCTACCCCAGGTTCTGACCGTGTGGTGTATGAAATGCTAAAAAACCTACCAGCCGAAACACGAAAAACCCTACTTTGTTTGTACAATGCCATCTGGTTTTCTGGCACTATCCCTACCTCCTGGAAAGAGGCTATTATTATTCCCATTTTGAAAGAGGGCAAGGACCCTTCTTTAGCTTCAAGTTATAGACCTATTGCCCTTACAAGCTGCTTGTGCAAAGTATTCGAAAAAATGATAAACTGCCGACTTGTACATATCCTTGAAACAAACAATTTGCTCGACCCGTTTGAGTGCGGGTTTCGAGAAAGTAGATCCACCACAGACCACCTTGTTCGTATCGAGGCACAGATCAGAGACGCCTTTGTCCATAAACAATATTTTCTCTCTGTGTTCCTCGATATCGAAAAGGCGTATGATACAACATGGCGTTTTGGAATCCTAAGAGACCTGTCCCACCTTGGTGTGCGCGGAAGAATGTTTCATATAATCGAAAGTTACCTGTCAAACCGGACATTCCGTGTCCATCTGGGCAGTGTGCTCTCTCAAACATTTGTCCAGGAAACAGGCGTGCCACAAGGTGGCGTGCTTAATTGCACACTTTTTATTATCAAAATGAATTCTTTGCACTTGTCCATTCCCCGCAATATGTTCTATTGTACATATGTCGACGACGTTCAACTTGGCTTCAAGTCATGCAACTTGGCCATGTGTTAGCGGCAGGTTCAGCTGGGTTTAAATAAGGTCTCTAAATGGGCAGATGAAAACGGATTTCAACTTAACCCACAAAAAAGCACGTGTGTCTTGTTCTCTCAAAAGAGAGGCATGCACTCGGAACCTGACATTCGACTGAACGGGCAACGTCTGTCTGTCAAAGCCGAGTATAAAGTCTTAGGCTTAATCTTGGACAACAAGTTAACCTTCGTACCGTACATCAAGTATTTAAAAACAAAATGTTTAAAAGCCATGATTGTTATGAAAGTGTTGTCACGTACTGCGTGGGGTAGTGATAGGCAATGCCTCATGAACCTCTATAAAAGCCTCATTCGCACCCGCTTAGATTATGAGGCCGTTGTCTATCAGTCTGCTACTCAAAGTGCCTTGAAGATGCTGGACCCCGTGCACCATTTGGGCATCCGCCTTTCTACGGGTGCTTTTCGCACCAGCCCCGTAGAAAGCCTTTATGTTGAGTCAAATGAGTGGTCGCTTCATCTGCAAAGAACCTACATGTCCTTTGTATACTTCCTTAAGGTGAAAGCAGACAAGAGGCACCCCTCATACTCTACTATTAATAACTTGTCGAGCTCCATTCTTTTTCAAAACAGGCCTTCAATGAGGCAGCCCTTCTCAGTTCGCCTGAAGGGTATAGCTGAGGACACTGGAGTGTCACTTGAACACAGTTTAATGGCTCCTGTAGCATACCCGCCACCGTGGCAGTGGCAGACTATAGACTGCGATGTGTCTTTTCTAGAGGTTACAAAACATGCGCCCATTGCCCATATCCGAACATATTTCCTAGAACTTCAACACAAATACACACGTCCTGAGTTTTTTACAGATGCCTCTAAGTCTAACTCCTCTGTGTCCTACGCTGCTGTTGGCCCTTCCTTTTCGGATGCTGGCCCTCTACATCCAGGCACAAGTATCTTCACAGCGGAAGCTTACGCGATACTTGTGGCAGCTAAACACATTAAACAATTACAAATACACAAAGCAGTAATTTATACAGACTTCCTCAGTGTGGTAACGGCTCTGCACAGTCTTAAAAAACAAAAGAACCCTGTCCTTGTCTTACTTTACTCCATATTTTGCACACTCTACACACTCAACCAACATGTTGTGGTGTGCTGGGTGCCAGGGCACCGTAAGATTCAAGGCAACGTGAGGGCGGATCAGCTCGCTGCATCCGTCCACAAAAACACTGCCCCTACACCCATATCAATCCCGGTATTTGATCTGAAGCACTCTCTCAAACGAAACCTCAGGGACTACTGGCAGAGCAAGTGGGATACACACACACAAAACAAACTACACGTTATCAAGCCACACCTTGGCCATTGGCCACCAGTATCAAAATCACGTCTAACAGAGGTAACACTAACAAGACTCAGGATAGGACACATATACACGACACACACACATCTTTTGTCCGGTGGTGATCCACCATTGTGTGATAAATGTGGTGAGGCATAAACAGTTCTTCACGTTTTAATTCAATGTAAACATTTAGACACTCTAAGAAGACAACACTTCCCACTATCCTACCGACAACATATACCTTTACACCCTGCAATGTTCGTCGGTAGGGAACCGCTTTTTAGTCACAAATCATTATTAGCGTTTTTAAAGGAAATTCATAATTTTCATATCATATACCCGGGCATACCGTAGCACGACCTCTCTAGAGAGGTTTTGCTGCGGTGGCTACACAAGAAAGCACTTGCCTCACGGCCCTTGCACGCAAGGGTACTAACGTGTGAGGTACTTGTGCTAATGCCATACATGTCCACCATCGTTTTTCAATATCACCAACTTTTGTCACCTATTCACACCATGCACACCTTTCACGGCATAGTCATGATTTTATTACTTGTATGTTTTTACCCGCTTTACTGCGAGGAATTTTATGGCCCTTATACAGCCGCTAATCACAACCATTGTCCACATTCCTGTCTCATGAACTGGCGTTCTTTGGCCATCAAATGGCCCTTGCGCCAAAAAACACCATATATCATCATCATCATCATCATAAGTGGTCAGCTTATGCCGCCGCAGCAAGAGCATACTCCAGTGCTTTGAGGGAAACAAAGTTTAATTTCTATAACACCTCACTTCTATTGCTACTCCAAACCAACCCAAAATGATTTTGGAATGTTGTGAAAACCCGCGATGATCAAACTATAACTCTTACTATTGAATCAGGTGAGGCAATCCCAAGCAGCCTTGCAAAGTTCATCCTTGCAAAGTTCATGTACCTTCACAGCGCACAGCCTCCTACTCATATTCATTCTTGCTGAAAACATGTCACGAGTGGAATCGCCTGCTTGCATCACTTGTCGCTATCAGAGACGCAGGTCGTTTCCGTAAAGCACTTACAAACGCTTTAAAAGCGTTATTTACTTAACATCGTTTTTCCGGCTCATTTTGCCCCACTCAGTCTGGCATCTCTCCGCCCTTCACTGCACTTTGCTACCTACCAATGGAACCCATTTTACTCTACTCTTCTGGTATCAGCTCCATTATTAAAAACTTAAAATGATCATCCTTGTGCGGCATAGATTGTGTCACGTCGAAATTTCTACAGGCGACTGCCGAATATAGTTTCATTATACTGAACCTTATTTTCACCAAATCTCTCAACAGCAGCTCCTTACCCAGAGACTGCAAGATAGGCAAGGTGGTTCCACTTCACAAATCCGGTGACACTTACAACCCTCATAACTATAGACCTATTTCCTTGACATCAATACCCTGTAAAATCTCTGAAGACGTCATTTTCTCACATCTAGTGAACTTTTCAGAATCAAATAAGTTCTTTCATAGCAGTCAACACAGGTTCCGTAAGTCCTTCTCATGCGAAACGCAATTAATAACATTTTGCAATGATTTTCATGCATTTTTAGACGCCGGCTTTATAGTAGACTGTATATTTTTAGATTTTGCAAAGGCTTTTGACAGAGTTAACCACCACTTACTCTTGCTAAACCTCGGCCAAATAAATATTTCTTCCTTGGCCTTTAATTGGATTCGAGAGTTTCTTTCTAACCAAACACAATATGTAAGCACTAACGATACTGACTCTCCTGAAGTACCGGTGAGTTCAGGCGTACCCCAAGGCTCTGTTTTAGCACCCTTAATTTTTTAAATTTACATCAGTGACCTTCCTAACCAAATTGCAAGTACTTTTTGTCTGTTTGCCGGTGATTGCGTCATATATGGCGTAATTGAAAAGCTCCAACGATACGTTAACACTCCAACATGATCTAAATAACACTTCAACATGGTGTAAGCTCTGGCTAATGAAACTTAACACGTTTAAATGCAAAACAATGAGAAGTTCACGTAATCAGTTGACCTGCCCTACTTACTAACTTAACAACACTCCCCTTGATGAAGTACTGTGCTATAAATACCTCGGTGTGCATAAGACTAACAATCTTTCTTGGAAAAAAACACATCGAACTCATAACGTCGAAAGCTAACCACATGCTTGGTTATCTTAAACGAAATCTTTCTTTAACTCCACCGAAACTAAAACAGCAAGATTACATCACCTATGTTAGATGTAACCTTGAATATGCATGCTCGATATGGGACCCTGGCCATGCTTTTCTGAAAAACATAATTGAATATGTGCAAAATCGAGCGGCCCGTTTCATCCTTAACAATTGCCATAAATCTGCTAAGGTCACTAATATGAAACTAACACTTGGCCTTCCTCTCCTTTCTTCTCGTAGGAAGTTAGCTCGCCTTTCCCTCTTTCACAAGATCTACTGTCATAACCATGAGCTCAAGTCACGATACATTACACCAGCATCTTATATCTCCTCACGTGTCGATCATCCTTGCAAACTTCATGTACCTTCACAGCGCACAACCTCCTACTCATATTCATTCTTGCCGAAAACATATCACAAGTGGAATCGCCTGCCTGCGTCACTTGTCGCTATCTGAGACACAGGTTGTTTCCGTAAAGCATTAACAAACGCGTTATAAGCCCTAACCAAGCTGCTCCCCTATTGCAGTTGCGATTTATTGTTTAATTGCCACATACTTTTACACGTATTTTTTATTGTTTTGTTCTTAGTTAGTATTTAATTGTCTTTTTTTGTCACTTTGTATGCATTTTTTGTCATTCTAGTAATCCGGTATGTTTTCGTTCCTCTTCCTGCATCACTAATTTTGTATTTATTTATGAACATAAGTACATAACTCAAATTTTTGTGTTATTATCAACTGCCATCCTTTGTTTATCACTGCTTCATTATGTTGCGTCATATCAGATGTATAAATATACTTTGATTTGTTGCTGTTTTTGCTCACTTACCTACATTGTTATATTTTTCTTCCGTTATAATATTGTTTTTTGCTTTATATTTTATGGTACTGTATATATTTGTTTTTGCATGTATCAATGTACCTTAGCCCCTCCCCTCTATAATGCTTCTTGTAAGCCCTGAGGGTATCAATAAATAAATAAATAGATAAATAGTTTCTATCTTTTTTCAACAATGTACATACATCTTCGTTCTACCTCCCTTAACGCGTCCCCTCACTGGCGAAGATCAGCTATGTGAACGGCGGCGGGAAGCGAGCTACCTTAATGAAGCCCGCCGTTCCTGCCATCGACCTCGAGCCCTTTACAGCCCTCTAATTCTAATTGAACCGTAGTTTTCCTTAAACTTAGAAACATTACTTAGTCCAAGTGACATGCTGAATGTTTCGTTCTTGTAGCTTCTTTGCTACTGGTTGTTCTTCAAACTCTTTCTGGCTGATAATTTAGCGGCACTGCTCTCGAATCTACTTCTTTAGTCACTTGCTCCCCGGCAATCTCGACATCAACGGCGAACTTCGGATGCTTTTGGTTGCTCGGCTAACACAAAACAATTGCTTCTATTCCACTATCGCATTGACAGGGGTCTGATCCAACAGACCTCGTTCTTGGGCCTGAGTGCCTCCACAGGCTTTCACATTTGTTTCCTTCCTGTGACCAGCTAAATCACAGTGGCGTTAAAACGGCAACACATCACCCGGTTATTTCCAAGCCTCCCAAGGCAGCGTCGTTAAAACCGCCAAGCATTCCTTGCGGCGCATTCACCTCCACTTTGTTCAGAGTCTTCTCTAATGGCTTGCGTGTCATTTTTGTGAACATTATGTGCTGCTCATCGGTCCAATGGTGGGTTTCTTCTATACCTTCCTCTTTTTCAGTCGTAGTTTCGGTCGTGACTGTGAGCTTGCATGTGGCTTTGAATGTCAGCTACATTTCTTCCAAGAAACGTCGAACCACCCATCAGCGACACCGAAAACCAATTGTGTGTGGATCATTTCGTCAAGTGCAAACTTGTCCTCGCCGAACCCACAGTTCCAGGCTGATCTACGGAGAGCGAGCGGGTATATAGTTAGAAAAGACTCCCCACACACTCAAACAAATGGAATGGCCCTCGCTATTTTAAAGGAGAAATTGCGATGTCCCAAATGTTCATCTTTAAGCGGAGGTACTTTCCTCCCTTTTGCCTTGGAGAAACGGTTTTTTTCTCTTCAAAATGTAGATGGCTGACCATGAGTTAGCGAAGTGACTAGGCCTAGCGTGTGCATCGATTCTCGGCTGATAGAAAAGTACATGGCACTAATAATCACATATATTGGTCGCGCTGCGCTTAGTATCGCACGACATGATGATCAAGCAGACAAGCCTGCGGTGATGAAAGCCTCACGAAACAGAACGACAAAACTCGTACGTTTTGCTCGCCCAGTGAGACGGCATCCACTTTGAAAAAGACAGATACTGTGGAGTTCTCACCCAAAGACTGCATGGTAGGCTTGCTGTCTTTATTTTTTGAAGATTCACTCAGTGTTGCTACGTCATCAACGCGTTTACGGAACAATAGACAAGATGTGCCTTGAAAACGTACATTAGATCGCAGAAAACAATTCTGACGCAGCAGTGCATTACATGGAGGAAATTAAGCTATAGAGAGGCCCTCGCATTGCAAACTGCAGAGGAAAAAGTTTGGCAGAAATCACGTGCTTTTCCAGGGTGGTTGTGGGAATACATGTGAATGCTGGTGTCTCCTGTCATCTGCATCACCACTCGTGTAACTGCGTTGTTGGAAGCCGGCTGAGCCCCCGAATGTGCATGTATAAGCAGCAGTTGTATGAAGTTTGCGAGAAGCCTACCATGAGTGTTGGTATCCACGGTCGTGAGTAACTATATCTTATCCTGTGCTCCTCGCCTGTTGTTCCATTTTTACCAGTGGCCATAGCATAGAAGACAAGTAAACAACTTGAAACCCAATAACTTTCTCCAGGATAGTACGATACACTCGACATTATTTAGGAGGCCAGTAGGGACAGCAAAGGTCCACATTGGCAGAGAGTTCATCCCTATCCTTTCTGGTCCTCCACAAGTGTCCTTACGCCAAGTTTTGCCGTGGCCGCCACTCATCAGTACTGAAGAATTTCATGTATTTTGAAAGGTTTGTTTTCGAAGCTCGCGACCATTTGTACGAAATTGGTTGACACTGCACCTTTGTTGTTTTCATTTGGCACTGTGCGGTTGCGTGCCTCAGTGAACACAGCCTAGAAACCCAAGACAAGAACAGCAGTGTCTACGGCTCTTGATGCGAGAGGTGGTGGTGCGTAGTTTTCGTGTACGGCAGTCACAATCACCAAAAAGCAGTACGCGGGCCAATGTTCTCACCGGTACTTGCTGAATTATAAATGAGACATGCCTGACACAGTGAGGTGATTTATTGTTTGAAATATCACTTCCTGTTCGCGTTTTGTGCGCGGCAACCTCACCCTTGGCCAAGTTTATTTTTCTACATGGTCGCAGTACATGGTCTACATTCTCACAACAAACTGTTGTGGTCATCGTGAGAGTGCGTAGAATAGCAGAGCAAGTGACCCTTTTCTTAAACGACAAATCGCAGCTCGCCATTAGCAGCTTTGAAGGACTTGCAACTTCCCAATTTGTGTATCGTGCACATGCGCACACGCGGACGTTGTGCTTTCTTCTTGGGGTGCCGTCAATGGCAAATGGAGTGTTTGTGTGTTAATAGATAGCACTGTGCATATTCCCGCATGGCGTTCGACCCCTCTGCGTTGCGCTCTATGTAAGAATTCCATGGTGGATGCCGCGCTGTGTCTTGCTAAGTGCGAACCCACAGTGGCCTAGACTGTGGTCATTATGAAGGTTACCACACTGGTGCGTACGTAATGTGGCATCAGGGGTGCAACAGCTTCCTATGTCCCTGGGACCCAATTTTGGGCCATTTGTACTCAAGCATGCAGAGCTAATTCTTAATGAATGCATTTATAAAAGTGCTGCAGTTCCATTAAGGCGAGGCGATGGGAAGAGGGGATTAAACCACGTTTCCGATCCCTCCTAATGTCGATGATGGCGGTGCCTCTGGTGACAACTAGACGTCCTTGAACCCGAGTGCGAGGGCAAGGGTGGGCTGCCGTGACAGCTGCTTTCACTGCTGCTGAACGGCTGTATCCGCATCGGTGCGACGAGCTGGTCAACCAGCTTTTGGCTAATTCTGAACAAAATATTTTTAGAAACGAAGCAGCTTATGGCGGAGTTCCGTCCGGTGGACGCCCCGTGATCATATGCTACCTTACTGTGCATGCGCAGCAGCTAGTCCTAGCACTTTCATAACGGCTAGTACATTTCGCAGTGCGTAGTTGGCTATGCAAGAGGCTGTCACCTCTCCCCTTACACTCTCTCAGCAATCACGTGATAGCGTCAGGGAGCTAGATTCTGCAGGCGTGCGATAAACACACGAGCTCTCCCGTGGCATGCTACATCTATATGTCAGGAGGATTAACAGCAACAGAAAAGACAGTGATTTCATGGTGTGCTCCACTTGCAAGGACGTGTCACCATCAGGCGACATGCTCCCAGCCGGAAAAATGTCTAGTCCCGGCCGTAATATGAGACAAGAAATCGATTGCAGCCAAATTTTACCTGGCCGGAATGTAAGCCGTTCTGGCTTGAAATGAAACTCATATTAGCAAGAAATGGAAACCATCCTAGCGGGAACTGGAAATAATTCTAGCCGGAAGTGGACGTCATTCTAGCTGGAAGTAGAAATTATTCTAGCCGGAAATAGAAATCATTCGAGCCAGAAATCAAAATAATTCTGGCCAGTAATGAAAGTCGTTCTAGCTAGAAACAAGTTATTCCAGCCAAAAAAAAGGCCATTCCAGCAGCAAATGGGAGCTGTTTTTGGCAAAACATTGGGAGCATTCTCATATCGTAAGAAGCGTGATGTTCTCATGGAAAAAGTGCCTTTCCTCATGCAAAAAAGAGGCCAGGCTTCAGAAATACACTTTCTTATATGTCTTTAATCTTAAGCTTTCCCCTGCTTCAGCTTCTTTTTGACATCTTGAATCTTCTCGCATAGTATGAGCTGGAGCTTACGTGTAGCCGCTGGTACATCTTTTTTGGGTTTGTCGCAATAGGCCAAGCATTCTTCAAAAAAGAGAAGGCTATAGATAAAAAAAAGATGCACAAATTTTCAACAAAACAAATATGCCCACCGTTCACAACTTGCACGTTTTCTGGGTTAAGCTGTGGTCTGTTCCTTGGGCATAGAAGGACCACTGGCAGTCCTGCAGGCTCGCGCTTCCGGTGCCCAAATGGCTTGCGCACAGTCCCGCACAGCAATGGTCGCCTTCTTGTTGTTAAATAGCTTGGTGGCCTGCTCAGCAATAATCATTATCTCCTTGCAGAGGTGAAACTAAACAAAAGACAAAGCACTTTTGAATAGTTATATTGAAATAACTTTTCTTGTCCAAACTACAACTGCTGGAGAAAAACTAGCACCAACACAAACATGTAATATATATTTCATATTCATTACTGCATTAAACTGCTGCTAGTTTCTGATGATGTTTCATGTGTGTTTTAGCTTTGTCAGTACTCTTCACAGCTTTGTGTAAAGAAAGCGTTGATGTTTCACCAACTAGCCCATTCTCGGCTCAATATAAATATAAGTATGCTACTTACACGGCCCTCTAGAGTAGTGGCGAATGCTGTCATATTGTTTTGCGTGCTATCGTGAATGCCATCAGCTACAGAGAAAAAGCTTGATTAAAAATATCCATAAATCAACTGCAAATAAACATTACCATTGTCTTAATGCACTTCGCTAGCAACAGCTTCTACCAATGAGTGGTCCTCTGCAGGTGCTGCAGACACACTCTCTATACCATAATGCATGGGAGTCCTGGGTTAATATCTGGTGCTGATTAGTTCCAAATAGAGGTTACCTTGTGAACAATTCCTTTGCATTTCCGCTGCATTCAGGTTTAGTCTAAAGAAAGTGGCGGCTTCGGCAACTTGGGCTACTTTTTTGCAGCAAAGTGTACAAACACTGCATGTTACAACTAATAACATATTGAGCTAAAGCCTGGAGGATCATGAAAAAGGTTGAGAACTAATACAAAGAACCAAATTGTTATGCAGGCTGTCATAGAGCAGCAAATTATAGGTGTAAAATTAAGTTCAGAACACTAGATTGGGACAAAAAACAAACACGAGAAAATTATATTTTAGCTGACATTAAGCATAAGAAATTGACTGGGGCTGGCAAAACACCAGAAAATAGAAATAATGGGAAAGGCAATCAAGTACAATGGCATCCTAGATGATAAGAAGATCTAAGCACTTTGCAGGCACAAAGTGAACTTTACTTGCACAAAATATAGTATATTAAGACTCAATTAGAGGGTCTCAACCAGCAGTAACTGATTGATATGTTGGGTTTAACGTCCCAAAACCACTATATTGCCACGAGGAATTGTTAAGGCGCAGTACAACGCAGACGTTGTTAAAAGAGGAACGCTGACGGCATCGCTACGACTCATGAAGCCCGCCGGAAGGCACGAGCCGGCCCAGCCTGTGCACGAGCTGCTACCGAGCAGCGGCCAAGGAAAAGAAGAGAAGAAGAGGACGACGAGCGTTCGCTGCTTTCTCCCAGCTACTGTGTAGTTCTTTTGGCTTGGGCACAAGTTCGCCCTTATTAAACCTTGTAAATAGGACGTCCTGGTTGTGAGGTTGTTATATCCGTTACATTTTCTGGTGGAGGCGCTGGGTACATGATTCCGAGCCCCACGCAAGAGCGAAGTCCAAGCACTGACCAGCCGCAACCAGTGGAGCTTACACCGGTGCACCAACGAGTCAGCCGCCGTATCCGAGGAGAGTTGCCAGAATTTGGGCCACTCCCTTCTGTATCAAGGGCATCGGTGACGGAGACAAGCGCCGCCACCACCATGACGAGCCAAGTTACGCCGGCACAACTCATCGTAAGCCAACCGGTCATTCCAAAGGTGTTTCATGGTGACCCATACGAGGACGCCGAAGACTGGTTAGAGCATTTCGAGAGAGTGGGAAATCTAAATCAGTGGAACGAGGAAGGCAAGCTGCGTAACGTCTACATTGCGTTGGAAGACTCTGCACGAGTGTGGTACGAAAACCACGAGGCATCTCTGACGTCGTGGCAAGAGTTTCGGCGGCAGCTACTGAGTACGTTCGCCAACAGTGATCGCCGGGAAAAGGCGGAAGCAGCTCTCCGCACACGGATTCAACGAACGAACGAAACTGTCGCGATGTACATCGAAGACATGTCCCGCCTTTTCAAGCGAGCTGATCCTGGCATGACGGAAGACAAGAAGGTGCGCCACCTCATGCACGGGGTAAAGCAAGAATTGTTCGCGGGACTCATCCGCAATCCGCCCCGTACTGTTGCTGAGTTTCGGTCGGAAGCAACAACCATCGAAACGACGCTTCAGCAGAGAGCCCGACAGTACAACCGCGACGTAGCCGGTGCATCCGCAGGAGTCTACTCAGCAGGCGTCGTGGATAATCTTGACACATTGCGGGAGCTCGTCCGGTCTGTTGTCAGGGAGGAATTAAGGAAACTGCAGTCACCTGATGTCACCCCCGAGCTGTCTCTTGCTGAAGTTGTCCGAGAAGAAATTCGACAGGCCATGCGGGAGCCGCGGAGTGATGTGCCAGCGACACGACGGGCGGTAACGTACTCCGAGGTGCTCAGGCGACCTACTCTGCACTGTTCGCCGATCGAGACACCGAGTACTTATGTGCAGACAATGCGCAGCCCGCCTGAAATCGTAGAGGCAACACGCACTCCACCTCGTGCGAGAGAGATGATGCCACGGAAGAGCGATGTGTGGCGAGATGCCACACGTAGGCCCTTGTGTTTCCACTGTGGAGAGGCTGGCCACCTGTACCGATTCTGCCGATATCGTCAAGCTGGTCTTAGGGGATTCGCCATCAATGCACCGTGTCCGCGAAACGGCGAAAGACCTTCCGAGATTGAAGAATACCTATGCTCACGTCGGGAATTTGACCCGCCTCGTCGTCATCAACCACGCTCACCATCCCCTATGCGCTACCGCTCGTCTAGCCCACGTCCCTTCCCAAGCACGTCTAGGCAGCGTTCGCCTAGCCCAAATCCGGGAAACTGAAGAGGGCGACCTGTGGAGGCGAGGGCCGCTGGCGACTTGGGATATGAAGATCCTCCACTGCGGTACGAGCCTGATAACGACGACTGTTTCCAGGTAAAGGAGTGCAGTACAGAGAAAATTACTTCAGACTTGCCGTTGGTGATTGACGGACTAGAGCTCAATGCTTTGATCGATACTGGTGCGGATTATTCTGTGATAAGTTACGAATTAGCGAAGCGACTCAGGAAAGTTCTGACCGAATGGGGTGGACCTCAAGTACGTACTGCAGGTGGTCACCTCATAACCCCTTCCGGCCGATGTACCGCAAGGGTCATGATACGGGGCTTCACTTACGTCGGTGACTTTGTCGTCCTGCCTGTGTGCTCGAGGGAAGTGATACTGGGAATGGATTTCCTACAAGCTAATGGTGCGATTATCAATTTACAGAGGTCGAGTGTGTCCTTTTCGACGGAGCAAGCTTTAAAGGTAGCACGATCAGATGAACGATGTACCACTCCACTGCGCGTCGTCGACGATGATGTGACTGTACCGCCACGGAGCAGTATAATGGTTCTCGTGAATAATGATACATTCAGCGACTACGAGGGTGTGGCGGAGAGCAACGTGGATGTTTTCTTGAAAAGAGGCGTTTGTGTGGCACGAGGGATTATCCAGCTGCGAAACGGGTGCACAGACATCCTCTTGACGAATTTCGGTAACGAATTCCAGCACATCGCAAAAGGGACGGCAATAGCGTTTCTTCATGAGTTCTGTGAAGTGACAGAAATATGCAGTCTTGAAACGACGTCACCGAATGTGAAACTTCCATCTGATGCCTGCGACACAATATACGTAAATCCTAATCTTTCAGAGATTCAACGTCAACAGCTATACGACCTCGTGCGGGAATTTGGCAGCTGTTTCTCCAACAGTTCAAAGGTACGGCGCACGAGCATTACAAAACACAGGATCATAACGGACGAGACAACCAGGCCGGTATGCCGGCACCCGTATCGTGTTTCCCCTAAGGAAAGGGAAGTCATCAAGAAGCAGGTACGAGAAATGCTTGAAGATGATGTTATCCAGCCTTCTAACAGCCCGTGGTCATCTCCCGTGGTGCTTGTCAAGAAGAAGGATAACACGCTACGGTTTTGTGTCGACTACAGGAAACTGAATGCTGTGACTAAACGGGATGTATATCCCCTTCCACGCATCGACGACACGTTAGATCGACTTCGGTGTGCCCAGTTCTTCTCATCACTAGATCTGAAAAGTGGATACTGGCAAATGGAAGTTGATGAACGTGATCGCGAAAAGACTGCTTTTGTTACCCCGGACGGACTTTATGAATTTAAGGCTCTCCCGTTTGGTCTCTGTTGTGCGCCGGCAACGTTCCAACGCATGATGGACACTGTGCTTTCCGGATTGAAGTGGCAGTGTTGCCTAGTGTACCTAGACGACGTGGTCATCTTCGCGGCTACATTTGAGGAGCACATCAAGCGCCTTCGGTCAGTGTTAGAGGCAATCCGTTCGGCAGATTTGACAATCAAGCCAGAGAAGTGCCGATTAGGTTTCGAAGAGCTTCGTTTTCTTGGGCATGTCGTCAGCGCCCAAGGTGTTCGCCCTGATCCTGATAAGACGGCCGCCGTCGCAAGGTTTCCGGTGCCAACAGACAAAAAGTCAGTACGGAGATTTCTAGGTCTATGTGCGTACTATAGACGATTTGTGAGAAATTTTTCAAAGATCGCAGAACCCTTAACGAGACTTACGAGAGAAGATGTGCCTTTCCAGTGGCAAAACGAGCAACAAAGCGCCTTCAACGAATTGAGAAAGAGGTTAGAAAACCCCCCGATTCTTTCTCACTTTGATGAGACAGCCGACACGGAAATACACACAGATGCCAGTAACATCGGCCTTGGATGCGTTCTAATACAGTGGCAGAAAGGTGAAGAAAAAGTGATAGCTTATGCCAGTCGGACTCTAACAAAAGCAGAGACAAACTATTCGGCCACGGAAAAAGAATGCCTTGCCGTCATCTGGGCCATCAGTAAATTTCGGCCGTACCTATATGGTAGACCATTCAAGGCAGTCAGCGATCACCATGCGCTTTGCTGGCTGGCGAACATCAAGGAACCATCCGGACGACTAGCAAGGTGGAGCCTCAGACTGCAAGAATACGATATAAGCGTGGTATACCGATCTGGCAAAAAACATACCGATGCCGACTGTTTGTCACGGGCTCCTACAGACACACCACTATCAGAAGAAGACGACTTTCCGTTCGTAGGAATTGTCGAGACCACTCAAATAGCCGAATTCCAACGTACAGACAAAGAATTACTCCCGCTTATCGAACACCTGCAAGGAATTGACGTACAAGTACCCCGTATATTTTCTCGAAGCCTCGCATCGTTCTGCCTCCGAGGAAACGTTCTCTACAAGAGAAACTTCAAGCCCAACCGCGAAAAGTTCCTGCTTGTCGTTCCAGCAACTATGCGACAAGAAATACTTCGAGCGTGTCACGATGAGCCCACATCTGGACATTTGGGTGTGACGCGAACGCTTGCAAGGATCAGTCTCCATTATTATTGGCCCAAGCTACTAGCTTCAGTGCAACACTACGTCAAAACATGCCGCGAGTGCCAAAGACGAAAAACACCAAGTTCTAAACCAGCGGGCCTTCTACAACCTATAGATCCACCGAAAGCGCCTTTCCGCCAAGTTGGAATGGACCTCCTTGGACCCTTCCCGACATCTTTACTCGGCAAGAAATGGATCGTTGTGGCCACTGATTATTTAACTAGATACGCCGAAACAGACTCTTTGGAACGAGGAACGGCAGCAGAAGTGGCCCAATTCTTCGTACACAAAATAGTCCTGCGACATGGCGCTCCAACGGTTGTAATCACCGATCGCGGAACGGCTTTCACGGCGCAACTTTTGAAGTGCCTGCTCAACATGACTCACACTGTTCATAGGAAAACCACTGCATATCATCCTCAATGCAATGGCCTGACCGAACGCCTTAACAGAACTCTAGCGGACATGATATCCATGTATGTGGATGTCGAGCACAAAAAGTGGGACGAAATTTTACCATACGTCACTTTCGCCTACAATACGGCTGTGCAAGAGACCACCAAAATCACCCCATTTGAACTAGTTTACGGTCGTGCTGTTACCACAACACTGGATGCTATGTTACCAATAGACCAAGATGACTACCCCCCCGATCTTGACGACTTTCTACAAAGAGCGGAAGAAGCCCGCCAGTTAGCAAGATACCGAATACGCCACCAACACCGCATCGATGCCGACCGCTACAACCGAGGAAGACTTGACACGCGATATGACGTTGGCGACAAAGTGTGGATATGGACTCCAGTACGACGACGAGGCCTCTCCGAAAAACTCATTTCCCGGTATTTTGGCCCCTACGAGATAGTACAGCGACACAATGACCTCATCTACGAAGTCAAGCCTGCAGGCCACCTGCATTCGAGGCGACGCAATCCCACGGAGCGTGTACACATTGTACGGATGAAACCGTACTACGACCGATTCCAAACCTAGCCACCCCAATCCCTTGACGTACTGCAACCTCATTTTTACAAACTTGTACACACAAAAAAAAAAAAGTACTGAACAGCCTCATCGCAAGCATCGGGGCGATGCCGCTTGAGAGGGGGGATAATGCCACGAGGAATTGTTAAGGCGCAGTACAACGCAGACGTTGTTAAAAGAGGAACGCTGACGGCATCGCTACGACTCATGAAGCCCGCCGGAAGGCACGAGCCGGCCCAGCCTGTGCACGAGCTGCTACCGAGCAGCGGCCAAGGAAAAGAAGAGAAGAAGAGGACGACGAGCGTTCGCTGCTTTCTCCCAGCTACTGTGTAGTTCTTTTGGCTTGGGCACAAGTTCGCCCTTATTAAACCTTGTAAATAGGACGTCCTGGTTGTGAGGTTGTTATATCCGTTACAATATGATTATGAGAGACGTTGTAGTGGAGGGCTCCGGAAATTTCCACACTGGGAGTCCTTTATTGTGCACCCACATCTGAGCACACAGGCCTATAACTTTTCCGCCTCCATGGGAAATGCAGCCGCCTTAGCCCGGATTTAATCCCCCGACCTGCGGCTCAGCGGCCGAGTACCTTAGCCACTAGACCACCATGGGGGGGCCCAACCAGCAGCAGTCATGAAATAAACTGACATTGATGATGAAGTGCTTTGATGTCTGTGTTCAAATAGTAATCAGAAGGTATCTATTACTGAACAACAAATGTCTCTTAAACATTACAAACACCAAGTTATTGCAATAGAAGTTGCAAACAATTAACTGACCTGCAATAACACATAGTTTGCTTGAGCATGTTTGCAAAATATTGTGCTGCAGAACCTTTACTCTCAACTGTGAGGTGTAATATAAGATGCCACATTTTTACGACACACACCTCAACTGGTACTGACATTTGTGGCCATGCCTCTCTGCAGCTCCCTTAAATCCACAGCCATGCCAGGGCCTACTTAAAAGAAAAACATAAAGCTATACTTCAAAGCACACCAAGCAGCTGCAAGCCACAATTAGTGGCAAATAGTTCTCCCCCAGCCAAAATATGCCATTGAGATGTTATGCTAATGTGCATCACTTCAGTAAGTTCAAGGTGCTCCTGCAATAACTCTAAGTGATTTCTAACAGTCCCATGGAAAGGCATTTTAAGGGTTTCATATAAATATGACATGTTTAGTGATTCTGACAAAGTTTTTTTTGATGCAACAAAAAACGCAAAAAACATCCACCTTTTGTAGATGTTAGCACTTGTACTATGTATAGGGCTCACAAAGAAATACATAATATGTTCCATCATATTCTTTTGTTAAAATGCCAAATGCTTACCTCTAATCCTTGAAACCTCTACCAGCATGTCCTTAACTGAGTAAAGACAAGTGCATATATTATTGCTTAAGCTCAAACAGGTGACACACAGCATGCAGAAAGAAAATTCAGTAGAAACATATTTCACATGAAGCTAATTGTGCTCTCACGGCATCTTGCAAAAATGCTATTTCTTTTTTCAGTGTAGCATTACACTGAAATTGAAAGTGATACTGCGCTTTCCAAAATTTAGCTTCTTTCCTTGCCTCAATAACTTTGCTTTCTGGGACTAAATTGTCCTTCGAGGCAGATGTGGTTGGCGTGTCTAATGTCTTCCTCTTGGGTGGGCGGGGGAAGCAGTGCATTGCCAGTAGCCATGAAAAATAAACTGGTGAAACAGGGGCTCTATACTAGATGCAAAAATCTGAAAGGACAAGGAGTAAGAAAAGAATGTATTGATATTGTTACCTTCTTAGAAGACTGGGAAGCAGTGAGTGCGACCTTGTGGCTCGCCTACGGCTGCCTCTTGCAGTTATCTGTTACACGATCCTGGAAGATTTCGTTAGACTGTCAGTACTGTCTCGCATAGACATCCAGTTCAAACACGAACCTAAATAATGCTGTTATTGGAAAGAGAGTCCTTTGTACTCTCTGAAAGGAACCTGGTTTTTCTCATTAAACAAGGTTCCATCGCTGAGGCCATGAGAGCATGGCCCACAATGTGGTTCAGGGACCTCAAACTATGTGGACTCGTGAACGCAATGCGAAGTGGGGGTCATGCCGGGATCCCGGGACGTACATGCTTGAATCCCTTGGCGAAACGAAGCAGCACCACCAGGAACCTCCCGTAATAACGGGCATTTATAAAGCTTATGCTACCTGCTTCCTATATCAACGACACTTGAAAATGTCAATAGGAAGGCGGTTAACCACAGTTTTACCCGCTCCTGTGAAAGCAGAAGTTTTAGCTTAATAAAAGAGTTTGCCGAGAGGCCTGCTGGAATCCTTATCACTTCACAGCCTTGGTGTAGAATTCCTTCCTACATTTATGGTGGCTTTTCAGGTCGAAAGTGGTTCTTAAAACTAAGCGCACTCTTCGGATGAACTGCTGCAGCTAAAAGCATTATGAAGGGTGAGCTTTCTGTTTCGCTGAAAAGAAGGGGGGTCAATAAAAAAATAGGTTGTCAGTACCTTTAACCTAAGAACAAAGTATTACAACTCACCTTTAAAGGTGATGTTCTGGTTGACATGGCAGAACTGCATTGCAGGGAATGGATTGCGTGCAGGCGCAGAACATCATCGAGCTGTCGTTTTTTTTTGACGCCGCGTGGCTACTGCGCTTTTTGGCTCCTGCAAAAAGTAACATGCATGCATGCACATATATCGCAGCATATGGCAAAATAAAATTGTATGCGAGTTGCTTACAGAAACCACATAGAGAAACGTGCCTCAAAACTTTCTTTTTGTGTCAGATGTCATCAGACTCGTCAACATCAGATAGGCTTATTGGGGGATTTTGACCCTTTTGTGCCTAATTTTCTCCTCCATGTCTTCTTCGGTCTTTGCTAGACAACACAAAATGCCCCCCATCAGGACACTTTGCAACAAAGGCTAACAAACCGGTGTATTCTGCCTTCGATGGATGCTTATTCTTCAATTGAAATTTCCTGCTTGCTCGCGCGTTTCTCCAAAACAGACATTTCCTCACTCAATGCTAATCAAACTCATTGCAACGTACTGAACATAACAGACTGCTTTATTGAATTAGACGTGGCGCGGCACCCTCAACACACACTACCAGTCATTTGTGCTAATTGAATGTTCATTCACAAGGCACATTTGAATACATAAGGCTATTTTTCTACGAAGTTTCAGTAGGAAGACAGGTTCCGACTATGATTCCTATGACGAACGGAAAAAACTTGTAATACCCACATAATTTAATTACCATGTCGCGTGAGTGAAAAGGAAAAAGACAAATATTGGCAACTTTAGCACTCACCAAGAAGTCTCGAAATCTGGATGCTGTATGTCCCGTCGTTTTCGTAGTCGTAGGGATCGATCCATTTGGCACGATAGACAGTCCTGTTACTGAAATCGTCTTCGTCCACTGGATGGAAGTCCTTAATGTCAGCAACAAGAATAATATACTGACGCTTGTTCGTTGATTGATATGTGGGGTTTAACGTCCCAAAACCACTATATGATTATGAGAGACGCCGTAGTGGAGGGCTCCGGAAATTTCGACCACCTGGGGTTCTTTAACGTGCATCCAAATCTGAGCACACGGGCCTACAACAGTGACGCTTGTTCGTGTCATCTTCTATAAATCTTGCTAGTGTAAACATCGCGAAGAGATTTATGAGATGGCTAAAAGCTAAGAATCGCAAAGTACAAACTTAACGAACCACGCTGGGCCGCACACAAAATAACATGAAACAATTCAAAATGGCTGAGTATGAACGAAGGTGGTGGTCTGGGCTGCAGAGTAACTTTGGCTGTTTTCGCATATTGAAGTACACAAACTAAATATTTCTACAAAATTTATGCTTGGAACAATATGCCACATTTTACAAAAAGTAAAATACAAAGCAACTTCAGAACACCAACAAATATATGAATATTTAGCGCGAGTGTGGCGCAGCTCTCTCTTGAATGAGCCGAGGAAAGCTAGCTGCCTGTGCTACCAGTTTTCGGTGACTTCGTTGTGTGCATGCCATATGATTTTGGAGTCTATTCTACTGGTAAAACATGGCGTCACAGAAAAAAAGAAAGGCGTACCTGGATCCAGAGTCTACTGCTTCTGTTCCGAAGGCTACAAATCTGAGGCTTTTGAGTTCTGCCAGTGGTAGTGGTAGTTCACGACCATCGCGTCGGACATCAGTTTCGGGGCCTTCTGCCTCAAGTTTGCCGCATCTGCTGATTAGCAACTCTGATAATGAGAGTCAAAGTTCGTGGCCCTGTACTGACACAGATCACGATGACTTTGAGCTCACGGGCAACACTGACGATGACTACGGCGACTGTGCCAGTGAAGACAGTGAACGCGTGGCATCCTCGTGCGGCACGTCGTTCTACGACTACGAAGATATCTTTGACAAGCCATGTGACTCGTTCGATGTTGAAGATCTGGCGCTTCCGTTTATTGAAGGTGGACGGCTCACTCGTGAAAAGATGCATTTATGATGCTCCTCGACATTGCAGTGAGGTTCGGCTTATCGTGAACTGGGATTGAGGAGATTCAAAAGTTGTTTAATAACTTCATTGAACGAAAAGCGTTTCTTCAAAGCAGGTACTTTTTCAAGAAAGTCTGCGGCGTCCACATGGATGATGTGGTGTTCCACTTTTATTGCTCGCACTGCAGGTTGCATCTTGCAGATACGAAGGACAACCTCGACAAGATAAATCGCCTTAACGTTGTGTGCGACATGTGCCGTACTCAGTACTCAGGTGGTGACCTTGTACGTGCTAGAAGTTTTTTAGGGAGATTCGCGATTAAGAAGCATCTTGCCTATATCCTGTCTAGCAAGATAGTCGGCTCCGCTGCTATGAACTCACTCAAACGCAAGCACAACAGTAAAAGGGCAATGAGCGACGTCACCGACCGCGCTCATTACCAGAAAGTGCGGCAGAACATGGACAAGAGTGATATCGCGATGACTATAAACGCGGTGACTATAAAGTTACGGCATATGGTCTGTTCAGCTTGCCTTGAATGAGCTGCCGCCGTGACTAAGGTGGAACAATATCATGACACCAGTGCTATGGTACAGGAAAGAACATCCGGATAGGACCCTTGTGCTGCAAGCCTTTGTGAGGCAGCTTGAGGAGCTCAAGAAGACTGGCCTCAAATGGGAATAAGCAGGCACTGTGTTCAAATCAAAGGTAAGCACCTATTCATTAGATGTATGGCCAAAATATATGTCAATGCATTTACTGGTATTCATTTTCAATTTGCAGGTGTTCTTCATCTGTTGTGCAGATTTCCCTGCTAGAGCTGCAATGCAGCACATAATGTAGTTTAATGGTTATTATGGCTGCAGCTGGTGCAATCATCTAGGAGTAAATGTCGATGGTAAGTGTTGTTTTAAAGTTTTGTTTCAATGAGCACTCTGCAAGGTGCAACAAGTCTGCCCACGTGTTCGCACATATTTCTGCGAAGTTGAATTAGCTTTGTGGACACTCATTTGAACAAGCTTTTTAATGCCTTTGTGTCTCACTATTACAGGTACTGTTAAATACTGCCTTAGGACACTCTTGCCGGACCCTGCAGATGAAGAGGCACTACAAGACATGAGGGATGCCTGCAACACTGGAGCCACTGTACGTCGGGTGAAAGGGCCATCACCATTAACTTACCGGGCTTCAGCCCTGTTTGGTCCTGGAGCCCGGACTACATGCACAGCATTTTGCTATGTGTTTCTCGGCAGATAACAGACTTTTGGTTCACAAAAACTGAAGAGGACTACTACTGTGGTGAGGCTTCAAAAGTGGCAATAGAAGACAAAAGAATTTCTTTGTTGAAGCTTCTAGAGTGCAAATATTTCGCAGCCAAGAGCACTGCTCTCTCGGAACTACTGGAAAGCCTCCGAGTGACAGTGTTGGGTCTTTTACCACAGCATGCCGTGCTTAGCTAATGTTCTAGGCGAGGTATATATGCGGCACTGTGGCTTACTCATTGCAGGATGGAGTCTTTGTCCTCCTGAAAGACTCTGTTTCAAAAGCGTAAGTTGAACAGAGCACTCTTTTACTCACAGAGTTTGTAGTGAAAGTGCAGTTTTTGTATGGTGAAAATGCTATGACTTACAATGTTCACCAACTGCTGCACATTCCGAAATCAGTTCTCTTGTTTGGACCTCTGCGGGCTCATTCATGTTTTGTTTTTGAGAACAAGATTGGAAAGCTGTTAAAGCTAGTGACGTCGCAGCGAAGCCTCTGAACTCTGAATTGGGACGAATTTTTGAGTACCTTCTAGTGGGGCTACCCAACAAGGACGCCGCTCGCACTGGGAGTCCGTGCTTGGCCGTGACTGTCGCCATAGTGTATGCTCGCTGGTTGCCGGCTAATAAACGCCTTAACGAATCGGTGGAAAGTGCTGCGATCCTTTTCGATGACCTTGGAGTTATGATCACGTACCCGGCCATCTACCATGTCCCACGACGCCTCTCAGCAGACGCCTCCTCCCATGCCACCCCCTCGTCCCGGTGTCCCCAGAATCCGTGATCCACCTATCTTCACTGGCGCTGATGGGACTGACGTGGAGGACTGGCTCGCCATTTACGAGCGTGTGGCGTTCCCAACAAATGGGATGAGGACGGCGATTTGACCGACTTGGTGTTCTACCTTGCGGGTGTGGCCAATTCGTGGTACAACAACCACGTGTCCGATCTTGCAACCTGGCCCGTTTTAAAGACCACTATTATCGTTTTCGGCCGCGCTGCTGTTCGCAAGTTGCAAGCCGACCAGCGCTTATGTGAACGCGCTCGGAAGGCTGGTGAGTCATTCACCAGCTATACTGAAGATGTCCTGGACTTGTGCAACAAATACAATCACACCATGTCCGAGTCTGACAAGTTCTGAAACATCATGAAAGACATTGATGATGATGCCTTCACGATGCTGCTCGCCAAAAACCCCGGCACAGTGGCTGAGGCCATCACACTGTGCCAGAGCTACAAGGAACTCCGCCGGCAGCGTTCGATGACCCGTTGCTCTCCACTATGAGTGGCGCCGCTTGCTGGCTTGGAGGCCAGTTGTGACCAAGTGGCGTTAGTGGCAGACCTAAAGTCCTTCATCTGTGAAGAAATCGCGCGTGAGTCTCTCCTACCCTTTGCCCACCAACCGGCTCTTCAACAATCGGCTACTACCCTTCTCCCTCCCGTCCGTCGAGCGAATGAACAGGAAATAGCGGAGGTAATGCCTGCGTACCACCCCCAACAGCCTCCGGCTCCTGCACTCTTGAGTTACGCCCAAGTGGTCGCCAGGCCGCCTCAAGTCGTTCCAGCATCCGCCCCTCTGTCCTACGCCGAAGCTGCAGCTCGACCTCCATCCTTTGCAGCAGTTATGCCCGCTACGTATGTTGACGTAACCCTTCAGCCTCGTTTTCAGCCCACCATGCAGCCACATTTCCGCCATCGGCCCTTGCGACATGAGTGAGACCTACCACGGTGAACAGATGGCGCACACCCGACAACTGGCCCATCTGCTTTGCTTGCGGTTACGCCGGTCACGTAGCCTGTTATTGCTATCGCGTACACTGGCTCCAATTCCTTCGCTTGTTGCTGGCCAGCTCACTCATTCCTATCACAAAGAACCGCCGTCTATGCCACCGCCGTTTGGCCCAGGTCCATCTCCTCGAAGGTCACCGTCCCCACAGCGTCGTTCCCTGTCCTCATGCAGCTAAGTTCGGCTGCTCATGAACGGAAAGACTAGTCGTCGCAGTCCCCGAGGCAAGTATTGCGACGCTATCGCAATGTGAAAGCCCTATAAGCAGCCCCTCAAATGTCATTGACGTGCTTGTGGACGGTGCTTGTGCATCGGCTCTAATTGACACAGGAACTGCCGTATCAGTTATGGACGAAACACTCTGCTGCTTACTTCGAAAAGTGATGACGCAACTTTCTGAGTGTTCCCCCCGTACTGCTAGTTTGCATAATATTCATTCTACTGCACGGTGCACAGCTCGCGTTGTCATTCTGGGCGTTCTGTATGTCACCAAGTTTATCATCATTCCGGCATGCTCTCATGACGTCAACCTGTGATGGGACTGTCTCAACCGCCATGACACCGTCATCCAATGTGCCGCCGCGGAAATTGAACTCTCACCCTTCTTGCATTTGACGCAGAAGACAGTCTCTGTACACTGAACAAGACTCTAATGAAAGGCGACAGAACAGTGCCTCCGAACTCAACGACGGCTGTGTCTGTCTACTGCGCCCGTCTCTTCGACACAATTGCACTCGTTTCGCCATCCGACCGCGCTTGTTGCAGGAAAGAGTTGTTAGTACCTTTCGCGACAATGCGGATCAACCAGGGCAACGCCGCTATTTTTGTAACCAACCCGTCCCCGTATATTGTTACCTTGCTTCGAGGGGAATGTCTCGGCAAAGTAGAGCCTGTCGACGACGCGCAAGTCCTGGACGTACCCGATGACACGCGTTGTCCCAGGTTGCGTACCATCAATGCTGTTTCCACTTCTGATCCGTCATCTGCTGATGTATTTGGCCCCTCGATCGCTGACAACTTTACGGCGGTACAGCGTTCCCAGCTTCTGGATCTGTTGCAAGAATATCGTTCTTCTTTTGATGCCGGCCGAAGTTGTCTAGGTCGCACGTCCGCTGTTACGCATTATATCGACACTGGGGCCCATCTACCTTTACGGCAATGTCCATATCGCGTTCCAGCTGCTGAACGTCGGGTAATTATTGAGCTGGTTGATGATATGCTCCGACGCGACGTTATTCGGCCCTCGGACGGTCCATGGGCGTCTCCTGTTGTTCTTGTTGCGAAGAAAGACGGTTCTGTGTGGTTCTGTGTGGACTAGAGACGGCTTAATAAGATTACTCGCAAGGATATTTATCCACTGTCACGCATCGATGACGCGGTTGACAGCCTTCGTGGAGCCGATTTTTTTTCTCTCAGTCTGCGCTCGGGGTACTGGCAAGTATCATGGCTGGCGACGCTCGACCGAAGACCACCTTCGTCACACCAGACGGCTTGTACGAGTTCAACGTTATGCCATTCGGTCTATGTAATGCACCCTCGACCTTTAAGCGCATGATGGACACTGTTCTGCGCAACTTGAAATGGTACGCGTGCTTGTGTTACCTAGGCGATGTCATTGTCTTCGCTTCAGATTTCTCCACGCATCTGCAATGTCTGGAGAAGAAGCTTGCACACGTGTGAGCAATGCCGTCTTGAAACTAAATCTGAAAAAGTGCCGCTTTGCAGCACGGCAGCTCACCATCCCACGGTACGTGGTGTCCAAGGACGACAATCTTTCTGATCCTCCCAAGCTTCGGGCCGTGGCTGAATTCCCCAAACCTACATCTGTCAAAGAACTGCGTAGTTTTGTGGGCCTGTGCTCATACTTCTGACGTTTCATACGAATCTTTGCCACGATCATATCACCGCTGACGAAGCTTCTTGGAAGTAACGGGCCTCCCAATTCGGAATCATCCGAGTGCGGTGACGCCTTCGCGAAGCTCCGACATTCGTAGACATCGCCTCCCATTCTACGCCAATATGACCCTACAGCCCCAACGGAGGTGCACAGGGACGCCAGTGGTATAGGCCTCGGCGCTGTCCTGGCACAGCGCAAACCCGGATTCCCTGAATATGTGGTAGAATATGCAAACCGTACGCTCACGAGAGCCGAAACAAACTACACCGTCAAGGAGAAAAAGTGCCTGGCGATCGTCTGGGCCCTTGAAAAGTTTTACCTTATTTCTGTGGTCGCCCAATCGATGTCATCACCGACCATCATGCACTATGCTGGCTTTCATCATTGAAGGATCTCTAAGGCCGTCTCACCCATTGGGCTCTTTGCTTACAAGACTACGACATCCGTGTGCTGTATCGCAATGGATGCTAGCATTCTGACGCCGATGCCCTCTTGCGCTCCCCTCTACCTCAAGACGACGTGCCCTGCTATGCAACCTCAATTGCTGTATCTGCTATCAATGTTGACATCCTCGCTACCGAACAGCAAAAGGATAAATGGATCGCCCCACTCATCGACTTCCTCTCTGATCTGTCCGCAACACCATCCACGCGTGCCTTGCATCGTCGAACTCAACCATTTCGCCGTCCGTGATGGCCTCCTACACCGACGCAATCATACTCCGATGGCCGGCAGTGGTTACTCGTCATACTCCGCAGTCTGCGATTGGAGATATGTGGATCTTTCCATTCTGATCCGCAGTGGGCGCACTCTAGGGTATCCAAAACTAACCACCACATTCGACAACGCTACTTCTGGCGAGGGATGTACCGCTACGTGCAGCAGTTCGGTTTGCCTCGCTTGCCAACGCCGCAAACCGTCAGCACACACGTCGCACGCCGGTCTGCAACCGTTACCTTGCCCTGACCGTCCCTTGGGCGCGTAGGTGTCGATTTGTATGAACCACTTCCTCTGACATTGGCTGGTAACCGCTGGCCCATCGTTGCCCTAGACCATTTAACGTGATACGCCGAAACCGGTGCTCTCCCGGCAGTTACTTCGCGCGATGTTGCGTCCTTCCTGCTGCATCCATTCATACTGAGCCACGAACCACCCCAAGAGCTTCTCAGCAATCGAGGGCGTGTCTTCTTGTCGAAAGTCGTCGAAGCCATTCTGACGGAGTGCCATTCTGTCCACCGCAAAACTACGGCTTACCACCCGCAGACGAATGGCCTCACCGAACGCTTTAACCACACCCTCGGCGACATGCTTTCGATGTACGTCGCCGCCAACCACACGAATTGGAATAATATACTGCCCTTCCTCACATACGTTCACAACACCGCCCCACAGAGCACGACCGGTTTTTCACCTATTTACTTGCTGTGCGGAAGGCACACGTCGCACACCATGGACGCGATACTCCCGTACACAGCGGATCCATCTGAGTGTGCACCTATTTCTGTGACAGCCTGGCTTTCTGAAGAGTGTAGCGAGCTTGCCAAACTTTTTACGACACATGAGCAAGAGCGGCAGAAGAGTATTTGTAATGACTCCACCACTTCTTAGCCCACGTTCCTTCCTGGTGCGCTTGTATGGCTCTCAGTCCCGACCTCTCTAGCTGGCCTCTCTTCTAAACTACTTCCCAAATACGAAGGCCCCTACCGTGTCATCAAGCGCACATCAACGGTCAACTATCTGATTGAATCCGTCGACTATGTGGCAATCTCTGAGTCATACCGAGAAAAATATTTTCTGTGGCTTGCCATAAGTTCCTGTTCTTATTTAAGCTTTGCGCCTTACTGCAAAGTATAACCAGAGTCTTTTCCAAAGTATAACCAGAATCAGAAGTCGTCCCACTTTGTTGAGACGACTGCTGAAGTTTTACACCTTTTTCATCGGTGCCGCCTGCATTTTTTCACACGCGAAAAAAATAACCAGTCACGTGTGACAAAGCGAGCAACATGCCCAGCTGGTGGAGGGAGAAAGCCAAACTGAAGGAGTAGTGTAAAAGCAAAGCAGCTCTTTGCGAGCCTCCTGGACCTATAATTGTATAGCTCACTTATAGGCGGATTTTTGTTTGATCAGTAAAATAGTAGCTGTGTTTCCTTACTTATTTGCAAACTTTATAATCTTGTGGTCAGGCTCGCATGCAAAAAAACCTTTCTGGTGTCTTTGTGCTTTCACTTTTAATATTTCCATGAACTATCGCTCTGGATTCGTTTTTTGTTTTGTAACCATGCGTGGCCGCTTCCGGTTTTTTATCTGGTGTTTCAACTGAAGCGCCCGTTTGCTCTTTTTTTGTACGTCGCGTCGGGCAATATAGTTGATATATAAAGGTTGTCACCTTGTCACTAACTTGATTTCTTGTTTGCTCGAAAATATTCTCGACCCTATTTTCATGGATCGAAAAAATTACGTCCCGAGAGCAATTCATGCATAGCAAATGCCGCGAGACTCACTTTATCGATGTCTTCTGGGCAGGCCACGCTGCGGACTGCTTCTTTGACGTTTGCGTTTCCTTCTAGACTTTTGCAGAGCACGAGTTCACTTTAATAGACTTCATTCAGTAGAACTTTACGTTTGTCTTTGTTGCGTGGCAATATTCTGTTTCGTCCGTGTGCTACACATCAAAGCGCAAACAATAAATTTTTGTACGCTGCACCACGCTCTTTTGTCTCCCTTCATAATATTGAAATTTATTTTTGTAGCATGTGATAAAAGTTTGCGCTTCCTTTTCTGCAAGGAATGAAAAGCGGGTTTGCGGAAAGACACACAGTGCAACATACATCATTTCTTGTTTTGATCCTTTCCCTTTATGCAGCGCTTTTAAATGTTACTGTACCACCTCATCGAAAAGAGAATATTACTGGGGTATCTGGGTGCTCAGCGCATTCCAGAGCACTCAACAGATTCATGAAAAGCCTACTCTGAAGGACGCTACCTGCTTATTTTCAGTTTTTTTTTCGTTGCATTATTGATAGGCCCGCAGCAGTCCGCAGCTACGGAGTTACCGTATGTATTGTGGTTACAAAGTTTTCTTGAAGGAAACAAACAAAAGATATTTTAAAATCGGTAAACACGGCACAGCGCTTGCGCCCAAAGACGCGAAAGCAGTTGCCGTTCGTGGCCGAGCTCTGCGGCGATTTATTCGAAAAAATAAAACCCCATTGGAGGCAGGTGGTATACACAATAATTGGGCGATTCATTGCTAACAACTACGAAAAGAAATAAAGAAACCCAGCGTGCAGAGACCAGAAGCAGCGAGCGTTTTCATGCCAAAAGCTGGCAAATATGCCGCACGCGCGGCGGCTTTATCCCCTCAGTGCGACGGTGGCGCCAGTAGTGGCGCCCGCGGACCCTATATGAAACTAGCGCCGAAGTTTCGTGACCAGTAAAGCATTGAAGGACTCTGGTATAACTTACTGCAAGGTATAAGGAACAATTTATCAATGAGTATCTCTAAGTTAGTGTAAATTCAACAACTTCATTTCAAAATATTTGATCTTCTATTGCTTGAAAGAGAATGCGGCAATATGTTGATTTCTGCATTTTCATCAAATAATTTTTATTAGTGCATATAAAGCTATTCAGTCTGTAGTCACACATGTTTCACTTTTGTATAAGAAGAATCAACTCTGTATCTTGAGATACGTGGACAATCTGTTGTCACTTATTCTCATTCAGAACACGCAGTTATAATTTTTTTGTTACTCCGGGAAGAATGCATGCTGGAACGGTTCATTAAACGTAGTGTCTTCAATGCAATTCTGTTGAGCAGTACATTATAATTTAAAGTTAAATGAGCCCCACTAGTCCATTTGGAAAGCATGTTCTAATGTGTGCAAGGGCTTTCAAATCAACTCAATAAATGTTCGTTTTGTGACAAGCCTCTACAATTGATGTGTATACTTTGTTGGGACTCCGGGTCCTGCCGGTCTTGCTTTCGGTAGCTGGCCCCGTCGCAGTATCTATCTTCCGATAATTCAGCGAGAAGAGGCGCCCGAACGAACGACAGATATTTATTTACATGTTGAGAAGTGATCAACTGATCCAAAGAGAGAAGAGAGAGAGACATACAAAACGTCTTCGGCATTTTATAGCGCCGCGTTGCCAACACTGGGCGCATTGTCCGCATCGTCAGCCAATACGGTGGCCCCGGCACCTCTGCCATGAGGGAAAGTAAATACACCTCACAACACATGGAGGGGCACAACCTAACACGATGCCCAAATAAGGTCACGACGCCCTAAAGATGCCCAAACATGGTCATGAACGCACAGAACCAATGCGTTTCACACAGCAGATTCCGGAATTCTCCCGGCGAGGGGGAAGAGCCTGAATGGGGAGGTGGGAGTCGAAGACACAGTCTGTCAGGAACCAGTTCTCCCCGCAACTCTTCTTGCTCGGTTCCTTAGCGCAAAACCAGTGCGTTCACCTTTGTTCTCGCTTGGCTGCAAGGCCGTCTCAGGTGCAGGCTATCCCGGGAATGCATCGACGATCTCCAAGAGGGGTTCGCAAACCTTCAGAGAATCCCAATGCTAGGGCCGGTCGTAACAGTCTCTCAGGTGCAGGCTAACCCGAGAATGCGTCGACGATCTCTCAGAGGGGTTCGCAAACCTTCGGAGAATCCCAATGCTGGGGCCGGTCGTAACAACTTGCACACCTTCCCGCTGAAGAAGCTCTGTGATGTGGATAGGCAGAGAACTTAGAGCACAATAGAATAAAGCAGCTCGGGCAAGTTGGTGTTCTATTTTCCCGTCTCTTTATGTGTGTTTTTTTTCATGCCGCTTGCTAAAACTTGAACTTATGACACCAGATGTGGTAAAAATACCTGTATTGGTGGATTATGTTGGAAATACAGTGCCTTTGTACTCAAGAAAGACTTCAAGTGTATGTTCGTGTTTCTGGTATGTAGCGAATGCTCAGAATTTTTGTTTTTCATGTTGATGTAATGTACCTGTAACCATTTTGTTAATAATGTCTGATTTTTTCATTACTTAGTGAACAATCATTCTCAAGTGAAGCTTCATTACAGCAATGGCTACTTATTGTTTCCTGAGTAAATTAAAATTTATCCAGTGTGGAACATCAACAATCAAATAATAAACCATTCAAACACGTTCAATTCACAGTGTGACGAATTTGTGTTTTAAAAAAGTACCTTTTAAGCATTGTTAAAAAATGGCGCATTTACTCATGCCACTTGAAATTTAGTCTGAGCACCTTGTTTGATGGCTTGCTGCATCTGAGCTGCCTTGTATTTTCTTAAACTGGCCTTGTACCGGATACATTATATACAAGTATGCTCATCCTTGGTGCATATGTTTATTGTGCTGTGTCGCCCTGAAAACTTTCAGCCTTTTTTAATACAATCTTGGTGAAGCCATTTATTGGGCAGCAAGAAATGTAATGAACACTGTTTCCGTTCGTACAGTCCCACTGTGTTGCAGTTTCTTGTGTTATGCTCTGATCACTGCAAAAAGTAAGTGAAATGCATATCTCGTTTATTGCAGACACGTACCCTACAAAATTTTACCGAAATGGGTTTGTTGTAAGTAATATGGTGCAACATAAGGTACCGTAGAACAGATTTGCAGTACACAAGAAGCATTAGCTGCTTTACTTTTTTATTTTTCGCCAATTAAGCTTGAGTTATAGTTTTTCAGTAAGTGCCTATTATGCATTTGAGATGTTCCACGCACAGAGGTTAAAAATTATTCCACTTATATGTGCATCCACATAGTTTGAGCATTCCCTGATTGAGCTAGCACTCAATGTTGAAAGGTATGTTTTAGCTGATATATCAATTGCAAGCACTTTTATTATGTATCTGTACAGATCCAGTCAGTTCTGGCATGTCTGGGTTGGAATTTGTTGTCGAATAGCTAGATTATTGGGATGTGCATGCGGAGGTTTTCATAGACTGCGCTGTTTATAGTAACAGAAAAATTCATTTTTAATTAGTAGTAGTATAACAAGTATGGCAATCAACAAAAGCTCATTGACTATCGAGCTCGCACCAGTGAAGCGTCGGCCCACAGGTGACAGGTTATGCGAAAACCTTTTAGGTGTAGATGAAGTTCTTTAGGTGTTGATCCACGGAGCCGGCACATTAGGCCTGACCAAAACAGGCTTGTGTTGAGACAGCTGTCTCTGATCCCCCCCGGGCGCCACACGGTAAGCACGTGTAGTCACTGGAACATATCCTGCCTAGAGGCCTTAGAAACCTCAGCGATGGTGTTTACGTTTGTGTTAGCTCTCAGGCCTGAGAGCGGTGCATATTTCTCCTGTGTGGTCAAACCACGCTAAGTGCACCTTCTGAAGTGCCACGCGTATGATTACTTGCCATAGTTCTCAAAGAAACTGTTGTGGTCATCGCGAGAGTGCATAGAATAGTAGCATGAGTGACTTTCTTAAGCGGCATATCGCAGCTCGCCATTAGCAGCTTCGAATGGCTTGCAACTTCCCATTTTGGGTATTGTGCACGTGCGGACACGCAGACGTTGTGATTTCTTCTTGGAGTGCCTTCAAAGGCAAATGAAGTGTTTGTGTATTATTACATTGGACACTGTTTATAATATTCCCACTTGGCGTACGACACCTCTGTATTGCGCTATAAGTAAGCATGCCATGGTGGACACCGTGGTGTGTCTTGCTAAGTCCGAACCCACAGTTGTCTAGACTGTGGTCAGTATGAAGGTTACCACACTGGTGCGTAATGTGGTATCAGAGGTTCAACAGCCTCTTATGTCCCTGTGGACCAATTCTGGGCCTTTTGTAATCAAGCATGGAGAGTTAATTCTAAATGAATTATTTTATGAAAGTCCTGCACTTCCCTTCGGGCGAAGCGAGGAAGTGGAAAAGAGGAATAAACTATGTCGCCCATCCCACCTACCGTCGATGATGGCGGTGTCTCTGGTGACAACTAGAAGTCCTTGAACTCGAACGTGAGCGCAAGGGCCAGCTGCCGCGCCGGCTGTTGTCACTGCTGCTGATCGGCTGTATCAGCGTAAGTGCGACGAGCTGGTCGACTAGCTTCAGGCTAATACTGAACAAAATCTGTTTAGAAACAAAGCAGCTTATGGCAGAGTTGAATCCGGTGGGGTGCAACGTGATCGTATGTCAAATTACTGTGTATGCGCAACAACTAGCCCTAGGACTTTCAAAACGCGCTAGCACAATTCCTGAGTGCGTGGTTGGCTATGCAAGAGGCGGTCGCCTCTTTCCCTTACACTCTATCGGCAATCACATGATAGTGTCAGGGAGCTAGATTCTGCAGACGTGCTATAAAAGCACGAGCGCTCGCGTGGCATGCTACATCTATATGTCAGGAGGATTAACAGCAAGAGAAAATACAGTGATTCCGTGGTGTGCTTCACTTGCAAGGACATGTCACCATCAGGCGACATGCTCCCAGCCGGAAAAATTTCTAGTCCCGGCCGGATTATGAGACAAGAAATCGATTCCAGCCAAAATTTACCTGGCCGGAATGTAAGCCATTCTGATTTGAAATGAAACACATATTATCAAGAAATGGAAACCATCCTAGCCGGAACTGGAAATAATTCTAGCCGCAAATGGGCGAAGTTCTAGCTGGAAATAAAAATTATTTTAGCCGGAAATAGAAATCATTCGAGCCGGAAATCAAAATAACTCTGGCCAGTAATGAAAGTCGTTCTAGCAGGAAACAAGTTGTTACAGCCAGAAAGAAAGGACATACAAGAAGGAAATGGGAGCTGTTTTTGGCAAGAAATTGGGAGCATTCTCATATTGTAAGAAGCGTGATGTTGCCATGAAAAAAGTGCCTTTCCTTATGCAAAAAGGAGGCCAGGCTCCAGAAATACACTTTCTTATATGCCTTTAATCTTTTGCTTTCCCCTGCTTCAGCTTTTTTTTTGACATTTTGAATCTTGTCGCATAGTATGTGCAGGAGCTTACGTGTAGCCGCTGTTACATCTGCTTTTTTGGATATGCCGAGATAGACCAAACATTCTTTTAAAAAAGAGAAGACTATAGATAAGCAAAAAGATGCCCAGCTTTACAACAAAACAAATATGCTCACCGTTCACAACTTGCACGTTTTCTGGGTTAGGCTGTGGTCTATTTCATGGGCACAGAACGACCATTGAGAGTCCTGCAGGCTCGAGCTTCCTGTTCCGAAATGGCCTGCGCACAGTCCAGCACAACTACAATAGTCACCTTCTTGTTGTTAAATATCTTGGTGGCCTGCTCAGCAATAATCATTATCTCCTTACAGAGGTGAATCTAAACGAAAGACAAAGCACTTTTGAATAGTTATATTGAGATGATAATGAGATGATAACTTTCCTTGTGCAAAATTTAAGTGCTGGACAAAAACAAGCACCAACACAAACATAGAATATATATTTCTTATTGATCACTGCATTAAACTGTTGCTACTTTCTGATGATTTTTCGTGTGTCTTTTAGCTGTGTCAGTACTCTTTGCAGTTTTGTGTAAAGAAAGTTTTAACGTTTCACCAACTAGCCCATTCTCTGCTAATTATAGATATAAGTATGCTACTTACACAGCCATCTGGAGTAGCGGCGAATGCTGTCACATCGTTTTGCGCGCTGTCGTGCATGCCATCAGCTGCAGAGAAGCATGATTTAAAAAAATGTCCATAAATCAACTGCAAATGAACATTACCATGGTCGTGATGCACATCGCTAGCAACAGCTTCTATCAATAGGTGGTTCTCTGCAGGCACTGCAGACACCCCCTCTATACCACAATTGATGGGGGTCCTGGGTTAATATCTGGTGATAATAAGGTCAAAATAGAGGTGCATACCTTGTGAACAATTCCTTTGCATTTCTGCTGCATCCAGGTTTAGCCTAGAGGAAGTTGTGGCTTAGGAAACTGGAGCTACTGCCCCTACAGCAAAATGTGTATAATCACTGCATGTTACAACTAATAACATATTGAGGTTAAAGCCTAGAGGATCATGAAATGGTTGAGAGCTGAAACAAAGAACCAAAATGTTATGCAGGCTGTCACAGAGCAGCAAATATAAGTGTAAAATTAAGTTCAGAAGACTAGAATGGGCAAAAAACAAACAGGAGAAAATTATATTTTAGCTGACATTAAGCATAAGAAATTTACTGGGGTGGCAAAATACCAGAAAATAGAAAAAATGGGACAGGCAAACAAGTATAATGGCATCCTAGATCTTAAGAAGAACTAAGCACTTTGCAGGCACAAAGTGAACTTTACTTGCACAAAATATAGTAAATTTAGACTCAATTAAAGGGTCTCAACCAGCAGTAACTGATTGATATGTTGGGTTTAACGTCCGGAAACCACTATATAAATTTGAGAGACGCTGTAGTGGAGGGCTCCGGAAATTTCCACACCGGGGTTCTTTAATGTGCACCCATATCGGAGCACACAAGCCTACAACATTTCCGCCTCCATGGAAAATGCAGCCGCCGCAGCCGGGATTTATTCTCCCAATCTGCGGCTCAGCAGCCGAGTACCTTAGCCACTAGACCACCACGGCGGGGCCCAACCAGTAGCAGTCATGAAATAAACTGACATTGATTATGAAGTGCTTTGATGTCTGTGTTCAAATAGTAAGCAGAAGGTGTCTATTACTGAACAACAAATGTCGCCTAAACATTACAAACACCAATTTATTGCAATAGAAGTTGCAAACAAATAATCGGCCTACAATAACACATAGTTTGCTTGAGCATGTTTGCAAATTATTGTGCCACAAAATCTTTATTATCATTTGTCAACAACTGCGAGGTGTAATATAAGATGCCATGTTTTTACCACACACACCCACTGGTACTGACAGTTGAGGCGATGACTCTCTGGAGCTCCCTTGAATTCAGAGCCACGCCACAGTCCACTCAAAAGCAAAACGCACAGCTATACTTTGCAGCACACCAATCAGCTGCAAGGCACAATTAGTGGCAAAGATTTCTCTCCCAGCCAAAATATGCCATTCAGATGTTATGCTAATGTGCAACAGTTCAGTAAGTTTAAGGTGCTCCTGCAATGAACTCCAAATTATTTCCAACAGTCCCCTGGATAGGCATTTGAAGGGTGCCTTATGAATATGACATGTTTATTAATTCTGACAAAATTTTTGCTGATGCAATAAAAACACAAATAACATCAGCATTTTCTAGATTCTAGCACTTGTGCTATGTATAGGGCTCACAAAAGAAATACATAATATGTTCCATCATATTCTTTTGTTAAAATGCCAAATGCTTACCTCTGGTCATTGGCATCTCTACCAGTATGTTCTTAACTGAGTAAAGACAAGTCTATACAATATTGCTTAAGTTCAAACAGGTGGCACACAGCATGCAGAAAGAAAATCCAGTAAAAACATATTTCACATGAAGCTAATTGTGCTCTCACGGCATCTTGCAAAAATGCTATTTCTTTTTCAGTGTAGCATTATGCTGAAACTGAAGGCGATACTGCGCTTTCCAAGATTTAGCTTGTTTCCTTGCCTCAATAACTTTGCTTCCTGGGACTAAATTGTCCTCCTAGTCTAATGTGGTTGGCGTGTCTGATGTCTTGCTCTTGGGGGGGGGGGGAGGAAAAAAGCAGTGCATTGCCAGTAGCCATGAAAAATAGGTCGGAAAGGAAACAACTGTTGCGTAAGCGTCTGAAGGCTCTGTGGAACCTAACATATACGTGATAACAGCTTTCAAAGATCTAGAAAACCAGAGTGCATTCTTCCCCGTTGTCTGTCTAGTTTATTGTGGTGCCATAGTATATGTCGTATGGCCCGACGAGCTTCGTACTAGTCTGATGGTCACCTCATCCTATATTTTCTCTCTATACAGCGACGAATTGCACTGTGGTGTCAGTATTATATGTCAAGAGGTTTTCGTACACTGACATCCTGCGACACCTAATGTATGTCAGGTAATGTTAACATGCTTTTCCTCAACAATGACAGTTGTAAGTGGCGAAAACAAAGACACATTCCTGTCTCCTTTCACAAATGGTTTTGTTGCACATACTTGCTGGTTGCCTTCGTATCCTGCATTACCCGCAGCTGCCTCGAGCGCTCTTTAGTCATTCGGGCCACAGCCTCAGGAGAAGATGAGCTGTGCCGCAATTGCCTTGGTCGTCCTTAAGAAATGAGTGGGCAGTACTTTGTAGCTACACATACACTTTATTTGTTCATTATCTTAGCTCCAAGACGACATGTGCGTAGGGAATAAAGAGCAAAAGAACTAAATAGTATGTCATGAGAAAAAAACACGTGCAGCTATCACGAGCCTAATACGCAAGGCAATAAATGTTTGTATTTATGCACAATAATTTCTTTGCGTCCTTACGTGTGCTACCTGAACATCCATAAAGGCAGCCATGAAGAATTACTTCGATTACATGAGGCATATTTTCTATAAATGAAACACCCATGTTTGGCATGCAAGGTTGTGACATAACTGTATTCAGGTATACTTTAAACGGTTTGTATTGCAAAAGCTGTGCAGATGAACTCCCTCACGCGCAGTGCCGCTGGTGCCCTGCTGGCTCCCAACTGACACGCGAGGTGGTGTTCGGGCAGCCTGTGGTGTTAGGGCGCATGGCATTTCAAAGACGGCAGGCCCCTTTGAGCGCTTCCCCTACCTGTAACACTAATTCAGAAACCACGTTTTCCTTCCCCGTATGGCTGACTACTTCTCATGAAACTATGTCATCCTGCCCAAAAAGGAAATCTTCTAGCATGTAAATTCTTTGTAACTGTGTGTTTCATGGAAGAGGTTGTCACGTCCAACTGTTGACCCTGGTCGGAAGAGAAGCATTATTTAATCTAGCCAGATTTTTAACAATACACGGCAGAAATATTACATGCTTTGGTGTTTGCATCACATCATCAACAAACGGTCGCCATGAAACACCTCAATGTTACTGATGATGATTGATGTTTGAGGCGCAAGGGCCACTTCACGGCTGAAGAGTGCCAGTTCATCTGACTAAAAATATGGATAATGATTGTGATAAGCGGCTGTATAAGGGCCATTAAATTCCTCCTGGTAAGACGGGTAAAATTATACAAGTAATAAAATTATGACCATGCCGTGAAAAGTGTGTGTGGTGTGAGTAGATGACAAAAGTGGGTGATAAGAAAAAACGATGGTGGACATGTATGGCATTAGCACAAGTGCCTCACTCGTTCATACCCTTGCGTCCAAGGGCTGTGAGGCAAGTGCTTTCTTGTGTAGCGACCACAGCAAAAACCTCTCTGGAGAGGTCGTGCTACGGAATGCTGGGGTATATGATTTGAAAACTATGAGTTTCTTTTAAAAACGCTAATAATGATTTATGACTAAAAAGTGGTTTTCTACCGACGAACATGTAGGGAATAAAGGTATATGTTGTCGGTTGGGTAATGGAAAATGTTGTTTTCTTAGAGTTTCTAACTGTTTGCACTGGATCAACACGTGAAGGACTGTTAATGCTTCACCACATCTGTCACACAATGATGATGATGTTTGATCTTTTATGGCGCAAGGGCCATTTCACGGCCAAAGAGCGCCAGTTCATCTTACTAAAAATATGGACAATGATTGTGATAAGCGGTTGTATAATGGCCATAAAATTCCTCGCAGTAAGGCGGGTAAAAACATACAAGTAATAAAATCATGACCATGCCGTGAAAGGTGTGTGTGGTGTGAATAGATGACAAAAGTTGGTGATAATAAAAGACGATGGTGGATATGTATGGCATTAGCACAAGTGCCTCACTCGTTCATACCCTTGCGTCCAAGGGCCGTGAGGCATGTGCTTTCTTGTGTAGCCACCGCAGCAAAAACCTCTTTGGAGAGGTCATGCTACAGTATGCCCGGGTATATGACATAAAAGCTATGAATTTCTTTTAAAAACGCTAACAATGATTTATGACTAAAAAGCGGTTCCCTACCGACAAACATTGCAGGGTGTAAACGTATATGTTGTCGGTAGGGTAATGGAAAGTGTTGTTTTCTTACAGTGTCCAATTGTTTGCACTCAATTAAAATGTGAAGGACTGTCAATGCTTCACCACATCTGTCACACAATGGTGGATCGCCAACGGACAAAAGATATGTGTGTGTCATGTATTTGTGTCCTATGCTGAGCCTCGTTAATATTACCTCTGTATGACACGATTTTGATACTGCCAGCCAATGACCAAGGTGTGGCTTAATAATGTGTAGTTTGTTTTGTGTGTGTCTATTCCACTTGCTCTGCCAGTGGTCTCTGAGGTTTCGTTTGAGAGACGGCTTAAGATCAAGCGCTGGGATTGATATTGGCGTAGGGGCAGTGCATTTGTGGACGGATGCAGCGAGCTGTTGCGCCCTCTTGTTGCCTTGGATCTCACGGAGACCTGGCACCCAGCACACTACAACATGTTTTTTGAGTGTGTAGAGTGTGCATAAAATGAAGTAAAGTGAGACAAGGACTGGTTTTTTGTTTTTTAAGAGTGTGCAGAGCCGTTACCACACTGAGGGAGTCCGTATAAATGACTGCTTTTTGTATTTGTAACTTCTTGATGTGTTTAGCCGCCACAAGTATCGCATAACCTTCCTCTGTGAAGATAATTGTGCCTGGATGTAGAGGGCCAGCATCCGAAAAGGATGGGCTGACAGCAGCGTAGGACACAGAGGAGTTAGAATTGGAGGCATCTGTAAAGAACTCAGGACGTGTGTATTTGTGTCGAAGTTCTAGGAAGTATGTTCGGATACGGGCAATATGCACATGTTTTGTAACTTCTAGGAAAGACACATCGCCGTCTATAGCCTGCCACTGCCACGGTGGCGGGTATGCTACAGGAGCCATCAAACTGTGTTCAAGTGACGCTCCAGTATCCTCAGCTATACCCTTCAGGCGAACTGAGAAGGGCTGCCTCATCGAAGGCCTGTTTTGAAACAGAATGGAGCTCGACAAATCATTAATAGTAGAGTATTAGGGGTGCTTTTTGTATGCTTTCGCCTTGAGGAAATAAAAAAGGACATGTAAGTTCTCTGCAGATGAAGCGACCTCTCATTTGACTCAACGTAAAGGCTTTTTACGGGGATGGTGCGAAAAGCACCCGTAGAAAGGCGGATGCCCAAATGGTGCACGGGGTCCAGCATCTTCAAAGCAGTTTGAGTCGCAAACTGATAAACAATGGCCCCATAATCTAAGCGGGTGCGAATGAGGCTTCTATACAGATTCATGAGACATTGCCTGTCACTACCCCACGTAGTACGTGACACTTTCAAAACATTCATGGCTTTTAAAGATTTTGTTTTTAAATACTTGATGTGCGGTACGAGGGTCAACTTGTTGTCCAAGATTAAGCCTAAGAATTTATGCTCCGCATTAACAGACAGACGTAGACCGTTCAGTTCAATGTCGTGTTCTGTCTTCTGAAAGAGAGGCATGCACTACGACCACCTCAATGTTACTGTGCGCTTCCAATGAGACACTGGGAATCTATGTTATACGGTACCTCATCGTCACCTGTCAAGAGGTGTACCAGCTGGGAGGCCGGTGCCATCACGTCAAGGACAGCCAACACATGACCCTCCACTCTTCCCATCCGTCCTCCTCCCGTCTTCTTGCAAAGACATAAACAATGTGAAGAAACTACCTGCAGTCTGCTTCAAGCAATGCGCTCACGACATCTCTCTCCCAACTTCCCTGACTTGCTTGTACACTGAATTTTATGCACAATAAATTTTGCATTGTTACAGGATTTAGTTGTCGCTAAACAGTTCCACCACTACGGTTTTTCATGTTTGCTCCTTGCATAAGGATATCACGAACTAATTCCAAAAGTAATGATCACTTGTATATATTGTTATCACTACTTGAATATGAATGTATGAATGAATGAATGAACTTTATTTAATGTTCGGCAGTTTTCACCGGGCGAGGTGGGGGAAGGGGGGATAAACTCGTATCCCTTCCCACTCCCAGTCGATTACGATGGCGGTGCCTCAGGTGACTGCTCCAAGTCCTTGGACCCGGGCGACATCTTCAGCTTGTCGGACAGCCCAAAGCTGGTCGGCCTGCTCATTGCTGGTGAGGGTCACCTTACAGCAGCAGCGCAGCTGATACCGCCGATCAGCAACAGTGACCGCGGCCACGGCGGAAGCCTGCCCCTGCCCTCGCGCGGTGGGAGAAGCAGCAATTGGCCTCGGAGTTCGTCTGTGCCTAACATGAGTCGCGGAGGGAGCGACGGCAGTGACGTCACCTTTTCAGCGCGCTCCCAAAGCATGTGCCGCAGTGTGGTTTGATTGATTGATATGTGGGGTTAACGTCCCAAAACCACTATATGATTATGAGAGACGCCGTAGTGGAGGGTTCCGGAAATTTTGACCACCTGGGGTTCTTTAACGTGCACCCAAATCTGAGCACACGGGCCTACAACATTTGCGCCTCCATCGGAAATGCAGCCGCCGAAGCCGGGATTTGAACCTGCGACCTGCGGTTCAGCAGCCGAGTACTTTAGCCACTAGACCACCAAGGCGGGGCACAGCAGCGTGGCCCATTCCCCGCACGGTTTTATGCGTTTGTTAATAGGTGAGGCTAACATAGGCGTAAGATTGCCGGGCTGAGAAACGTACTTTGCTGCAATAGCCTGAGAGTTACGGCCTGTCTTTTGTTCAATTTGTAGCGTGATGGTGGGTATTTGCGCCTGTTTAGTCTGTAATGTTGTGTTCTCTCGTAAATGTGGTCAGGCGATCACCCCATGACCATTCCAGTTGTTGTTGTGATGATAAAGTCGTCGGCCCACTCTCGTAGGGGAAGGCAGCCACCAAATTGGCCGACATAAATATTTGATAGACTTCCATATTGTCACGAGGTCGTGATGTGGCCGAAGACAGGAGACTTTGCGTTGAAATTTATCTGTTTATTTGGGCGAACCTGTACCCGGTAAACGGAAAGTCCTATTACAGTAGCAGTCTTAAACTGATAGCGCCGAACGGAGCGTCGGCCGTCGATCAAATACTGACAAGCGGCGAAGTGCGTCGGCATTTATACTCTTGCCATCGAATGTTCTAGCGTTATCGCTGGCGATGGCGTAGGTTCCAAAATAATCTGTAAGTTCGCAGAGTGAGCGTGATCTTATCGAAATGATCTACCGAAGTCCGGAAGCTTCTCGAAAACTACACGCGCGTTTTGCGCTGAGAATTGTGTAGTGTTTTGGGGCGATAACAAAACTTGAGAACTGGAACGTGGCAATATCATAAACAACACACACCTGTGCTCATAGAAGGACATGTGCATGGCTTAGTAATATATGTCATAAATGTGAATAGCAACGTTGACTAGAATGTAATGCTATCAGTGATTGAAATGCCAAGGATAACCACAAGCAGCAGGTATCGAAACCTGTAGAATCCCATGTCCGTGGCCAAAATGTGACAAACAAATGTGACTGTGATACAATATACAAGTGGTATGGATATGTACTTTTGTAGAAATTGTCTCAAATACAATAAGCAACAGGCACTTGCAATTGAATAATCTGCGTGACACTCCCACTTGGACGAACATGAAATTCTCAAAATGTAATAAATTAGCAAATTGAATCACTTGTGTCTTTAAAAGCAGTACATAAACTTATCACATATATATAGAAAATGAAAAATTTGGAAAATAATTAGAATTTGCTGCAAGTACTGTCAAATGTTTTAAAAGCTTAAAACTGACATATTTTGCATGCACTGCATCATAAAGAATATATTGCAGTAGCATGAATGCGTGCACACCAAAAATAGAAGAAGTTGCATTACATGCGACTCAAGGAAATGACACATACCTGTGAGCCCAATACACAATTTGCTCCCTTTGTATACTTGCATAGGATCAGCAGTGGGAATGTAAAAGCCCCTGCTAGTTACGAACCGGTAGTTCCAACATGTGAAATACCTTATCACATCCATTCGTGCTCTAATAGCATCATCTAGGCTCTACAATTTTGTTGCTGCTACAGTCCTACATTGGATGCCATTTCATGGTTGACCGCTACACGTAAAAAAAAACCTGTGAGGACGTGCTTGACGAATTGTTATACTTCATTGTCGCGTTAAAGGGAAACGCGTACACAAATGTTTGTCGCAAAAAACGGAATAAAAAAGACATAATCTTTACAAAAACTTCACACAAAAAGTATCATTACTTTAGAAAGCAAGGGATGAGCAAAAAAAGGAAACGAGGAGGTTAAGGTCACAGTGGGAGAGCCTGAGGCAGTGCTACAGGAACGGCATGGCCGGGCACAAGGGCACCCACGAGGAGGTCCAGGGCTGTCGCGATGCGTTTGCCAATTGTCGCAATGCGTTGGAGGGATGACCGCAAGCGTCTGACCTCCTGTATGAGTTTGCGATAGTGCTGTGAGAAAAAAAAAGATTTGCAGGATACAGTCCATTCGATAGAAACACATCACCTACAGTAGCTGCCAGACGTGCAAGTTCAAGAATGATAGGGCACACAAGAAAGCAATGGAATGTCACAAGTTTCAGAATATGTTGTTGATCCGCCTCAGAGGGTCAGTTCCTAAAGAGCTCTGCTGCTGACCCAAAGGTCATGAGTTCGCTTGCGGCTGCGGCGGTCGTATTTCAATGTAGGCGAAAAGGTATAGGCTTGTGCACTGTGCTATATTAGTGCACGTTAAAAAACACTAGATGGTCAAAAGTTCCGGGGACCTCCACTGTGCCGTCTCCCATTATCATATTGAAGTTTAGGGGCGTAAATTCCTACATATTATTGTTATGTGTTTACTTGTTGCAAATATTGCATGATTGAAAAAAAAACAAGCCTGATTCTTGTACAGCATGCTTTTATTGGACAGTGACACCACACGATGTCATCTTGGACCTGTAAGTTTATTTAATTATTTTCGTACAAGACATGGGACCTTCAACCGCTTGTTTTTAATTCGGAAGTATGCAATTTACAGTATCAGCACAGATGCTGATGTCCTGGCATTTAGGCCAATTGTCGCAGTAGCAATAGTGGAATAAAAGTTTGGAAGCAACACAGCTGGCATGAAAAGTTCGAATACACATATCTATGTCACCTACAGAATAGCAAAGGGAAACACAGCTTAGGACACATGAAAAACAGTTTTTAAAGTGTGTGTCATACTTATGCACGAAATATTGTCGACGTCACAGCATCGACTCTAACATTTGCTTATAAAAAAAGCAACCAGTAGTAAATGTCACTCTCTTCAGAAAAACATGTTTTTCCGAATTGGGGTTTGCAGAAGCTGAGGTACACTTTTTAATGCTTGCAAGATTGCATTGCTGCGTTTACTGGCTAGGAGTCAGACAGGCAAAATGTAAATGTTTCGTATCGAACTAAGCGTAGATTTACTGAACGCTCTATAGCAAAAGTGTCTCAAACATGAGCGGTAATAAGTGCCATGCAATGGCTACTTTATATCTGTTACCGTCACGACGACCATTACCATTCTCGCACAATATACATGTTGGGAAACTGCGATGGTGGCAATTTTTCCAGGTTCGGGCCGGACGCCTGCGTTGGTGACGACGGGACCGAGAAACTAAAATTTGTGAAAACAGAAATGACACTTTTCTGGTTTCAGTGTTAGGCCCGGGGACCATATGGACACGTAAAACAACTTCCAGCCTTTGAGATGCTCGCCAAATTTGTCGAAAACACTATAACGTCGTCCAGATAGACTAGGCATGTCTTTCACTTCACGCCCGAAAGTACCATGTCCATAAACCTTTGAAAATTCGCGGGCGCTGAGCACAAATCGAAAGGCAAGACCTTGAATTCATATAAATCATCTGGCGTCACATAAGCGGTTTTCTCTCGGCATTTTGGGTCTACCTCAATATGCCAGTATCCACGCCTAAAGTCCATCGAAAAAAAGTAGCGAGCGTGCTGAAGCCTGTCAAGGGAGTCATCAATATGTGGGAGTGGGTGCACATCTTTCTTGGTCACCCAATTCAGCTTCCTGTAGCCCACGCAAAAACGCAGGGTGCCGTCCTTTTTCTTTACTAGTACTACAGGCGATGCCCAGGGGCTCTGTGACGGTTGAATGACATCGTCTTCAAGCATTTACGTGACTTGTTGTTGTATGGCTTCATGTTCCTTTAAAGCTACACGATAAGGGTTTTGGGGAGTAGGTCTCGCCGTGTCATCGGTAATTATTCGATGCTTTGTCAAAAGTGTTCTACCAAGTCGTGAAACGATGAAAAGCAGTCGCGGAATTCGGCTAGCAGCTGAAGAAGTCTTTGTCAGTCGTCCTTTGACAGAGTGCTGACAACGTCGAGAATGGGTTCTGGTTCTTGATTAGGCGCTTCGTCTAATACCGACAAACATAAACTGCCTCGAATTTCTACGATATTGTCGTACGAAGCGATAGCTGTGCCCTTCGGAAGGTGCCGTTACTCAGAACTAAAGTTGGTCAGAAGTGAATTCGTGCGCCCACCAGTGAGACGGATGATACCTCGTGCGACCGAAATGCTATGGTTAAATAGCAGCGAACCGATTTGGTCGGCAATGCCTTCGCCATCAAACGCGTCGTGCCCTTTCACCGAAACAAGAGTGCATGACTGGGACGGGACGACGAAATCATCATAAAGTATACGTAAAGTGTTACGTATTGCGTCTTGACAGTCAACTAAACCAGGGCTGTTGCGGAACGTAATTGATCGTTCCGGGATGTTGATGACGGCACCATATTCTCTCAAGAAGCCTATCCTTATGACCAGGTCCTTGCAACATAAGGTGAGGATGACGATCGAACGTCGCCATGAAAGAAGAGCCACCGATGCCAAGCCTTGCTGTACACCTTCCCAAAGGCATCAACGGCTGGCCGCCTGCGGTCCTCAGGTGAGGTCCCGTCTACATAGTCTTCGCTTTTTTGAGGCGCGCGGCTAGGTTTTCTTTCATCATAGAAAAGCCGGCACCGGTGTGAACTAAGGCTGTTACTTGCTGTCCGTCTACAAAAACGGTAAGATCTGTGGTCACATTTTTGTCGGTGGTACAACTAGTCGGCTTTATGACGTCTTGTGGTAAGAGTAAAGGGGGCCTTTTTTCGTTGCTTTGACGGCCTGCAACCTCACTCCTGGAAGTCGCCGCCTTCAGTTTTCCCGGCGTGGACTTGGTGACTTCCTTCCACTGACGTCAGCTGTAGTGCGGTGGCGTGACGAAGGCAAAAATGCCGGAGACGGAGAGCGTGGTCGATGTCCCAAACCTGGCTGGTAATCAGGCACATTGTTGTCATTGTTGGCACGGCAGTTTTCAAAATGGGACCAAGACAAGGGGGGGGGGTCCTTGAGAATTGGCGTCCCGGCGTGGTGCGTAGTCATCGTCGGCGCGTCGATCGTCAGACCATTTGCGAAGAGGTCGAAACGTATCGGCATGGTGCCAGCAATGACGGGAACCTTGGCTCACACCTCCGCTGGTAAAACAGAGCGAACGTCTGCCTACAGTGCGCCAGACGTCTGTTTTACGAAGCTGTGGACGCCACAACGGCTCGCAATGTTGCAAATGCCCTGTCTCGTTGGGAGACGGCTGTTCGTATGGCAGCACTTCGTACGGTGGCACGACGGCAGGGTGCCGCGGCGTCTGTTCTTGCGGTGGCGACCAAGGAACGTCTGCCGATGTCTGGTGGTACGACGGCACATTGGGCGGTGAGCGGCGAAGCGCGGCTGCGTAGCTCATAGGTCGCTTGATCGTGAGTAGGACCAGCTGCTGAAAACGATTCGCGTATTTCTTCGCGGACGACTTCAGCGACCGACGCCATAGGTGGTTCCATGACCAGAGTCCGCAGCTTCAGCGGCTCCTCGTGAACAATATCTCGTAATAAATCGCCCAACGAGCTTTGAATATGAGATGTCGTCCCGGCGACTTGAATGTGGGCGCTGCTGGACAAGCGATCGTATTGTCGGCATCGTAGGTGAAGCGCCCGCTCGATAGCCGTAGCCTCTTTGATGAAGTCTGTCAAGTGCTTGGCGGGTTCCGCAAAAGTACGGCGAACAATTGTTCTTTACCGCCGCGCATGAGGTAGCGTAACTTTTTGTCGTCGGTCATGTGCGGGTCATCTTTACGGAAGAGACTGGCCATGCCCTTAGCGAACATTGCAACCATTTTATTGGGTTGTTCTAAGAACGTACAATGCAAAACCCAAGTGCTATAATGTTGCCAACACTGAAGGAGGCAATCTTAAAAGTGATCGACTGTGGCAACTGCTGAATGGCATGCTGTGGATCGAATGTCCGTCCCAGCATGTTTCCAAGCAGGATGTGCAATGCAGGCTGTAGAAGCTCTGGATTTGCTTTTGGCTTTAACCTTGGCTGCCACTTTCACAGAACTTGAGCAGGCAGAGGGCGGAGATTGTCGGGAAGGCACTGGCAATGTTTGAAGCTGCCAAACTGATTTGACGCGGCTTGAGGAGCTACCGAGGCGCTGGCGGCACCAGAGTCCAGTCAGGAGTTTTCATGTATGCCACGAACTGTTGCACTGGTACTAAATGAAAGGTTCTCAAAACACTCAAGCAAAGAGTTCAAGCAACCGCCCATTCTTTCATCTCTGACCACACTTCGCTCTGGAAAAGAAACAAAACTATTGCTTGTACAACTATATTAAATTGTGAAAAATTTTTCATAACATACATTATGCTAAAAATGCATTGCGTTGCTAAAACATGCAGATGCATGGATAAATTACATCTTTATCAGATATTGGATGCAGCATATTAGATATCCAATATTGGAGCTTGTTTTACCATAAATACGTACTTCGAGATTTCCTTGAGTACTTTGTAAAAGTCTTTGACAATGAGAACTGTCTCTTGACAAGCAAATTAAACAGAATCCGAAGTGGCTGTCCACAACCTAGTAATTCAGTCTAGAAGGCCACTGGAGGTATTGCCATGTTCAAGGTAAAAAAAATTAGAAGATCTACCGAAAGGTTTTACAAAACACTGAGACACCTCATTCAGAAGTTCTCAAAAGACCTCTGTGTGTATATGATAATATTATTACACCTATAAAGACATCTGATCATAATATCAGTTATGCGCACTTTTGTGTTCACATGTAAAGATGTACAATCAATAACAAATGCTTTCAAACCACTTGAGCACCTGCCAAACTGTCTGTTTGCACCACCTAGCAGTGTGCCATCCATCCTCTACTGCAGGGCCAGGCTATAAACAAATCTTCTTGTCACTCACTGGCCTTTCTATTTTCTATTGCCGTGTAGAGCTTTGTTAGTGCCCAGTTTCCACACGAAGCAGTCATCTGAAGTATGAGCATTGCATTTTTATATCACAGCAGGACCAAAGCTATCATTGTGCCTCGAGCAGTGCTTTTTTTGTTGGCAAGGTATCAATTTGTGATAAACATTGCAACTAATAACAGTTATGCTAATCGACTGCTCTCTAGGCAGAAGCACGTAGACGCAGATGCCTAAAAAGCATGTTCCGAGAAAAAGTGAGAGGTGTATATAATTTGTACCCGGTCAGAAAATAGACATTGATTGATTGATATGTAGGGTTTAACGTCCTAAAACCACCATATGGTTATGAGAAACTCCGTAGCGAAGAGCTCCGGAAATTTTGACCACCTGGGGTTTTTTAATGTGCACCCTGTGGGAATCGAGAGCGCCCTCCTACCTGGCGCCTCGTTCCCCAGCTGCCGCACGCGTGCCGACAGCGTAGCCCACGCGCGAATAAGCACCGGCATCCGCCAAGATGGCTGCCAGGGCGACTTGCCAGTCGCCCTGGCAAGTCGCCAGGGCGACTGAGCCAGTCAACCGTCGGCTCCTTCCCGCGCTGGCATGTCCGGGCACGCTGCGCGGGCCTAAAGTGCCAACCACTGGCACGCGTATGCACGCGCCTACGCGTCAAAAGCGTCTAGTCGCGCCTGTGGAGGAAAAGGGCGCGCAACTACTGGCACGCGTCGACCGCGTTGACGCCCACGCGTCCAAGGCCGATGCACAATGTTGCTTGATCTTTTGGCATAGAACTGTCCAAGTTCAGCTTAGAACGGCACGTTCTCAACTGGAGCGGGAATGTATGTTTTAGAGGATATGAGAACACGTTAACAACTTGATAGTGCTTCAACCACCACAGTTTAGAGTATTTTAGAAGTAATTGACATTTCAGTGCCCAAAGTAACTACAGCGGTATGCACCAGAAATCAACATCGGTGCGTGCGCCGCTCCCGCGAATGAACATTCGCGTCTATCATAGGCGTGTGCAGGGTTCTCCTTAAGGAGGGAGGGGGGGGGGGGCAAAAGTTTGTCCCAGTGCCCCTCTCCAGGGCTGACTTAGCACCCCTCCCTATTATGTTAATATATGGAGTTGACATTGAGCTCTCCCCCCCCTCCTCTCTGCGGTGAATGAGGCGTGGCTGCCCTCCTGATCAGGTTTACAAACCACCGGGTTTCTATACCTGCACTACCAAAGTTGCTAACAATATCTTGCATATGCTGGTACCTTCAGTATATTTACACAACATAATTTATATAAGTCAATTTAATAATCACGCCTGCAACTTCATGATCTGACAGATTTAAGTCAGTCATAAAACTACAATTGAGGCCAGAGTAGCAGGCTTTCGGCTGATGTGTGTGTTCGAAATATCCTCTAGCGCAACAAAGCACACCTGGTTCCTATTGATACAACTGATATTGGCCATAAGATAGGAACCAAATACTGCGTAGAATGCCTTCGGGCATTTTACATAGTCGAAACGTGCTATAATGCAACTAACTGTGCCAGACACTTCATGATGTGACAGATATCGTTCATAAATCTTGGAACTGAACCCTGTATGGAAGACTTCTGGACGTTGTCTTTAGTCAAAGTATTCTCTAAAACGACAGACGACTCCCGACTGTTCATGAAGTCACATATAGCGGTCATAATATTGGAACTGAACCCTGTATGGAAGAGTTCTGGACGTTGTCTTTAGTCAAAGTATTCTTTAAAACGACACCCAACTGTTCATGAAGTCACATATATCGGTCATAGTATTAGAACTAAATCCTTGATAGAAGACTTCTTGACGTTGTCTTCAGTCAAAGTATTCTCTAAAACGATAAATGACACCGAACTGTTTATTAAGTCACAGATATCGGTCATAATATTAGAACTTAAACCTTAATGCAATGACCTCTGGACGTTGTCTTTAGTCAATGTATTCTCTAAAACGACAAACGACATCCAACTGTTTATGAAGTCACAAATATTGGTCCTATTATCAGAACTAAAGCCCTAATGCAAGACTTCTAAACGTTGTCTTTAGTCAAAGTATTCTCTAAAACGACAAACGACACCCACCTGTTTATGAAGTCACATATATAGGTCATAATATTGGAACTGAACCCTGTATGGAAGACTTCTGGGCGTTGTCTTTAGTCAAAGTATTCTCTAAAACGACAAATAACACTGAACTGTTTATTAAGTCGCAGATATCGGTCATAATATTAGAATTGAAACCTTAATGCAAGACCTCTGGACGTTGTCTTTAGTCAATGTATTCTCTAAAACGACAAACGACATCCAACTGTTTATGAAGTCACAGATATAGGTCATAATATTGGAACTGAACCCTGTATGGGAGACTTATGGACGTTGTCATTAGTCAAAGTATTCTCTAAAACGACAAACGACACCCACCTGTTTATGAAGTCACAGATATAGGTCATAATATTGGAACTAAACCCTGTATGAAAGACTTCTGGACGTTGTCTTTAGTCAAAGTATTCTCTGAAGTGACAAGCCGCATACAACTGTTCATGAAGTCACAGATATCAGTCATAATATGGGAACTAAACCCTGTATAGAAGGCTTTCGAATGTTGTCTGCAACCGAAATGTTCTCCAATGCAACAACCCACACCTACTCTTCATGATGTGACGGATTTAGGTCATGAGACTGTAATTGTACACTGTGCAGAGGGCTTTCAAATGATAAGCGTATTAGAATTATCCTCTAATGCAATAAACCGCACCTCGCTCTTAATGATACAAAAGATACTGGTCATAGGAATGGAACCAAGCAATACATATAATGCCTTCGGGCATTTTTTGAGGTAAAAACATGCTTTAACGCAATAAATGTACCTGAAACCTCATGATAAGACAGATATTGGTCATAGGACTGCAACTGAACCCTGTATGGAATACTTCTGAATGCTGTCTATAGTTAAAGTATTCTGTTAAACGACAAACTGCACCCAACTCTTCATGAAGTCACAGATATCGGTCATAATACTGGAACTTAACCCTGTATGGAAGGCAGTCAAAATGTTCTCCAATGCGATAAAACACACCTGGCACTTCATGATGCAACAGATATAAGTGATCAGATTGGAACCAAGCACAGCGTGGAACTCTTTCAGATGGTATATTTATTTATTTTCAAATACGGCAGCCCAATGTGAGGCCACTGCAGAAGTGGTGTACAGATATACAAAATGGAAGCATTTAAACAGTGATATCACCGTAAGTGTGCCAACGTAAACAAATATCACTACCTCCTGAGTGCACCTCAATAAGAAATGAGAGAAACAGAACATTAATATAATACAAGTGCCTCCAGAAAGTCAGACACACTGGTATCACGAACAAAGCCAAGTAGATCATTCCAGTGTTCGACAACTTTATTTTAACGTGTTGGAGAGCACTACAAATGACTTCTAGGCGTGACTGTCATTGCAGATCAGTGCTCTGTTGGAGGTGTCTGCACATTGCTGCTAGTTTCAATATCTTTTCACATCTACAAAGTGCATCTGACACTTCTTGATGAGACAGAAGTTGGTTTTAAAACGGCAGCCAAGCACTGTGGCTTTCACTAGTCATAAATAGTAAAATACCCTAGAATGCAACAAAGCATGCCCAAAATTTTTGATCGGACAGATACCGGTCATAGGATTGCACCAGAGCACCATACAGAAGTTTTGACAAGTTTCTTAACATAGCCTAACTGAATGTGCATAAGTGCATGTATATATAGTTCAAGAATGTGTATACTAAAAACCTGAAAAGAAATAAAGCAGTCCTTGGAAACACATACAAAGATTCAATGTTTGAAACCATCTAATAATATCTTCAGCTCATTACAGTCTAGAGGAACAGATAAATACATGCACAGTTCTGAAAGATCTCATAAGTCACATGAGGTACTTTTTGCATTTCCTCTATACAAAGTGCAGTACAGTACTAGTGCACCTTCATTCTTTCTGTGCATACATGTGGTGACCTTCTCTTCCTACTCTTGTGCCATCGTGCAGCTAATTTCAAATCAAGCGCTTCTCACAAGGTTTTCAGTTATCTGTCTAGCTGTAAACAAAACGCGTGTTATATTATAGTGAACTGTAAAACGACGGAGAAGCACCATAGTATGCCTACAGCTATGAGTACCAGAATTAACTATAAATTAAGAATGTGTATGTTAGAATGCCTCCAAACAATGTATGTGCAACTGAGCGTGGCCGAGAAGCAGAACAAGCGAGAAGTTAAATAGCAGGCAATACCAGCAGCACTTAATCATGCAACTTTCTTTTTCGATCACCACAGCAACGCACGCTCTAATTTCTATCTTTGATATGAATGGACATAAGACTGCTGACAGCTGAATGTGTCAGTGTCGCTGGTACCCGTCACGAAATCACATCACACTGATACCAACCAGAGCACGCTTGTTAATAGCTTGGCAACACACGAAAACGATTTGCACCGAAGCCAACGAATGTTTCAGCGTCATACAATTCGCGAATACACTTATATAAGTACGTACGATTTCACATCACCAAAATGTGCTGGCTTGTGCGAGGTTCACTTTCAGCCATGATGAATACCGATGTTGAAAACAAATACAGTGTAGATAAAAACTCCTCCGTATGCACTACGCAATATTTTGGGCGCCATATACGGTGTCTATGTTGCGACGGAAACTACCGTAGATCTTTCTCAGCCGATGTTCCTCGCATGTGTTGATTCATATGAACCAGACGGTAGAAGCCTACGCTGGATCCAGATGACACCGCTCTGAAGTGCCTCCGCGGTAGGTGAGGGCTCGCGCTCAAAGCTTCGAACCTCCGATGTCTGTTCACACTTAATTTTAGCACAGAAAATCACAAATCAAAGCACAAGAACACCGACATGCTTCAGTAGTCTGTGCGATGTTTTCGCTCGGCCGACGATCGCTCTCGGGACCGGTGCCGGCATCTGGTGGATTTGTCGGCGTCGCTCGAACTTGGCACGAAACCACGTCACGCTGGTAGCACTGGCAGTTGTTCGTCGTTTCGTTGTCGTTCTAGATTACGAAGCGGTCATTCAGGAACATTTCTAGTAGTTTTCATGCTTGCTTTCAGCACTCGGCTGTGCCTTCGAAGCGGCGGCCATTAGGCACAGCATTCGGAGTCATCGCGGCCTTTGGTTGGTTGGCGCGCGGCCTCTGGTTGGTTGGCGCCGCTGTACGCGTGGTGACGTAGCGTAGCGAGGCGACATATCAAGCCCGGCTTGATCGCTCGCGCCTGCTCACGTATGCCCCTCCGAAGCCGACGCCGAGAGGCGCATTTGACGCTTTTGACGCGTAGACGCGAGCATACGCGTGCCAGTGGTTGGCACTTAAGTCACAACGCAGCCTAATTTCACTTTGGGCGTGCGTGACATCCTCCTCTCCTACGAGTTGTGTTGCGCCCGACAATTCGCTCGTCGCAGTAGATGCTCTCAGGCCTCCACGAGAGGTTGACGCGCTGCTTAGCAGGCGGCTTCTCGTTTGTGCATTCGACTTCGACCCTTGTGCGGGAGTCGTCGCACCCTAGGCAAGCGTACTTGCTCGGTCTTGCGGAGTACCTTTATGTCCTGCAAGCCCGTGAGCGTCGCACTGTGCTGCATCTTGGATTAATAATGAGCCCGTTGTTGTTGTTATCCTGCCTCGTGTGTGGTTTCTGCGCCGTGCCGGAGAAATCGACGAACCAGGACGCAGCGTCATCGCACGCAGCAGCAGTGGAGGACGTCGCATCTCTACACGATTGCACTTAGTTGGTAACCCTTGTGCAAACCTATCTCCACATAACTGGCGCCCAACTTGGTTTCGGCATGGCTTCAGAGCAGACCCCTTCGAGGCGCTCGTTCATGTTCGATCCTGTGGCGACGCACTTGATCTCGTTCAAGGCGGATAGCTGCAACAGCACGGGGTAAGGCCCTCTCGGCGACCATCTGCTTTCGTTAACCGGGAGAGATCCCCTTTTTCGGCCCGCAGGTCGCGGGTTCGATTCCCGGCTGCGGCGGCTGCATTTCCGATGGAGGCGGAAATGTTGTAGCCCCGTGTACTCAGATTTGGGTGCACGTTAAAGAACCCCAGGTGGTCAAAATTTCCGGAGCCCTCCACTACGGCGTCTCTCATAATCATATGGTGGTTTTGGGACGTTAAACCCCACAAATCAATCAGATCCCTTTTTCGGGGCCCCCTACGGTGATGCGAGTCGCTTGAACGAGGAGGAAAGTCCTAGCCAAGCCAGTAACGGGGTGTATCAGCTGTTCGAGACTCACGCGCTTACGGGCCCGTACCCGGCGCAGTCTTTGCTCACTGGCCTTTCCCCGTCAGCAGCACAGTTGACAGTTCAAATCGCCGCAACCAGTCTTTCCTACCGGGGGCACTCAGGTGTTGGCGGGAACGCGCTTACTGACCCGCCGTGGTCGCGAGCGCGAAGGGTTGACGATGTCGTTCACGAGCCTGCTTGCTCCCTTAACCGACAATGTCGCCGCGTTCACCGACGCTCGCTGCCCTGAGACTCGGGTAGGCGACGTTTTCGACGGACGTTAGCCACCGTGCTCCGCTGTCGACTCGTTTACCAGTCGCGTGAGGCCTAAAGCATCAGCAAACCCTACCCTACTCCATGCCGTGTACTGGCCCTTTTCGGTCGGACGCGTATGTTGAGGAACAGGCACGCGCACCTGTTACGGCCGCGTCCGCATAGGAGCAGTCACCGCTGCACGCAACTGCGGTGCAGCTCCTAAACGTTCTGTTGGAAGCGGTGCGCTCGCAGCCTTGTGCTTCAAAGGGAGAACCCGAGTCCCCTCAGGCAAGCGTTCCGAGTAGCTTAAGGGTACCTCTGCCTGAGTACAGTGGTTATTCGGACCGCATCAGTGCCACAGAGTACCTCGATGCGCTGCACCGCTATCAGCAGGCTGCGCGGCTGAGCGACAGCGTTATGCTAGGCTCTGTTTTGGCCGTGTCGCTGACAACCTAAGCGGCGAGGTGGTACTGGCTCGTCGGCCACCAAGCTCGCTCGATGGAGGAGTTTAGGGCGCTCTTTCGTAGCGAATTCCTTCCTCCTGAATACGAGCGCCGCATGCATCGCGAGTTAGAGCTTCGCACACAGCATCCCGACAAATCTCTCCTCGAGTACGTTCGGGCTTTGCAGGAGCTCTAACTCCTTGCCGATCCTACGGCATCAGACGCCGAGAACGTGGAGCGAGCCATACGCCAGGCTCATCCAACCTTCGCCGCTTATCTTCGGAGCGCCCGTTATTGTGACCTGATCGAGCTGGCATCCGATGCGAAGCGTATTCAGGGCGACATTCTGGCGGCGCGAGCCTATCGCCCACTGCCGTCCGCGTCTCTCGAGCCTCGTCGTGCGTGGGCTGGTCGTGACTCGTCACACTGGGGTTCCCCGAACTATGAAACGGCCTCTGCCGCGAGAGACCGAGACGCGCTCAACGTGTCGCACCGCGCTTTGGACCCGTACTCGTACGGCTGGGCGGCCGCCGTTGCCTGGAAGCGTGAACAAGAATGGAAACTCCGTGCTCCAGTGCACGAGGGGATATCCAATCGCGGAGCCCCCACTGCGGCTAGCGAACAGACACATCGTAGCTCTAAAGGATCGCAAAATCCCCCCCCCCCTGTTGGAGGAAAAGGCGTAGTCTGCTTTCGTTGCCGTGAGCGTGGTCACAGCACGCGAGAGTGCAACGCGCCCCAACTGACATGAGGTCCTGCTCGCCCGTCGGGAAACGGGGTGAGCCGTTGGTGAGCTCCCCCTTGCCGGCGACTGCAGCAGTAAGAGAGCACGGGAGTGTAACACATCCTCTGGCACCGATGGCGTGTCACGCTGGACATGACATTCCAGCCACGCCAGCACCGTTCATCGCCCTTACGATCGCTGGTCGAGAGTTTGCGGCGTTGCTGGATAGTGGGGTTTCTATCTCGCTGTTCGGCGAAGCGGTTAGGGCTCATTTGCGCGACCGCTCTGTCCGCGTTCGAGCTTGCGCCACTGCCTTCCACCTCGCCAGCTGTACCACCACCTCGTGCAGCGCTGAGCGGTTGGTTGTGCGTTGGGGGAATCGCGCACGCCGACAACGCTTTGTGCATCTCCCTAGTCTTTCCGTGCCTGTGATTCTCGGTCGTGTTACGCTTCATTTTACGCGAACCCCTTTGGGCCCAAATGCAAGACTACGGACAGCGTGCGAACGCTCCCGGGCCTGTAAACGTATCGGGGGTAGAGGCGCAGAAGTGTATGCCCAGACGCCGAGGAACCTGAGACGCTGCTGCCACGAAGGCCGTCATGTGCTGTGCGCGAGAACGCGGTGAGCTCATGGCTCATTCGCACCTGGCTCTTGGGTGTGGGAACGCCGGTGGTGTGATCCGTGGCGCGATCAGTCGCGTGATCGGTGGCGTGACCAGTGGCGTGGTAGGTGGTGCGAACACAAGGTGATCCATATTTGGTCATGTCTGGAAGCGCCTGACGTCACACAAGCGTCTGGACCCCTTTAAAACGCGCAGGGAGAGACTGGGCGAGGCAGACTGGATTGAGACTCTGCCGGAACGCTGCTCCTCGGCTTCTTACTTTGTAAACTTGAATGTCCACTTTGGTCTAACTATGTAAAAAACTCTTTTGATTTGCTGTTCTGCGCCGTCTCGCCGGTACTTCCCTTCTCGTCGGTCCTGATGCAAGTTACGAGCACAACCTGCTGACGGCGGCGGTCTAGAGAACCCCCCCTTAACAGTCGCGACTTTCTCGCGCGCACGGGTATCGTGATTGACATCGCAAGCGGAGGCTGCAGGGACGGCCCTTCCGGCGCCCTAGGGCCTTTCGCTGCACCTGCCGTGGTCTCGGCTGCCGGTAAGTCGCCGGACGGCACGCGGAAGGCGAAGGAAAGGAGACCAAGCGTTGCCCCCACGGCCGGCGTCTCCCCCTCCGACGCCAAGACTGGTCCTTTGACCGGCGCGGCGGAAAACGGTCCGTGCGTACAGCTTTCCCTCGAGCATAATGCTGCCGCGGTGAGCGAGGTCTCGGCTATGCCGGTGACCCCCCGCCCCCTCCACTAAGCAGCAACTCGAATGGCTCGCTGCCGCCTTTGCCGGACAGCTTGTCGAAACGCGCGAAAGCATGCATGTCGTCGCTGTTGACACGTTTCAGCGATACGTTCACCGAACGCCCGGGTTGCACCTTTCTGGTGAGGCACCAGGTTGACACAGGTGACGCACAGCCGTGGAAACGCATTCCTCGACCCGTTAGTGCGGCAAAGAGGAAAGGAATCGATCAGGCACTGGATGAGTTGATTGAGACCGGAGTTGTTCCACGCTCAAACAGTCCTTGGGGTTCTCCGGTGGTAATGGTCCCCAGAAGAGACGGCTCTCACCGGCTTTGTGTGGACTACTGCTAGCTGAACGAGGTCATGAGGAAGGATGCTTATCTTATGCCTAACGTTGACTCAATCGTGGCTTCTCTAGGTGGTGCTTGCTACTTCAGCACCTTGGATGCTAGCCGCGGTTACCTACAGGTTCAGATGGAGCAAGCGGACGCGGAGAAAACTGCGTTCACCTTTCACAGAGGTTTGTACGAGTTTACCCGCATGCCATTTGGCTGTTGTGGAGCTGCAGCTACATTCCAGAGATTGATATACTGCGTTCTAGGGGACGCTAAATGGCAACACGCCATGGCGTACCTCGACGACATCGTCATCTTCTCTCGAACGTTCGAGGAACACCTTCACCACTTGGAGGATGTCCTCGGGAGGTTGCGTGCCGCCGGGTTGACTTTGAACCCGGAGAAAGCTCAAATAGCTGAGACTCGCATCTCACTATTAGGCTTTACCATTCAGAGCAGTCGTGTTCTGCCGTGCGAGGAGAAGGTACGAGCCATTGTGGAGTACCCGACGCCGGCAAACATTCAGGGCCTGAGGCGCTTTTTGGGCATGGTGAACTACTATCGACAGTTCATCCCAAGCTATGTGGCCCTCCAAGCGCCCTTGACTGCATTTTGAGAAAGTCGGCACGCTGGAGCTGGGGACCAGAACAAGAGCGGGCCTTCAAGGCGCTTTCCGAAGCTCTAGTGGCCACAGCCGAGTTAGGGCTGCCCGACCTGAACAGGGAGTTCGTTGTCCAAGCGGACGTGAGCGACCTGGGTCTCGGCGTGGTACTGCTTCAGGAGCACGACGGCGTCCTCCGGCCAGTTGCCTTTGCGAGCCGATCACTTAATGCCGCCGAGCGTAACTATAGCATGACGATAGTTATAGCGCCAGACCAAAACGATGACACAGAGACAAGAAGGACACGAAAGACACGAGCGCTTACTTCCAACTGAGTTTATTGCGCAGAGCGCGAAAATATATAGAGGAGACAGTAACCATGTGATAAAAATCATATGGCACAAAGAGCAGAACATGAGTAAGAGAAAAACAAAGGCAAAAACACAAAAACAAAAGCACAGAAAAACGGCAAAGAAAAATCTGTAAGAAAACGAAACATAAAGGTAAAGATAGTATAACTACCTGCGCGCACCGAAATCTTCGAGAAACCTGAGTTCCTTCTCGGACAGAGCCACGGAGGGCTTGCTGATACAAGGCACCTGTTCGCGTGCCATCTGCGCGGCCTCGACAATGACTCGGGTGGGCTCATCTCTGTGCTTGTACAGCGTCGATGTGTCCTTGAAGAGGGGAACACAATTGCACTCAGTGCAGTGCTGAGCAAGAAAACCATCTTGCGCGTTTCTAACATTGTTAGCGTGTTCTCTTAGCCAATTGTTCAGACACCTTCCGGTCGTTCCGACATAACAAGCACCACATGAAAGGGGATAGAAAACTTCCCGGGAGCAGGCCGCATACCTGTTTCTATGCGGCATATCTGTTTCTATGCATACCTGTTTCTAGTGTGCGCTGACCACATAACGTGTAATGTGGTCAGCGCAGAATATGATCCAACGGTTCTTGTTCAATGAGCGCGGGAATGGATCGAGAAGATCCACTCCAACCATTTCGAAAGGAGACGAAGGAGACATCAAGGGGTGGAGGAGACCAACTGGGGAAGTATTTGGTCGCTTGAATTGCTGGTATTTATCACAACTGGCGACATACTTTCCTGTACTGCGGCGCATGGTAAACCAGTAAAATTGAGCCAGCAGGCGTTGGTATGTTTTGGAGAACCCAGTTGCCCCACTGATGCGTCATCATGCATAGCATAGTGTACGTGCGTTCTCAAATTCTTGGGGACCACTAAAAGAAGGCGGGCACCATCAGCCGTGTAATTGTTTTGTAAAGTAAGCCATCTCGGACGATAAAGCCATGGCTACCTATCGGCTGAGCGGCTGAGTCAAGAGAGAGAGATAAAGATGCAAGGAAAGGCAGGGAGGTTAACCAGACGCACATCCAGTTTGCTACCCTGTACTGGGGAAGGAATAAAAGGGAGAAAAGAGGTTGCAGAAGGATGAGAAGGTACACACAATCACGAGAACACTCGGGGAGCACACACAGTCTACAGGCGGTCGCTCAGGTTTGTTGACTTGAGGTAAAGTAGCAGTGCTTTTGTTGCTTTCTGCGCAACTGAGGCAGATGCCCAAGGTCCTAGTATCTTCTGCACACAAAATGGTCCGGGGTCAAGTCGATTCAAAACCATCCGTAGCTGGCATCGGTGTGTGTCATAGCAAGCGCAACTGCACAGGACGTGTTGGATGGTCTCTTCAGCTCCGCAGTAGTCGCATATAGGAGTGTCTGCCATACCAATGCGAAAAGAGTACACCTTTGTAAATGCAACACCCAACCAAAGGCGGCATAACAGTGTCGCATCGGAGCGGGAAAGTTGTGATGGTAGCTTTAGCTTGAGCGAAGGATCCAGTTCATAAAATTGACACCTTTGGAAGCTGGTAAACGACCAGAACGTGCGTGTGAGATCTCGAGCCAGCAGGTAAAGTTGTCTTGCTGCATCATTCCTTGATAGAGGAATCGGGACTACACGGGTTTCTTCATGGGCTGAGCGGGCTGCATCATCGGCTAATTGATTTCCGGTAATACCGATATGTCCAGGCAGCCATTGATATATAGTATCATGCCCTCGTGCAAGAGCTTCATGATGGCAATGTCTTATTTCTTGTACCAGTTGGTCATGACTCCTCCTACGCATGGCAGACTGCAAACTCTGAAGCGCTGCCTTCGAATCACAGAATATGACCCATTTTCCTGGACGTTCTTGAACGAGATATTGTAAAGCAGCCCCCATAGCAGCAAGCTCTGATGCCGTAGATGTAGTCATATGCGACAACTTAAACTTGATTGTCATTTCTGCAGCCGGAATTACAGCGACACCTGATGAGCTGCTGGATGAGACGGACCCATCAGTGTATATCTGCGTGCGGTCTAAGTACAACTCATGTAATAATAGCAGTGTTGTTGCTTCAATGCTACTCTGGAGTGACTGCTTTTCTTTTTGAGTCAAAGAGATCATCCAAGCTATGGTGTTTGCGCTGTTCTTCCCGAAAGGTGGCAAGGTCAAGAAAAGCAGTATCGTCGATGGCATCAAGAAAATCGTCAAAATTGTTGGCGTCATATCGAGTGGTTGGTAGGGGAAGCCTCGAGACAGTCGACGTCTGCATGATGGCGGCCACTCTTGTAGCATATTGTAAAGGTAAACTCCTGCAAGCGTAGCGCACGTCGCGCGAGGCGACCAGAAGGGTCTCGGAGACCAACCAACCAACATAGTGAATGGTGGTCAGTCATGCTCGTGAAGTGCCGCCCGTAGAGACATGGGCAGAACCTATGCACAGCGAAAACCACAGCGAGGCGCTCATGTTCAGTAATGGTGTAATTTTTCTCGGCCTTTCTCAACGAACGACTGGCATAGGCGATGACATGCTCGGCGTCATCGAAGCGCTGGATGAGCACGGAACCGAGACCAACGCCACTCGCGTCGGTGTGCACTTCTGTCGTGGCAGACGGGTCGAAATGGTGCAGTACGGGTTCAGACGTGAGAAGAAATTTAAGTTCACGAAACTAGGCATCACACTCTGCTGTCCAGATGAAATCTTTATCTTTGCAAAGCAGTGAAGTTTATGAGTAGGCAGTACAGCAACGTTGGGCACAAATCGGCGGCCCCGCAGGGGCGCCTGCGGAAGTAGGCGTTTGGTGTTTAGGGACACCACGGACCCGAGCTAACGGGAGAGTTTTGACTCCCTCCCACGCCTAGCCGTGCGTGACTTTGCCGTGTCCGTGAAAAAGGGGATTATAGGGGTTGAGCCGACGCTGGGTGATCGGACCTTTAAGGCCCTCCGGCAGAGGCAACACACCCCTTTGATCTCCTCCTCGAAGTAAAAAGTCAGACCCAGTATAAAACCTACCGAAACTAGAATTGTTTGGAAACATTCCTATCTCAATTACACCACACCGCTCACTCAACACTTCCCGAGGCGTTGTGTCTGATGAAGACTTGCTTGGCCTGACTGAAGGTGAGCTCCTCAAGGGCTGGAAGGACCAGCAGGTGACACAAGTACAAAGAATCAAATTTAAGCGTGATAAGAAGGAAGTCCTAACAAACACATAATTGTGATGTTTTGCACCATTACTCTGCCTGAACATCTCGAAACAGGATAGTTGAAGTTGAATGTGCGACCCTACATTCCCAACCCACGACGTTGCTTCAAATGCCAGCGTTTTGGTCACGGCTTTAGTTGCCGCGGCCAACTCACCTGTGGAAAGTGTGCCACCACAGGACCCGCCACAGACGAGTGTAAGATGGACAATGGGGCCCTCTGCGCAAACTGCGATGGTGCCCATCCTGCATACTCCTGAACCTGTCCAACATTAAAAAAAGAAAACGAAATTGTTAAAATCAAAATCACACAAAACATTACTTTCCGAGAAGCCCGACAACAAGTTTCCGGTCTTTTCACAAACAAACCATCGTTCGCCGATGTAGTGCAACAGGGGGCAGCACTACAATGGCCTGCGGACACTGCCCATGCCAGGCACAGTGTGCCCTAGTGGTTGCCAATGCCCCCCTCCTTCCATGGTCGGAGCAGCCAAAGCTGCCCTGCCGCTCGTACCCACAGCCGCAGCAGCGGCAGCTGCAATCTCTTGCAGCAGCCAGGGTAACCCAGCAGCAAAAGAGGTCCCCTTGACCTCTGGCCCGATGGGACGAAAAGTTACGCCTCCCGAGGTGGAGGAGACCCCAGGGTCGGCAGATATAAAGGCCTCTACTGAGCAGGCGAGGCCTCAAGCTCAAAACACCAGCTCGCGAATGCGGGCACGCAGTACCTCTGAGGAGGCTATGGACACCACGGTACCCCTGGTGCAAAAAGATCGGCGCAGCTCTCTGGACAGTGCCAAGAGAAACAAAAAGCCCATAATGGGGCCCGATTACGGCCCTGTTACCTGAGTATTAACGTCCATCTAAAAAAGCAGACACAGCCATTTTGTACACACAGCGCTACTTTACGTCCAATATGGAAACACAAATTATACAATGGAACTTCAGAGGATTGCCTTAAAACCTCCACGACATCCAAGAGCTCTTACACAAACACTCGCCTGAAGTGCTGTGTGTACAGGAAACACACTTGAAATCCTCCAATACAAATTTTCTACGTGATTACGTCATATTCAGAAAGGACAGAGGTGATGCTGTGGCGTCATCCGGTGGCGTGGCCATTATGGTTAATCAATGATTGATTGATTTGTGGGGTTTAACGTCCCAAAACCACTTCTGATTATGAGAGACGCCGTAGTGGAGGGCTCCGGAAATTTTGACCACCTGGGGTTCTTTAACGTGCACTCAAATCTGAGTACACGGGCCTACAACATTTCCGCCTCATTATGGTTAATCAAGGAGTAGCGTGTACACACTACTCCAGACATCCCTTGAGGTGGTGGCTGTCCGAGCAGTACTTCTAAACAAACGTGTCACCGTCTGTTCTCTGTACATACCTCCACACCACCGTCTTAAAGAAGTGCATTCCAGTATTTGATAGACGAACTACCTGAACTTTATCTGCTCCTTGGGGACCTAAATGCACAAAGCAGTCTGTGGGGCGATTCTCGTTGTGATGCACGATGTCGTCTCATTGAACAACTTCTCTTCTCTTCCGGTGCCTGTTTGTAGAATATGAAAGAGCCAACATACTATAATGTCGCCAACAAACTTACTCGTCTATAGACCTCAGCATCGTATCACCTTCACGTCTACCCCTACTGAAATAGAAAGTCTTAAATAATCCATATGAAAGTGACCATTTTCCTGTTGTGTTGAGTTCAACAACATAAAAATGTTCTCCACATGTTCCCAAATGGCTGATAGACAAAGCGGACTGGGAAAAGTTTCGCAACAGTACTCGTTTAGATTGGACTGACATGTGTAGGTAAAGTATAGATGAAGCTGTGATGAAGCTGACGCAGCGGTCAAGTGCTTACCGCAAACATCTGGAATGCTTTGCAAGCGACGTGTCCCATGGTGGAACACGTGAGCGTCAGAATGCGTGAAAGGAGCAGAACAGGGCATTGAGGTTGTTCCGGAACTTACCGACAGCCGAAAATTTTGACAGCTTTAAGAAAATAAAGTCTCAAGGCAGGAGAACGCGTTGGCAGGCCAGAATAGAAAGCTGGCACAAGTTTTTATCAGGGATAAATGCATATACACAAGAGGCTAAAGTTTGGAACATGGTTTCTAGGGTAGCAGGAAGACAAGTACACTCACTGCCACTCGTAAACACACATGGTGACAGCCTGGAAGATGAGGCGATCTTCCTCGGTGCATACTACGAGCAAGTGTCTAGCTCGTCACCCTATACTGAAGCTTTCCAAAGATATAAATCAAGGATAGACAATCAGAAACTAGATTACAAGTGCACAAATCACGAGGCATACAACCAACCTTTCACTTAGCTGAGCTACAAACATCACCAAACTCTTGCAGTAATTCTGCCCCAGGCTTCGACCGTGTCATGTATGAAATGTTCAAAAACCTGCTGCTCAAAACGCGAAAAACTTTACTCTCCCTATACAACGCTATCTGGCTTTTCGGCACCATCCGTGCTTCCTGGAAAGAGGCCATTGTTATCCCTATTTTGAAACAGGGCAAGGACTCTTCCTCAGTTTCAAGTTATTGGCCCATTGCACTAACCAGCTGCCTTTGTAATCTTGTTGAAAAGTTGATAAACTGCTGACTTGTACATTACCTTGAAACAAACAATTTACTTGACCCATTTCAGTTCGGGTTTCGATAGGGTAGATCCACCACCGACCATCTGGTGCGTATCGAGGCACAGATCCGAGACGCTTTCGTCCACAAACAATACTTCCTCTCAGTGTTTCTCAATATCGAGGAGGCTTATGACACAGCAAGGCGTTTTTGAATGATAAGAGACTTGTCTCACCTGGGCGTGCACGGTAGAGTGCTTTCCATAATCGAGAGTTACTTGTCCAATTGGAAATTCTGTGTCCGTGTGGGCAGTATTCTCTCCCAAACATTTGTGCAAAAAACGGGAGTACCGCAAGGTGGTGTACTTAGTTGCATACTTTTAATTATCAAGATGAATCCCTTGCACCTGTCCATCCCCCGCAACATGTTCTATTCCACATATGTCGATGAGTCCAGCTTGGCTTTAAGTCATGCAACCTAGCAATGTGTGAGCGGCAGGTGCAGTTAGGTTTAAACAAGGTCTCCAAATAAACAGAGGAAAACGAATTCCGGCTGAACCCAGATTGATTGATTGATATGTGGGGTTTAACGTCCCAAAACCACTATATGATTATGAGAGACGCCGTAGTGGAGGGCTCCGGAAATTTAGACCACCTGGGGTTCTTTAACGTGCCCGGCTGAACCCAGAAAAAAGTACGTGTGTCTTGTTCTCCCGAAAGAGAGGCATGCACACAGAACCTGACATTGAACTGAACGGTCAACATCTCTCTGTCTATGCGGAGCATAAATTCTTAGGCTTAATCTTGGACAACAAAATGACCTTCGTACCACACATCAAGTATTTAAAAACAAAATGTTTAAAAGCCATGAATGTTTTGAAAGTGTTGTCACGTACTACAAAGAGTAGTGACAGGCAATGTCTCATGAACCTTTATAGAAACCTCATTCACACCCGCTTCGATTATGGGGCCGTTTATTAGTCTGCGACTCAAAGTGCTTTGAAGATGCTGGATCCCGTGCACCATTTCGGCATCCGCCTTTCTAGGGGTGCTTTTTGCACCAGCCCTGTAGAAAGCCTTTACGTTGAGTCAAATGAGTGGTCGTTTCATCAACAAAGAACCTACATGTCCTTTGTATATTTTCTCAAGGTGAAAGCAGACAAGAAGCACCCTTAATACTCTACTATTAACGATTTGTCGAGCTCCAATCTGTTTCAAAACAGGCCTTCGATGAGGCATCTCTTCTCAGTTCGCCTGAAGGGTTTAGCTGAGGAAACTGGAGTGTCACTTGAACACAGTGTAATGGCTCCTGTAGTATACCCGCCACCGTGGCAGTGGCAGATTATAGACTGCGATGTGTCTTTGCTAGAAGTTACAAAACATGCGCCTATTGCCCATATCCGAAACTACTTCCTGGAACTTCAAGACAAATACACACGTCCTGAGTTCTTTAGAGATGCCTCCAAGTCTACCTCCTCTGTGTCCTACGCTGCTGTCGGCCCATCGTCTTCGGATGCTGGCCCTCTAAACAAAGGCACAAGTATCTTCACAGCGGAAGCCTACGCGATACTTGCGGCGGCTAAACACATCAAACAATCACAAATACAAAAAGCAGTAATTTATACGGACTCCCTCAGTGTGGTAACGGCTGTGCACAATTTTAAAAACAAAGAAACCTTGTCCTCGTCTCACTTTACTACATTTTATGCACACTCTACACACTCAAACATGTCGTAGTGTGCTGGGTGCCAGGGCACCGTGTGATCCAAGGCAACGTGATGGCGGATCAGCTTGCTGTATCCGTCCACGAATGCACTGCCACTACATCTATATCCATCCCGGCCCCTGATTTTAAGCCGTATCTCAAACGAAAGCTCAGGGACTACTGGCAGAGCATGTGGGATAGACACGCACAAAGCAAACTACACAATACTAAGCCACACCTTGGCCATTGGCCACCAGTATCATAATCACGTCATGGAGAGGTAACATTAACGAGGCTCAGGATAGGACACATACACGACACACTCATTTGTTTTGTCCGGTGGCGGTTCACCATTGTTTGACAGATGTGGTGAAGTACTAACAGTTCTTCACAATTTAAACCAGTGCAAACAATTACACACTCTAAGAAAACAACACTTTCTATTACCCTACCAGCCCACAGGGGCGCCTGCGCAAGTAGGCGTTTTGTGTGTAGCGACACCACAGACCCGAGCTAACGGGGGGGGGGGGGTTTCGGCTCCCTCCCATGCCTAGCCGTGCGTGGCTTTGCCGTGTCTGGGGAAAAGGGGATCGAGGGGGTAGAGCCGACGCTGGGTGATTGGATCTTTAAGGCTTCCCGGCAGAGGCAACACACCCCTTTGGCCCCGGATTCACGTAGAAGACACCCCTGGGCTGACCAATCCAGGGGAAATCGGCAGTCACCTTTTCCTGTCTCTCTCTTCCCACATCTTTGTCTTTTTCTCACGCTTTCATTTTTCCTGTCCTCTCCTCGCTTCTGTTGACTTCCGATATTCATGGCGAAGGGTTAACCTTGTGTAGGTATCCCACCTTGGATAATTACGTTGGGTTATAGTGACAGCGTACGGCTGGCGTCGGGAGAGCTTGTTTCAACAAGTCCGACCGCGTCCCCTTGTTGGGCTCCGTGGTGGGTGGTCACCGCTGTTACCGAACACATTCATACTTGTATGGCTTTACAAGCGTCCACCGACCTTGATCGGTCTCGTAAGAGAGGCCACAATGAAGCAAGTTATCACGTCTCGACAGAAACTAAGGTTACTTTCGCGAAGTACCACATTATCCACAGTGACAGCACACCTCTAAGAAAGTTATCCCCATTTTCAGTGGCCAAGTTCCTAAAAGAAAAAATAGGACCCACATACAATGCATCCAAAATGTCAAGCGGTGACCTCCTTTTTAGAGCTAACCGAAAAAGACTAAGTGCCTAAGCTATCCCAACTAACCAGCATTGAAGAAACAGCTGTCACCGTTTTGGTCCATCGCTCTCTACACCAGCAGGGGAGTAATCTCTGAGGAAGACTTCTTAGGCCTTAGTGACGAAGAGCTCCTCGAAGATTTGTAAGACCAAAGCGTCATCAAAGTCCAAAGAACTGTAATCCGTCGCAATAATCAGGAAGTGCCCACCAAACACGTAATACTAACCTTTGGAACAAGTGAAATGCCCACCTCTCTTGAGGCTGGGTACTTAAAAATAAACGTCAGACCCTACATTCATAACCCCAGACTCTGTTTCAAATGTCAAAGATTCGGACACGCCTCGCATTCTTGCAGAGGCAAAGAAACATGCGCAAAATGCAGCGCAAACGACCACAATTCAGAAAACTGCTCATCCTCACCCCACTGTGTTAACTGTGATGGGGAACACTCAGCGTATTCTCGGTCATGACCATGTTGGAAAAAAGAAAAAGAAGTGATCACTCTGACCATCAAAGAAAAAAATATCATTCAGCGAAGCGGGAACACGGCTATCATACCTTTTCCACAGAAGTTACGCCGATGTGACGCAGTCGGGGGCAGCATCACACAGGCCTCAGGAGTCGACCGCTACCACACCCAGTGGTGCTGGGGTGACTCAAACCGCCCCCGTAAAAGAAGCAGCGCCAGCTGCTCCATGTACATCAAAGGGCCCGCAGACTCCGTACTCCCTGGGCCCTAAACTCACTCGAGTGCCAAGGCGTAAGATCAGTTTCTCAGCGCCTCACTCTCGATCTGCCAGCGCCTCAGACAAGGCAGTGGAGATCAACCACAAAACTCTGGTGTCATCGACACCGAAGGACAAGTGCTCTCTCGAGCGTATCAAACAGGACAAGGACAAAGTCCCAGTAACCACAATAAGTAAGCGATAACCGTAATGGCTATCGTATTTCTCGCTATTTCTATTTTTTTAGTATTGTAACCTATCATCTTTTATACCGATCAACCCCCAGAAGTATACTCACTTAACTTTATTCCGCCATGGCTTTTATTGTACATTGGAACTGTAGAGGCTTAATTCATAACTTATGTGACATAAAGGACATCATTAACAAATTCTCAGCAGTAGCCTTTTGCGTCCAAAAGACAAATCTTGGTGCAAAACACGGCCATTTCCTAAAAGGCTTCAAAGTTGCCCGAAAGGACCACGAACATTGCCACCGTCTTTCAGGTGGAGTAGCCATAGTCGTGCAGGGCAGCACTCCTACGCGAGATGTCCAAATAAGCACATCTTTCGAGGCCGTAGCCGTCACCATCCTTTCATACAAAACCATCACCATCTGCTCACTGTATATCCCCCCTCACACCCTTTTCATCACCGAAAACCCAAAAAATCTAGTGGAACAGTTGCCAAAACCATTTGTTTTAGTTGGGGATTTCAATGCTCATTCAACCCTTTGGGGTAGCGACAAAACTGACGCAACAGGGCAAGCCGTGGAAGATTTCATTTTATCAAATGACATCTGCCTTCTTAATTCCGGGGCTTTTACCTACTTTTCACCAACCTCACGTACTTTTAGTTGCTTAGATCTGGCCATGTGTTCATCATGTATTTTTAACGATTTTAAATCGGACGTCGTCAACACGTGTTATGGTAGTGATCATCAACCCGCCATCAAAAAACTCATACCATCCTACCCAACTTTGACAAGCAGGCCACGCTGATGGAAACTACAGGTCGCGAACTGGCCAGTTGTCACAGAAAACCCTAAGCTCGAAGAAGTATTCTAATCGGAGCTTTCTGTTCAGGAACTAAACGAAGAGTTCGTCAAAGTTTTAATCTTAGCAGCAGAAAAAGCAATACCGCAATCATCCGGCATCGTACGCAAGAAACTCAACCCTTGGTGGACAAACCAGTGTACTGATGCAAAAAGACAACAAAATAAGGCCTGGGGAATTCTACGAAGATACCCCACCGACACCAACCTCATCAACTTCAAACAGGCAAAAGCCAGAGCCCGATTTATTCCAAGACAGGCAGAAAAGGATTCACGGCAAAAATACACATCATCAATTAACAGTTCAGTCACATCTAAACACATCTGGGACCAGGTGAGGAAGTTCAAGGGAGAGTACTCCTCTTACACAATACCTCTGATTACAAGTCCAGACACACAATCAACACTAGAAGACCAGGCCCCCGCAGGGGCGCCTGCGCAAGTAGGCGTTTGGTGTGTAGCGACACCACGGACCCGAGCTAACGGGGGAGTTTCGACTCCCTCCCACGCCTAGCCGTGGGTGGCTTTGCCGTGTCCGGGGAAAAGGGGATCCTGGGGGTTGAGCCGACGCTGGGTGATTGGACCTTTAAGGCCCCAAGGCAGAGGCAACACACCCCTTTGGCCCCGGCTTCACGTAGACGGCACCCCTGGGCTGACCCACCCAGGGGAAATCGGCAGTCGCCTTTTCCTGTCTCCCCCTCACATCTTCTTTTCTCTTACTTTAAATCTTTCCTGTCCTCTACTCTCTTCCGTTGACTTCCGTGTTTCCTGGCGGCGAGGGTTAACCCTGTGTGGCTATCCTACCTTGGATACACCATATTCGGTTATAGTGGTGGTGTACAGCTGGCGTCTGCAGGGCCTGTGCTTCCAGACTCGGCAGCGTCCCCTTGTAGGACTCCATGGTGGGTGGCTGGCACCGCTGCCGAAAAGAAACCTTTTCTTATGGCTAGTTCCTTCCCCCCACTCCCTGATCGCCCTCAAAAAAGAGGGCGCACCGATGAAGTCTTCCAGTTTTATGGTCACCAGAGAGTATTCTTTCCTCGATTTCACGTTGTCCACGCTGACACACCCGGCAAACCAGTGAGAACAATTTCACCTTTTCTTGTTTCGAATTCTTTGACAGAAATCTTTGGCCCAGGTTATAAAGCATCGAGAATGGCATGTGGTGACCTCCTGTTGGAGCTCCGCGACCAGAAACAATATGAAAAATTGTCTAATCTAGTGAAATTTGGAGATACCAAATTAATAGTAACCCCACATCGAACCATGAACACCACCCGTGGCGTTGTCTCAGATGATGACCTGTTAGGGCTGACGGAGGCTGAACTCCTGGAGGGTTTCAGCGAACAGAATGTCATCAATGTGAAACGAATTAGGATGAGGCGTGATGGCAAAGAAATCCAGACTAAGCACCTGATACTTACTTTTATTTCAAGTGTACTGCCCGACTCCATTGAGGCTGGGTACATCAAGCTCCGAGTGAGGCCATATATACCGAACATTCTCCAATGTTTTAAATGCCAGCGATTCGGCCACAGTTCTCAGAACTGCCGAGGCCGCCTAACTTGTGCGAAATGCAGTGCTGACGAACACACATCTGATGCCTGTGAAAACGCTCCTCACTGTGCGAATTGTAACGGGGAACATGCCGCATACTCACGGTCATGCCCAAGCTGGAATAAAGAAAAGGAAATTGTCACGATTAAGGTAACACAAAACATTTCATTTAGGGAGGCACGAAGGCAGGTGTCCTACCTGCCAGAAACCAGCTTTGCCGAAGTGGCGCGTCAGGGGGCAGCGCCACGACGGCCCCCGGCGCCTGTCTGGCACACGCGTAGTGCGCCGGCAGTGACGCCTTCTGCCCCCTCGGTGGTTGCAGCCAGTGCTGCTCCGCCATTGAAGAAGGACCCACCAGCCTCCGGGCAGGGGGCCGCGAAGGCCTTGTCTTTAGAGGCGAGGCCCTCAAAACAAATGCAGCGCTCGCAAGAGCGCCTGTCCAGCGCCTCGCAAGAGGCAATGGACACAACACCGAGCGTGAGGGCTGCCAGCGCCTAGGGATCGGCGCGACTTAGTCGACCGATCCAAAAAAGAAAAATCTCGTGTCACGGCCCCTGGAAAAGGTCCGTGAGCTTACTTTCCATCCTTGAGCACAGAACACAAAATACACCTAAAATGGACACACAAATACTACAGTGGAATGCCAGAGGCCTATTTAAAAACCTAGATGATATCAAGGACTTGCTTAATGACTATCAGCCAAAAGTGTTCTGTGTTCAAGAAACTAATTTAAAGTCGACTCATGTGAATTTCTTGAATCAATATGTGGTTTTTCGTAAAGATCGAAATGGTGGCAATTTCTCTTCTGGAGGTGTGGCCATCATTGCACAAAGAAGCGTAGCATGCCAGCACATTGTGCTACAAAGCTCTCTTGAGGTTGTGGCTGTTCGCGCTATTCTATTCAACCGTCTTATATCTATCTGCTCGATCTACATAGCCCTTGACGAACCATTCAATAAAACAGAGTTCGAAAAGCTTATTGATCAGCTTCCAGAACCATTGTGTTAATTGGAGATTTTATTGCTCACAGTTTGCTATGGGGTGATACCTAATGTGATGCGAAAGGCCGTGCAATAAAAAACTTTCTTCTCGCATCCGGAGCCTGCCTGCTCAATAAGGCAGAGCCAACATACTTCAGTACCACACACAATACATATTCATGCATAGATTTAGCCATTGGGTCACCGTCACTCCTACCTTACTTAGATTGGAAAGTTATTAATAATCCATATGGAAGTGACCATTTTCCAACTCTTTTAGCAACAAAACAACGGGATGACCGGCCGTCTTATCCCAAAAAGTGGAACTTTCATGTTGCAAACTGGGTGAAATTCAGAGAGCTTTGTACACTACGCCTCGAAGAGGTAGACCATTGGGAAGTAGAAGAGATGGCCAACTATATTTCGGAATATGTTCTGACCTGTGCAAAAAAGTGCATACCGCAGTCCAGGAATGATAAGGTTAACGCAAAGCCATGGTGGAATCGGGAGTGTGAAATTGCTAAAAAACGGCAAAACAAAGCATGGAGGGTTTTTTCTCGCTACCCAACAGCAGAAAACTTGATAACCTTCAAACGTTGCAAAGCGAATGGCAGGCGTGTTCGCCGTAGAGCCAAACGGGAAAGCTGGACACGCTATATATCCTCAATAAACTCCTACACAGATGCCAGCAAGGTTTATAATAGGGTGCATAAACTCAAAGGACAAGGCCCAAATCCCTTCCCTTTGGTGAATGACTGCGGTGATACAATAGAAGAACAGGCAAACGCTCTTGGCGTACACTTCGAGAAAATGTCAAGCTCAGAAAACTATACCACTAAGTTCTTACGCCACAAAAGCATAGCTGAAAGTGTACCTCTGTGCCGGAACAAGCCTCGATCAGACGGATACAATAAACCACTAACAGTATATGAACTGAAGCTCGCCCTGGGTTCCTGTGGGAGTTCTGCTCCTGGTTCTGATACAATTACTTATGAAATGATCAGAAATCTCCCTTATGAAACCCTAAACTGCCTTTTAGCTCTTTACAACAAGATTTTCAGTACCGGAAAAATACCCTCTGCTTGGAAAGAGGCAATAGTACTACCAATCCTTAAACAGGGCAAAGATCCGTCTTCGGTAAATAGTTACAGACCTATCGCCCTCACAAGCTGCCTACTCAAAGTGTTTGAAAAAATGATTAACCGCCGCTTGGTCTATTACTTGGAGTACAATGGCATATTGGACGCGTGCCAGTCTGGTTTCCGTACAGCTAGATCCACAACCGACAATCTTGTCCTCCTCGAGTCGTATATACGTGACGCGTTTGTACACAATCAATACCGTCTATCTGTTTTTTTCGATCTTGAGAAGGCATATGATACTGCCTGGCGATATGGAATCTTGCAAGATCTACTGTCTTCCGGAATATGTGGCAGGTTGTTTACCATCTTAAAAGATTACCTGTCTGAAAGGAAGTTCCGTGTAAGAATAGGTACTGTGTTATCGCGCACATTTCTTCAAGAAAATGGAGTGCCGCAGGGAGGAGTATTAAGCTGCACACTATTTATAGTTAAAATGAACTCTCTACGCTCTGTTATTCCGCCTGCGATATCGTACTCTCTATACGTGGACGACATTCAAGTTAGTTTCAAATCGTGTAACTTGACTGTATGCGAACGCCAGATACAGTTAGGTGTTAACCGACTTGCAAAATGGGCTGACGAGAATGGTTTTAAGTTTAACACTGACAAGACTACTAGTGTGCTGTTCTCGAGACGAAGGGGTGTGCATCCTGACCCCTGCATACTAATGAATGGACAAAACATAGTCATCACGAAAGAACAAAAATTCCTCGGTGTAATTTTCGATTCCAAACTCACCTTCATCCAGCACATAAAACAGCTGAAGTTAAAATGTCTCAAGACCATGAACCTTTTAAAGATTTTATCGCATCAGTCGTGGGGGACAGACAGGCACTGTCTCATATCTCTGTTTCGAAGCCTGGTTCTGTCACGCATAGACTATGGATGCATAGTATATCAGTCAGCTTCAAGGACAGCACTGAAAATGTTGGACCCTGTATACTACCTAGGTATCCGGTTGGCACTTGGTGCCTTCCGTACCAGCCCTATTCCAAGCCTTTATGCAGAGTCAGATCAGTGGCCACTAGACTATCAGCGCACGTATCTAGGGGTCAACTATGCAGTTAAGATCATGTCTTTGAAGCAGCACCCATGTAAAACACTTATGAACGATGTGTCTACTACCCAGTTATACCTAAACCGTCCTTCTATCGCCCCACCGTTTCCATTGGCAATAAGACCTGCAGTAGAAAAACTTGCAATTTTCTTCAATGACTTGGCGGAAAGTGACCATGTCGAACACATCCCTCCCTGGCAGCAATGTCCAGTCACTTGTGACTGGTCTTTCAAAGACTTCATAAAGGAAAATTGTCCAAGTGTACTTATTCAGCAACATTTCTTGGCCCTTGAACACAAATATCGTTCAACCGCGTTCTTCTCCGATGGCTCAAAATCTCAAACATCTGTATCTTGTGCAGCCTATGGACAAAAGTTCTCGGACACCAGAACCATGCATACACATACCAGCATTTTCTCAGCGGAAGCCTATGGTATCCTGCTTATTATACAACACATTAAACAACACAAGATACAAAAGTCTATAGTGTACACAGATTCTTTAAGTGTTGTCAGGGCCCTGTCTTGTGGCAAGTACAGCAAGAACTCTACTTTCAACAAGCTCCTTAACGAAATCTATGCAGCCTACAACTTAAAACTTTCTATTGTTATTTGCTGGGTTCCAGGTCATTCTGGAATTGCGGGCAATGAAATAGTGGACAAGAATGCACGAGAAGCCGCTGGTCGGCAAACCATAGATATAACCTCTGTTCTGGGTGTAGATCTAAAACCTGTTGTACGTAGAGGTCTACGCAACCACTGGCAAGCTGAATGGGACAGAGAAGTCGACAACAAACTCCACCTTGTAAAACCCCAGCTGAGGAAAGTTATCCCCCAAAAACTCAACAGGTTTGCTGAAGTCACTCTAACACGGCTCAGAATAGGCCACACTTATGCCACACATAAACACCTTTTGACAGGCACTGATCCACCTACATGTATACACTGTGGAGAGAGTCTAACCGTTGTGCATGTTCTCATACAATGTCCTGTGCTTCACCAAGCACGACTGACCCATTTCAGGGAGCTCTATCGACATCATATCCCACTTCATCCAGCACTGTTTCTATCACATGATGCAGTGGTTGACCTTAAGAGACTTCTTCATTATCTTGCAAAAGTGAAATTTTTAACAAGGATATCATTCCATCCTAGGCACCAGCTGCGCCTCAAGTGTGAGGTACTGCCTGGTGCATAAAAAGTATGTCTTAGCCTTCGCAGTTCTTGCACAGGCAAGGACTTCAGCTGCGAGGGTCTTGGGCCTTGTAGACTAACTTATCAGCACAGATTTCAGCCAACAAAATGAAGGTTTTAGCAAAGTGACATTACTTTTTAAACAAAGTGACATTCTTTTAAATATACTGCATTTTAAATGGTTCGTAGATATTTGTTTTAATATTTAATCATGTTTTAATCATTTATTTTAATTTTTAAACTAATAACCAAATTGAAACAACACTTGTACTGGCGCTCTTTGGGCTTAGATGCCCTTGCGCCAATAAAAAAAAGAAGACCAGGCCCACCTATTTGGAGAACACTTTTATAGATTATCATGCTCAGCAAATTACACCAATACATTTGTGAAATCTAAAGAAAATAAATGCAGAAAGACAAAGCTTGCCTACTAGCAGTACCTCAAATGAAAGTTATAACCTTCCGCTTACGCTGCACGAATTAAAAAGGGTACTTTCTGCAGGTAAAAAAACGGCAACAGGGTCTGACCAGATACACTACGCAATGTTGGCACACCTATCTCAAGCATCCGCGAAGGCACTTCTCCAATTCTTCAACAAAATATGGGACTCTGGCATAATGCCTGAAGATTGGAAAAAAGCCATAGTCATATCATTCCTAAAACCTGGTAAACACCCTACAACCCCAAGTAGCTACAGGCCCAGTGCATTAACAAGTTGTCTTGCAAAAACTTACGAAAGCATCATAAATATTAGACTTACTTTAACTCTGTAATCAGAGCACCTAATAGACACACACCAGTGCGGATAAAAAAAGGGCTGCTACACCACTGATCACATTGTTAGGCTGGAACAAGAAATACGACAAGCATTTCTACACAAACAGTTCTGTCTCTTGGTCTTCTTTGACTTGGAGAAAGCATATGACACAACTTGTAGATATGGAATTCTCAGAGATCTAGCTAACTTAGGGATTCGCAGAAGAATGCTGAAGTGCTTACACAATTTTTTATCGACTAGAACTTTTCAATTACGTTTGGGTACGGTACTATCACGAATATTTGTCCAAGAAAATGGTGTACCACAGGGCTGCGTTTCGAGCACCACCCTGTTTATAGTGAAAATAAACTCCATGAACAGGGCTATACCCCGTACAGTTACGCACTCCATTAATGTTGACGATCTCCAAATTGCATGCCGAGCCTCCAGCCTATCATCCTGCGAAAGTCAACTCCAAATTACAATAAATCGGCTTATGAAATGGGCCGACAAAATGGTTTCCGCTTTTCAGCCCAAAAAACCACGGCTGTTATCTTTACGCAAAAAAGAGGATTGTTCCCTGAACCCGCGCTCAAACTATACAACATCAACATGCCGGTAAAACAAGAACACCAATTTCTGGGAATCACATTCGACCGAAAACTAAACTTTCTGCCACACATAAACGCACTGAAAACTAAGGCAAACAGAGCACTCAACGTGCTCAAAGTACTCTCCCATAAACACTGGGGTTCCGATAGACTCTGCCTTGTACGTATTTACCGATCTCTTGTACGCAGCATTTTAGACTACGGATGCGTAGTCTACGACTGGGCGCGAAACTCATACATCCGCCGTCTTGACCCTATACAACCTCGGTCTCCGTCTGTTAAGTGGTGCTTGCAGAACATCACCTGTGCAAAGTCTATACGTAGAATGCAATGAGCCCCCTCTATGTGATCGAAGAGCATTACTAACCTTGTCATATGTTTTAAGAATAAGGTCATCACCTGAACACATCTGCTACAAAATTACCGCAAAATGTGACTCACGCTCACACTACCTTAAAAAACCAAACCTAATCAAACGACTTGTCCTACGTTTCGAAGAATACTGCCGCTTTTATAACATACCTGATGGATCACTAGATGTCGCTATTAAACCACCAAGACTGCCGCCATGGTTCGACCTGTCGCAGCTATGCGAATTTTCACTAAGCCGTTTTAACAAAAAAAGCACCCCACCATAACACATAATCTAAAAATTTTATACACTTCAGCTCGAATATAGTGATTACGAAGAATTTTACGCAGATGGCTCAAAAACGGAAGACCACGTGGGTATTGGGATCTCGACGACGAAAAGCGAAATTTCTGTGAAAGTCATTCGTAGTTTTTCCATTTTTTAGCTGAAGCTTATGCTTTGAGTGAAGCAGTTTGGAAAATCATCGCTTAAGAATACAAGGAAGCAATCATATACACCGACTCACTAAGCCCACTAAAAGCACTACGTATAAAATCCAAACGTGAGCCAATAGTGGATGACATTTTAAACATGGTATACTTAAACAGCCAGGCAGCCTGCATCCGTTTCTGCTGGGTCCGAAGTCATGCTGGGATACCCGGAAACGAAAAAGCAGATAAGTATGCTTCCCAGGCAGCCCATAAAACAGTAACAAATAGTGAAAATTTCCCTTAAAGATATCCAGAGAACAATTCGACTGGCTCTACTAGCAAAATGGCAAAATCAATGGGACACCTGCATGAACAATAAGCTCCCCCTGGTGAAACCCACACTCGGAGAATGGAAGACCTGCCGTCAGCAGCAACGGTTTATTGAAGTTGTATTATGCCGACTTCGCATTGGACACACACTTGACACACAACTTCTTACTCGCAAAGGAAGAACAACCAACGTGTGAAAAAGGCCAAGAAGCGTTAACACTTATGCACAGCCTAATCACATGTCCTACCATTGAAACACAGAGACAAAAATATTTTAGCAAGCTATACAAACAACACGTACCTTTACACCCTGCTTTGTTCCTAGGAAATGACCCCCTAGTACCTCTGCCTGACTTGCTAAACAATCCGAAAGAATGTAACCTGTTAAATAAGCTTTAAAATCTCATCTTTTCAGTGTCCATTCCTCAAAGTCTTGTGTCTGGCGCAGCATAGCCTTAGCTGCTTTTGCGCCATAAAAAACAAATTACCCTAACCTATTACCCTACCGACCACATATACCTTTAAGCTCTGCAATGTTCGTCGGTAGGGAACCACTTCTTAGTCATAAATTATAGTTAGCGTTTTTAAAAGAAATTCGTGGTTTTCATATCATATACCCGGGCATTCCGTAGCACGACCTCTGTAGAGAGGTTTTTGCTCCGGTGGCTACACAACAAAGCACTTGCATCACGGCCTTTAGACGCAAGGGTATGAACGAGTGAGGCACTTGTGCTAATGCCATACATGTCCACCATCGTTTTTTATTATCACCAACTTTTGTCATCTATTCACACCTAACACACCTTTCACGGCATGGTCATGATTTTATTACTTGTATGATTTTACCCGCCTTACCGCGAGGAATTTTATGGCCCTTATACAACCGCTTATCACAATCATTGTCCATATTTCAATAAGATGAACTGGCGCTCTTTGACCATGACATGGCCCTTGCGCCGCAAAATATCAAACATCATCATCACAAATCGGCGGAAATATGAACAGAGACCCAGAAAACTCCTTAGTTGACGCTGTGACTGAGGTTGTTTAAAACAGGTAACTGCAGCAACCTTCTGAAGGTCAGGGCGCACACCATGCTTGTCTACAAGATGACCAAGTACAACTGCTCATCGCTCACCTAATTGTCTTGGAGTTCAGGGTAAGGGCAGCTTGTTCAAGGCATGCTAAAACAACGTCAAAACTGGTGGTTGTGTTTAGCAAAAGTACGTCAAAAATGACGATGTCGTCGAGCTAATATAAACAAATCTCCCATTTGGGACCACGCAGTACCGTGTCCATAAACCTTTAAAATGTCACAGGGGCGTTGCACAAACCAAATGGCATGACATTGAATTCAAACAAGCCATCTGGCGTGACAAAAGCGGTTTTTTCTTTTTAGGCGGAATCCATAGGTACCTGCCATTAGCCCAATCGGAGGTCCACAGATGAGAAATAAGATGCCGAATGAAGATAGTCGATAACGTCGTCTATATGGGGGAAGCGGATACACATCCTTTTTCCTCACCGAATTTAGACGCCGGTAGTCGACGCAAAACCTCCAGGGCCCGTTTTTTTCTCCGCGAGGATGACCGGTACAGCCCAGGGGCTAGAAGAGTCTTGGATGACACCCTTAGTCAACATGTCTTCCACCTGTTCGGCGATCACATTGCGTTCCGATGCACATGCCCGGTATGGTTTCTGCCTTTTGGGATGCGCGAACCCCGTGTCAAACCTGTGGTTAGGTCACGTATAGGAAACACAAACTTTGGTAGCGGCCTCGGTGAAATCAAAGAAGGAAGCATGCCTGCTAAAAATGCTGACCAGGGTTTGACGCTTATCAGAGGGTAGTGCCTTGCTAATTATGTTCAGAAACGGCGAAGAGTCTTCGGGGACACCAGGGCTACTCCCATGCGCCCGGGATTCATTCGAGGCGTGATTGCTTAAGGCGTCGATATTAAGGCTCGTATCCGCTTCAAACGAGGCAAGTCGCATACCACTTGGAAGCACAACAGACTGGTTAGACAAATTTGACACCCACAATGTGCTTGTGCCACAGGCTACAGAGACAATACAGCAAGGCACGAGCACACCCTTCTTTGCGACAATTAATGGCATTGGCTCAACAACAGTGTTGAATACATCGTTGTCGGCACTAGTAACAGTAACCTTAACGCTGGATAGCGAATGGGGCGGTATTACAGAATCTTCACAGTAGGCGAGGGTGTGTGAACAAGCAGCAGGTTGGTCGGCAACAAAAGGAAAGACAAAAAGCTCGCCGGTACCGCAACCAAGAATTGCACCACACTGTTGCAGGAAATCTAGACCCAGAATCACATTATGAATTAATTTAGCGAGCACTGTGAATTCGGCTTGATAGACATTATTAAAGAAATAGACGTTCGCGGTACACACACCACGATGTCCTAGTAATTCTACAATCACAGCGCAAAATGTGCTCGCATTATGCCATTTGAACATCACCTTATGACCTACTTGGGTTTCGAAATCCATGCTCATAACGGAGGCGCTTGCTCCCGTGTCCAATAACATTGTCCACAGAAACACAGATCTTCTTATGATGCATAGTCACTGGTGGAGGCGTAGCGGTGGGTAGCTGAAGATGACTGGCGACCTCACCTCCATCGGTCGCGCTACCTAGTTTCCCGGTGACGGTGAAGTTGAACGTCGTCGAGGGGATGGGGATCTTCGGTAGCGTGAAGGTGGTGACGTCGAACTCCGCACAGACGCCGGTGCGTCACTGCGGTGATTCCCCTGATGGTTTGACCTGCTGCCAAAGTCTGAGGGCCAGGGTGTCTCGTCAACGTGCTGACTGCTGCGCCCGTAGAAAGTGCGTAAACGTCCATAGGATGGTGCTGCCGTGCGACGGCGATCGGGGCGGAATCGGGCGAGACATTACCGCGGATGCCACAGTGAAAGTATATGGGACGTTCGTGGTGTGCGCTGAGGTCAGCAGAAGGATGAATGGCTCGGCCGTTCCATGTGTGATAACTGGTAGGTGGTCTGCGCGCGTATTCGTCATCCAATGGGTAGTACGAACGCATAGTTTGGCTTGGCCTACGAAGACGGGGCGTATAGTTGTAGGCATCAAGGGAGGCGGCGTTGATAGTCGTAGCGCTTAAATCGCAGGGAGGAAAGGGTTTTCGGGCATTAGGTGCTGGCCGAGAAGCCGCCTCGCGTAGGTCGAGCTCTTCGCGCAATACTTTGCGAATCATGGACGCCAGATTCGATGGGGTTGGATGCACGTCGACATTGGCGACATTACTGACGTTGGGCAGACGGCCGAACTTTGCTGTAATTCGCCGCGCTTTTAGCGCTTCAAACGTACGGCAGGGCTTGATAAGGTCACTTACACGCTCCAAACTTTCTTTTGCGATGAGGCAGTGGTAAACGTCCTCCGCGATCCCTTTAGAGGATGATAAACTTTGTCCTCTTCTATCAACCAGGGGTCCAGTGCCTTGCACAACTTGAGCACCTCCTCAATATACGTCGTGCAGGTTTCCCCGGGGACTTGCACTCGTTGCATAAGAGTTTGCTCGGCATGCTTCTTCTTCGCTGCCGGATCCCCGAAGAATAACTTGATTTCATCGACAAACTTCCGCCCCGTCGTCAGGCTTTCTACATGGTTTTCAAACCATACAGATGTGGTTCTTTTCAGAAAGAGTCCCACATTATTGAGCTGGGCGGTGGCATCCCAGCCATTAAACCGACTCGCCCGTTGGTAGGAGTTGAGCCACGAGTCGACATCTTCTGCAGCCTGTCCGGCGAAGGATGGAGGCTGGATGAAGGGCTGCCGCGGAACGCGCGAAGAAGGTGGCTCGTTTTCATTGTTGCCGTGAGACGCCATCACAGGTGGCAGACCAGCAAATCGTCGGCTTCGGCGAAGCTCCACGTATTGCACCTCAGCGGTCGATGAGTCGCCATTCGTCGGGGGGCGCCGTTATTGTACCCAGCACCTCTCACCAAAACTGTTACCATTTATTGAAGAGTGAATGGTGAAGGGTAGCCGCGCCGACACCGAGCTGCTTCTAAAACAGACCACTTCGTTCTCCTCTTCCTCGCTTCACACGTTGCCGCTTCAGCGTAACAATATGAACCCTGTGTTGTGCGCACGCCTTCAAAAAATCGCCAACGCGATGGACCCGTACGAAGACACGCCGGCCGCACTAGCTCACTCGTGTCACGTGACGATGCGCGTGTTTACTTAAAATGTTTGAAAAAACACCGGAGGTGCTTTACGGGCCCTTTGAGGCCTTACCTCGCGATTGAATCAATAGGTAGTTGGGATGAAACTGCCAAAGCAAGTGGGACATATTAACACTTCTCAAGTTGTGCTGAGGAGAGTTGTGTGGACCTTTTTTCAGAAGGAAACCCCCACCTGCACTTCTTGCGAGCCTTTATAGCGCGGTGGTCTGTTCCTGTAACGCTTACTTCACAGCAGGCACCCACCAATTTATTTTTGTCCGTTGTACGGACCGAGCTTTTGCTGTCGAAAATATCGACTACAGCTGTTGTCCCTGAATGTGTGCTGAAAAGGGGTTTATTGGTGACTGTTGCGACGGTGGTCCTTCGATGAAACACGACCGGGAAAGAGCAATGGTCAAGCAGATGCCGGCGATAATCAGCACGAGCCGAGCGAGAGAAGCCCAGCACCCAGTACCCAAGCGGTGGCGATGTTGCTTGCCAACGATGCGTTTTCTTCTTCATAATTTGCCCGCACCGAAAAAGAGCCATCCTGGCGACCTAAGAGTCTGGAGGCTATGATATGGCTTATGGCGGGCGACGTGGACGATGTCACGTTCACGCCGGCGCATGTCGTCAGATGGGGAAAGTGGTTCAATGAGAAAATTCACCGGCGAGGTTTGCTCCAAAACGCGGTATGGGCCCTCGTACTTTGGAACGAGTTTTGAGGAAAGGCCGGGGTTTGGTAAGAAACAGCCAGCCATACAAGTGATCCCGGGGAATAGCTGTGGCTTTGTGAAGAGTCGGCGTTGTTTTCTTCCTGGTGCTGCTGTTCTTGTGACGTAAAGGTGCGTGCGAGTTCACGGCACTCTTCCGCATTTCGTACAGCTTCGGACACAGATGGGCATTCGGATGCATCAGGACGGTATGGAAGTAGAGTGTTGATGGTGTAGGATGGTTCGCGTCTATAAAAAAGAAAAAAAGGTGAAAATCCAGAGGTAGACTGTGCCGCGGTGTTGTATGCGAACGTGATGAATGGAAGAATGCGATCCCACTTAGTATGATTGGATGTCACATAGATCGCGAGCATATCGCCAAGGGTGCAGTTAAATATCTCCGTGAGCCCGTTAGTCTGCGGGTGGTATGCCGTTGTCTTGCGATGAACAACATGACATTCAGAAAGCAGAGACGTGACGACTTCTGATAGGAAAGCTGGACCTCGGTTACTTAGTAGTTCTCGAGGTGCGCCATGTCGTAGTATGAAGCGATCAAGGACGAAGGATGCTACGTCCCGCGCAGTGGCACTTGGAAGGGCGGCGGTCTCAGCTTAACCTGTTAAACGGTCCACAGCGACTATGACTCACCGATTTTCATCTGATGTTGTCGGTAGAGGGCTATAGAGATCAATTCCGCTCTGATCGAAAGGTTTGGCAGGGCACGGAAGCGGTTGAAGCGTACCGCACGAGTGGAAAGGCGGTTACTTGCGGCGTTGGCAGTCAGGGCAGCCCATAACGAATTTTCGAACAAAATTATACATTCCGCGCCAGTAGAAGCAATGGCGAATGCGTTCATAAGTTTTGAAAACTCCAGCATGACCACATTGGGGATCGTCATGAAAGGAGGCGCAGATTTATGATCGCAAGCAGCGCGGGACAACCAAGAGCCACTTACGACCTTCAGGGGCGTAGGCGTCGGTGTAGCAGCCGGTCACGTATGGCGAAATGAGCAGCTTGACGTCGGAGAGATCGTGGTACCGCAGTGGTTGACGATCCAGAGAGACAGACAGTCAAAAAAGGAAGCTATCTACGCGTCCTTGTGTTGTTCACTGGCAAAGGAGTCGAGGTCGAGAGATGCGACGGAGTTAGTACCAGTGGTTCCGCAGGCCGAGTCGGGAGGTGAAGGCGAACGCGACAGAGCGTCGGCGTCAGAATGCTTGCATCCGCTGCGATAGATGACGTGAATGTCGTACTTCTGGATTTGCAGTGCCCACCGAGCTAGGCGGCCAAAAGGATCCTTCAATGTGGCGAGCCAACAAAGTGCCTGGTGGTCGGTTACCAGGTCGAATGGACGACCGTACAAATAAGGGCAGAACTGGTGAAGCGCCCACACTAGCGCCAAGCACTCCTTTTCAGTGACGCTATAATTGGCCTCAGCTTTAGTAAGCGTGCGACTCGCATAACCGACGACGTATTCGGAGTAGCCCGGCTTGCGTTGGGCGACGACAGCGCCAAGACCAACCCCGCTAGCGTCTGTGTGAACTTCCGTTGCAGCTGTTTGGTCAAAATGCCGAAGAATTGGAGGAGATGTTAGCAGACTACGGAGCGTGGCAAACGCAACGTCGCAGTCAGGAGACCAGGATGAAAGGTCTGCGTCACCGCGTAGGAGGTTGGTCAGTGGTGACATGATCGACGCAAAATTTCGCACGAAGCGCCGGAAGTACGAACATAGTCCAACAAAACTGCGTAATTCTTTCAGTGTGGTAGGTTTCGGGAACTCAGCGACTGCTCGCAGTTTTGAAGGGTCGGGTAGAACACCATGCTTAGACACGATGTGTCCCAAGATGGAGAGCTCTCGCGCGGCGAAGCGGCACTTTTTAAGGTTCAGTTGGAGCCCAGCGTTGGTTAAACAGGTCAGAACCAGTTGGAGCCAAAGCAGATGTGTAGAAAAAGCGGGAGAAAAAACGACAATATCGTCGAGGTAGCATAGATAAAGAGACCACTTCAGTCCACTCAGTGTGTTGTCCATGAGTCGTTCAAACGTGGCAGGAGCATTACAAAGCCGAAATGGCATTACTTTAAATTCGTACAGGCCATCTGGTGTAATGAACGCAGTTTTCTGGCGATCAGCTTCTGCCATAGGAACCTGCCAGTATCCCGATCGTATGTCTAAGGAGGAGAAGAATTCGGCTCCTTGGAGGCTGTCAAGGGCGTCGTCGATGCGCGGTAATGGATAGACGTCTTTCCGCGTCACCTTGTTTAATCGCCGGTATTCGACGCAAAATCGAATCGATCTATCTTTCTTTCGAACTAGAACGACAGGAGATGCCCAAGGGCTGTGCGATGGTTGAATGACGCGACGGCGTAGCATCTCTTTGACTTGGTCGTTGATGACGTGACGTTCTGCAGCAGAGACACGGTATGGTCTTTGACGCAGTGGCTGGTGTGAACCGGTGTCAATGTAGTGGTGCACTGCGGAAGTCCGACCCAATTGCGGCTGAGAAACGTCGAATGAATTCGCGAAGTGCTGGAGGAGATTAAGAAGCTCGGCGCGTTCATGAGCACTTAAGGTGTCGGCGATGGAACTTGAGAAGGTGTCACTCGACGAGCAATCCAGAGGGGAGAGGGCATGAAGTTCGGTCGAGGCGTGACTACACGATGCGTCTGGCATGTTAAGGAATAAAGAGAAATCGAGGTACTCTACTCGACCAAGACATTCGCCGGCAAGTAGCGTAAGCGAGGCAGAAAGGTTGCTGTGAACGAAAATATTGCTTCGGCCAGCAGGGACGTCAAGTGTAGCGAAAGGCAAGGAAACGGCTCTGCGGCTCATGAAAATGTCGGAAGGTGTAAACATTACTGTAGCATCGTTATGGTCATCGCAGCAAACAGGGACGACGGCAAGAGAGGCTGGCGGAATTTCAGTGTCTTGACGCACGACGAGTTTTGGGGACCGCTCAAGAGTTTCGTGCAAAGGTTCGTCAGACAGGTGCAAAAATTGAACTTCAGCGTGTGCGCAGTCGATGACGGCATGACGCAGTCGAGCACACCGAAAGGACGATGAACTCGACAATGTACATAGAGCCTTGGATGAATATGCGGGCTGTACAGGTGCCGAGAGGTCGAACTGGTTGTGCGCTAGCCGTACGAAGCGATAGTCCAGAGAGCGGCGTGGTCACTTTGCGTAGGGAGCGGCAGAGCTGGGCGGCTATAACAGTAACGGCAGCACCTGTGTCGATGAGGGCAAAGGTAGAAACACCATCGACAGATATGGTGACGACGTTAGCAGGTGAAGTGGGAGGACTTGGGCATTTCGACGACGGCGCAGTTCTTGCCTCTGGAACTGCGGCGTTCAGTTATCCCGGTTGGAGGAAGTGGGTCGTGGACGCACTGGGGACAGTGATCGTCTGCGAGAAGATGGGGAGCGGGGAGAGTGAGTTTGAGGTGAGGAATGGGGTGACCGAGACTCGGGAAGGTTAGTGTATCCATATTGCGGTGAGGGATAGGGAGCAGGTATGTGCATGGGCTGTGGGTCATACGGTAACGGCCGAGTAGCGTCGTGGAGCCGTTGGCAGCGACGGCGACAATATCGTGCCACGTGTCCTGGAGTACCGCAGGCGTAGCAGATCGGTCGATTGTCAGGAGTGCGCCAGGAATTGCTGACTCGTGGTGCAGCCCAAGGTGTCGAAAAAGGGACGGAGTGGGGAGCAACTGAAGACATGGGAGGCAAATTCTGCTGGCGGGGTCTGCTGCGTACCACCTGGGCATACGTAAGAGGCGTGGCCACGGGCTGCATAGCCGGCGCATGGGCAACAGGCATAGCCACAGGATGCTGGTAGGCAGCGACGGGAACAGCCTGAGCTATCTCTTCGGCAATAACGTCGCGGAGTGGTGAGGGCAGACGAGAGGACGGCGGCTGCTACGTAAAGAGAATCAACGACAGTTGCCGAGCTACTTCTTCACGCACGAAGTCTTTAATCTCTTGAAGGGTTGGTGAGTGGTCGGGAACGGAAGTGAGACTGGAGAGCGAGTCGGCGTGTGAGGAAAATGGCCGAGTCAGGGCGCGCTGCTTGTTCAACTCCTCGAAACTTTGACATAAAGTCACAAGTTCCGCAACGGTGGCAGGATTGCGCGCCAGAAGCATCTGAAATGCGCCGTCATTTATCCCTTTGAGGATGTGTTGAATCTTCTCCGACTCGGGCATGGCGATGTTCACACGGTTGCAAAAACCAATAATGTCTTCGATGAAGCTGGTGAACGATTCAGATGGCTTCTGTGCGCGAGTCCGCAAGCGTTGTTCGGCTCTGGACTGGCGGACAGCGGGTGGCCGAAAACGTCAGCAAACGAGGTTTTGAAGATAGACCACGTCGTAATGTCGTTTTTGTGGTTGTTATATTATATTTCGGGCACGTCAGTGAGGTAAAAGATGACGTTAGTCAACTTGTACGTGTCATCCCATCTGTTGTTTGCGCTCACCAGTTCGTAGTTAGCGAACCAGTCTTCCACGTTGCTCTCATCAGCTCCGATAAAGACCTTGGGCTCTCGCAAACGAAGAACGCCGGGGTTGCTGGGGGATGGAGTGGAAGAGCCAGGTTGCGCGTTGTTGGTAGCCATGATGGGAGGTAGCGTTCGGTTGCGCAGCTCCAGGTTTAGGCAACGGCGAATGGCAGCACCTTCCACCAATTAAAAAGGGGTTTATTGGCAAGTGTTGCGACGGTGGTCCTACGATGAAACACGACCGGGAAAGAGCAACGGTCAAGCAGATGACGGCGATGATCAGCACGAGCCGAGCGAGAGAAGCCCAGCATCCAGTACCCAAGCGGTGGCAATGTTGCTTGCCAACGATGCGTTTTCTTCTTCAGTTTAGTTTCACTTTCAGTTTATTTCAGTTATTAGTGCAGAAAAAGGAACAGTATACAAAGTATATATACAGAAGGAGGTCTGAAAGCACAAGGCTGCAGGGGGACCTGCTGTACAAAATGGGATTGCAAAATTTACTCAATTAGCAGTAACCGTGAAAACAGAGAGATGAGTAAATTGACAAAACCAACACTAACTAAGAAACAACTAAAAAGAAGAGTGGAATAAACAATATAACAAGATAAAAACATCTAGAAGTTTATCAAGTACGAATACAATTGTTTTTTAAATGTGGCAATAGTCGAGCATTGCTTGATGTGAGATGGCAATGAATTCCATAATGATAATGCTGAGAAATATGCAGTGTGGCGACCAAAATTAGTGCGGATAGTAGGTAGTAGAAAATTTCCATTTGAAGCGAATCTAGTACAGTTTAAGTTAGACAAAGCATTAGGATAAAGGGCGCTTGATGGGACAAGATGGTGCAATGACTTGAACAGCATGATAATGAGGTGCTATTTAAATAAACTAACAGTAGAAAGTATTTCGAAGTTACGAAGTAATGATGATGCACTAGAACAATATGAACTGAAAGTCATTAGCCTGATGGCTTGGTTTTGAATGTGCTGAATGGGAGATAAGTGGGTGAGGTATGTATTTCCCCAAGCGGTGATGCAATAATTAATATGGCTGTGAATAAAAGCATAATATAACTTGATTAGAGTTGAAATGTTAAAGTAGTAACGTGCTCTGATTAGAATCCTGACACCAAATGCTAGGTTTTCGCGCAAATGAATAACATGATTAGAGTATTTTAGGTTGCTGTCGAGAACGATTCCTAAGAAAGAGCATTCATTGTCAGGGTTAATGAGTGAGCCATTTAGTTTAATAGAAATTTGGGAGGGAAGAACTTTGTTAGCTGAGTGGAATATGATGAACTTAGTTTTCTTAGGCTTAATACTGAGGGAATTCGTGAGACACCAGTTTAGGATGTTATTTAGATCTTTTTGTAATTTTAGCGTTAAAGAGTCAATTCATTTATCAGTGGTTAGTATTGTAGTGTCAGTGGCATAAAGAAATAGCAGAGAGTTAGTAACTGAAAAAAAAGGTCATTCATGTAAATTAAAAATAAAAGCGGGCCAAGAATGGACCCTTGAGGAACACCCTGATTAGTAGTAAGGAAATCTGATAAAGTAGAGCGAACATAAACAGCCTGCTGTCTATTACAGAGGTAACTTTTAATGAGTGTAAGGGCAGGTCCAACAATACCAATGGCTGTGAGTTTGGTTTCCAGGATGCTGTGATTAAGTGAGTCGAAAGCTTTGGTTAGGTCAATGAACATTGCTCCAGCTAATTCACCAGAATCAATAGCTTTTTTAATCTTATCAGTGAAAGTTAACAATGCAAGATTAGTCGAGAAAGCAGGTCGAAAACCAAACTGACTAGGAGTTAAAATAGAAAACTTAGACAAGTAATTCGTTATACGTTTCTCAATACACTTTTCTCTTATTTTACTAAAAGATGATAGGATAGCTATGGGGCGATAAATAGATATGAGAGTTCTCTCGCCTTTTTTGAACACTGGTATTATTTTGGCCTGTTTTAGTTGTGATGGGAATGTACCTGTCTTGAATATTAGATTGATAATGCGGGATAGAGGGATGGCAATATGGTTGGCAGTTAGCTTAATATAGGAGAGTGAATTCCATCCAGTCCAGGAGAGGTTACATTAAGATTATGAATAATGCAGATAATTTCGTTAGGGTCTATTGGGAAGAGGTAGAAAGATTGTGAAGAGCGGACCTGAGATTTATTGGACGATGGGGGTGTACTAGAAGCTTGTTTACAGTAAAATGAGTTGAATTCATTCGCAATGTCAATTGGCTGATCTAAGACACGGTCAGCAATTTGAAGCTCAGTGATAGTTAATTCGGACGTGTTCTTGTTTAGGAAGGAGTTAATAATTTTCCATTGTTCTTTAGAGTTGTTGCCAGCACGCGCTATTTTTTCTTCGTAATAACTTTTTCTAGCTGCTTTTAAGAGTCTATTGAGAGTATTAGAATAGAGGGTGTAACGATGTTTTAGATTCATATTGAAAGGACGGTGTTTGACTTTGCTGTAGAGGTTTTCTTTTTTACGCATGCATGTCTATAGACTGTTCGTTATCCAGGGATTATGGGGTGCTGAGTATTTTCTTTTAAGTTTTACTACTCCCCGCAGGGGCGCCTGCGCATGTAGGCGTTTGGTGTGTAGCGACACCACGGACCCGAGCTAACGGGGGAGTTTCGACTCCCTCCCACGCCTAGCCGTGCGTGGCTTTGCCGTGTTTGGGGAAAAGGGGATCCTGGGGGTTGAGCCGACGCTGGGTGATTGGACCTTTAAGGCCCCCCGGCAGAGGCAACACACCCCTTTGGCCCCGGCTTCACGTAGACGGCACCCCCGGATTGACCCGCCTGGGGGGAATCGGCAGTCGCCTTTTCCTGTCTCCCCCCTCACATCTTCGTCTTTTCTCTTACTTTAAATCTTTCCTGTCCTCTACTCTCTTCCGTTGACTTCCGTGTTTCCTGGCGGCAAGGATTAACCCTGTGTGGCTATCCTACCTTGGATACACCATATTCGGTTATAGTGGTGGTGTACAGCTGGCGTCTGCAGGGCCTGTGCTTCCAGACCCTGCAGCGTCCCCTTGTAGGACTCCATGGTGGGTGGCTGGCGCCGCTGCCGAAAATGAACCTTTTCCTATGGATAGTTCCTTCCCCCACTTTCTGATCGCCCTCAGAAAAGAGGGCGCATCGATGAAGTATTCCAGTTTTTTGGTCGCCAGAGAGTATCCTTTCCCCGATTCCATGTTATCCACGCTAACACACCCGGCGAATCAACTGAGAACAATTTCACCTTTTCTTGTTTCAAAGTCTTTGACAGAAATCTTTGGCCCAGGATATAAAGCATCGAGAATGGCAAGTGGTGACCTCCTGTTAGAGCTCCGCGACCAGAAACAGTATGAAAAATTGTCTAATCTAGTAAAATTCGGAGATACCAAATTAATAGTAACCCCACACCGAACCATGAACACCAGTCGTAGCGTTGTTTCAGATGATGACCTGTTAGGGCTTACGGATGCTGAACTCCTGGAGGGTTTTAGCGAACAGAATGTCATCAACGTGAAGCGAATTAGGATGAGGCGCGATGGCAAAGAAATCCAAACCAAGCACCTGATACTCACCTTCAATTCAAGTGTACTACCCGACTCCGTTGAGGCTGGGTATATCAGGCTTCAAGTGAGGCCATATATACCAAACCCTCTCCGATGTTTCAAATGCCAGCGGTTCGGCCACAGTTCACAGAACTGCCGAGGCCGCCTAACTTGCGCCAAATGCAGTGCTGAAGAACACACATCAGATGCCTGTGAAAACTCTCTTCACTGTGCTAACTGTAACGGGGAGCATGCCGCGTACTCACGGTCATGCCCTTGCTGGAAAAAAGAAAAGGAAATTGTCACAATTAAAGTAAAACACAACATTTCATTTAGGGAGGCACGAAGGCAGGTGTCCTGCCTACCAGAAACCAGCTTTGCCGAAGTGGCGCGTCAGGGGGCAGCGCCACGACAGCCCCCGGCGCTTGTCTGGCACACGCGTAGTGAGCCAGCACTGACGCCATCCGCCCCCTCAGCGGTTGCGGCTAGTGCTGCTCCGCCATCCAAGAAAGACCCACCAACTTCCGGGCTGGGGGCCACGAAGGTCTCGTCTTTTGAGGTGAGGCCCTCATAACAAATGCAGTGCTCGCAAGAGCGCGTGTCCAGCGCCTCGCAAGAGGCAATGGACACAACACCGACCATGAGGGCGCAGCAAGCGCCTAGGGATCGGCGCGACTCCGTCGACCGATCCAAAAAAGAAAAATCTCGTGTCACGGCCCCTGGAAAGGGACCGTGAGCAAACTTTCCATCCTTGAGCACAGAACACAAAACACACCTAAAATGGACACACAAATACTACAGTGGAATGCCAGAGGCCTATTTAATAACATAGATGATATCAAAGACTTGCTTAATGACTATCAGCCAAAAGTGTTCTGTGTTCAAGAAACTCACTTAAGGTCGACTCATGTGAATTTCTTGAATCAATATGTGGTTTTTCGTAAAGATCGAAATGGTGGCAGTTTCTCTTCTGGAGGTGTGGCCATCATTGCGCAAAGAAGCGTAGCATGCCAGCACATTGTGCTACAAAGCTCTCTTGAGGTTGTGGCTGTTCGCGCTATTCTATTCAATCGTCTTATATCTATCTGTTCGATCTACATAGCCCCTGACGAACCATTCAATAAAACAGAGTTCGAAAAGCTTATTGATCAGCTTCCAGAACCATATGTGTTAATTGGAGATTTTAATGCTCACAGTTTTCTATGGGGTGATACCAAATGTCATGCGAGAGGTCGTGCAATAGAAAACTTTCTTCTCGCATCCGGAGCCTGCCTGCTCAATAAGGCAGAGCCAACATACTTCAGTACCACACACAATACAAATTCATGCATAGATTTAGCCATTGGGTCACCGTCACTCCTACCTTACTTAGATTGGAAAGTTATTAATAATCCATATGGAAGTGACCATTTTCCAACTCTTTTAGCAACAAAACAACGGGATGACCGGCCGTCTTATCCCAAAAAGTGGAACTTTCATGTTGCAAACTGGGTGAAATTCAGAGAGCTTTGTACACTACGCCTCGAAGAGGTAGACCATTTGGAAGTAGAAGAGATGGCCAACTATATTTCGGAATATGTTCTGACCTGTGCAAAAAAGTGCATACCGCAGTCCAGGAATGATAAGGTTAACGCAAAGCCATGGTGGAATCGGGAGTGTGAAATTGCTAAAAAACGGCAAAACAAAGCATAGAGGGTCTTTTCTCGCTACCCAACAGCAGAAAACTTGATAACCTTCAAACGTTGCAAAGCGAATGGCAGGCGTGTTCGCCGTAGAGCCAAACGGGAAAGCTGGACACGCTATATATCCTCAATAAACTCCTACACAGACGTCAGCAAGGTTTATAATAGGGTGCATAAACTTAAAGGACAAGGCCCAAATCCCTTCCCTTTAGTGAATGACTGCGGTGATACAATAGAAGAACAGGCAAACGCTCTTGGCGTACACTTCGAGAAAATGTCAAGCTCAGAAAACTATACCACTAAGTTCTTACGCCACAAAAGCATAGCTGAAAGTGTACCTCTGTGCCGGAACAAGCCTCGATCAGACGGATACAATAAACCACTAACAGTATATGAACTTAAGCTCGCCCTGGGTTCCTGTGGGAGTTCTGCTCCTGGTTCTGATACAATTACTTATGAAATGATCAGAAATCTCCCTGATGAAACCCTAAACATGCCTTTTAGCCCTTTACAACAAGATTTTCAGTACCGGCAAAATACCCTCTGCTTGGAAAGAGGCGATAGTACTACCAATCCTTAAACAGGGCAAAGATCCCTCTTCGGTAAATAGTTACAGGCCTATCGCCCTCACAAGCTGCCTACTCAAAGTGTTTGAAAAAATGATTAACCGCCGCTTGGTCTATTACTTGGAGTACAATGGCATATTGAACCCGTGCCAGTCTGGTTTCCGTACAGCTAGATCCACAACCGACAATCTTGTCCTCCTCGAGTCGTATATACGTGACGTGTTTGTACACAATCAATACTGTTTGTCTGTTTTCTTCGATCTTGAGAAGGCATATGATACTGCCTGGCGATATGGAATCTTGCAAGATCTACTGTCTTTCGGAATATGTGGCAGGTTGTTTACCATCTTAAAAGATTACCTGTCTGAAAGGAAGTTCCGTGTAAGATTAGGTACTGTGTTATCGCGCACATTTCTTCTAGAAAATGGAGTGCCGCAGGGAGGAGTATTAAGCTGCACACTATTTATAGTTAAAGTGAACTCTCTTCACTCTGTTATTCCACCTGCGATATCGTACTCTCTATACGTGGACGACATTCAAATTAGTTTCAAATTGTGTAACTTGACTGTATGCGAACGCCAAATACAGCTAGGTGTTAACCGACTTCCAAAATGGGCTGACGAGAATGGTTTTAAGTTTAACACTGACAAGACTACTAGTGTGCTGTTCTCGAGACGACGAGGTGTGCATCTTGACCCCTGTATACTAATGAATGGACAAAACATAGTCATCACGAAAGAACAAAAATTCCTCGGTGAAATTTTTGATTCCAAACTCGCCTTCATCCAGCACATAAAACAGCTGAAGTTAAAATGTCTCAAGACCATAAACCTTTTAAAGATTTTATCGCATCAGTCATGGGGGACAGACAGGCACAGTCTCATATCTCTGTTTCGAAGCCTGGTTCTGTCACGCACAGACTATGGATGCATAGTATATCAGTCAGCTTCAAGAACAGCACTGAAAATGTTGGACCCTGTATACCACCTAGGTATCCGGTTGGCACTTGGTGCCTTCCGTACCAGCCCTATTCAAAGCCTGTATGCAGAGTCAGATCAGTGGCCACTAGACTATCAGCGCACGTATCTAGGAGTCAACTATGCAGTTAAGATCATGTCTTTGAAGCAGCACCCATGTAAAACACTTATGAACAATGTGTCTACTACCCAGTTATACCTAAACCGTCCTTCTATCGCCCCACCGTTTCCATTGGCAATACGACCTGCATTAAAACAACTTGCAATTTTTTTCAATGACTTGGAGGAAAGTGACCTTGTCGAACACATCCCTCCCTGGCAGCAAAGTCCAGTCACTTGTGACTGGTCTTTCAAAGACATCATGAAGGAAAACTGTCCAAGTGCACTCATTGAGCAACATTTCTTAGCCCTTGAACACAAATATCGTTCAACCGCGTTCTTCTCTGATGGCTCAAAATCTCAAACATCTGTATCTTGTGCAGCCTATGGACAAAAGCTCTCGGACACCAGAACCATGCATACACATACCAGCATTTTCACAGCGGAAGCCTATGGTATCCTGCTCATTATACAACATATTAAACAACACAAGATACAAAAGTCTATAGTGTACACAGATTCATTAAGTGTTGTCAGGGCCCTGTCTTGTAGCAAGTACAGCAAGAACCCTACGATTAATAAGCTCCTTAACGAACTCTATGCAGCCTACAACCTAAAACTTTCTATTGTTATTTGCTGGGTTCCAGGTCATTCTGGAATTGCGGGCAATGAAATAGTGGACAAGAGCGCACGAGAAGCCGCTGGTCGGCAAACCATAGATATAACCTCTGTTCCGGGTGTAGATCTAAAACCTGTTGTACGTAGAGGTCTACGCAACCACTGGCAAGCAGAATGGGATAGAGAAGTCGACAACAAACTCCACCTAGTAAAACCCCAGCTGAGAAAAGTTATCCCCCAAAAACTCAACAGGTTCGCTGAAGTCACTCTTACACGGCTCAGAATAGGCCACACTTATGCCACACATAAACACCTTTTGACAGGCACTGATCCACCTACATGTATACACTGTGGAGAGAGTCTAACCATTGTGCATGTTCTCATACAATGTCCTGTTCTTCACCAAGCACGACTGACCCATTTCAGGGAGCTCTATCGACATCATGTCCCACTTCATCCAGCGTTGTTTTTATCACTTGATGCAGTGGTTGACCTTAAGAGACTTCTCCATTATCTTGCGAAAGTGCAATTTTTAACAATGATATCATTCCATCCTAGGCACCAGCTGCGCCTCAAGTGTGAGGTACTGCCTGGTGCATAAAAAGTGTGTCTTAGCCATCGCAGTTCTTGCTCAGGCAAGGACTTCAGCTGCGAGGGTCCTGGGCCTTGCAGACTAATTTATCAGCACAGATTTCAGCCAACAAAATGAAGGTTTTAGCAAAGTGACATTCCTTTTTAAACAAAGTGACATTCTTTAAATATACTGCGTTTTAAATGGTTCGTAGATATTTGTTTTAATATTTAATCATGTTTAATCATTTGTTTTAATTTTTAAACTAATAACCGAATTGAAAGAACACTTGTACTGGCGCTCTTTGGCCTCAGATGCCCTTGCGCCAATAAAACTTATCGTAATAATTAAATTTTACTACCGTGACGCTATCATGAATGCATTTGCATATGCGTGACGAAAGAAAATCAAAAGCTAAGTTGGCATCAGTGCATGTTTCAATGAAAGACTAGTCGACATTTGTTACGCGGTTCACATACTCTTCTTTGTTTAGAATTGATTCAGAAAATCTTAAATCGCGATTATGCGTGAAGTTTTTACATGAGAAGAAAACAGGGTAATGGTCAGTAATATTCACTTTAAGAACACCACTGTGTTCAGGTAAAAGAAAGTCAGACAGAATATGGTCAATGAGTGTGCTACTGTGGCCAGGAATGCATCTAGTTGGAAGTGTGATTAAGGACTCATAACCAAAACCTTGGTAGCAATTTGCATATTCAATGCGATTGGAAGTATCTTCAAGTAAATCAATGTTTAAGTCACCCACAATAACATCATTTTTGCGTTCACATGAATGTTTCAAGGACAGCATAGAGACTTGAAAAGAACTCAGAAATTGACGATGAAGGCGACCGATAGATAGTTCCAATGATAAGTTTACCAGTTGTGGGGGTGCTGACACCCCACCCCCTGTAAAGTTGTCTGCGCCGCGTGGCGCACGTGTCTCGCCCCAAGGCTTTATTCCGGTGGTGACCACCGCTGGGCTATAGATGGCATTGTGTTCGCTTTGAGTACCACTGTTGGTAGAGTGGTAGCGCCGGCGGTGGCCCCTGGCGGAAGGCAGGCCTTGGTGGTGGGCGAGCGTTGAGCGAGTCTCTTCTGCGCGTGGCGGCTGCCGCGAACGGTTGTCTGTAGCGTGGGCTCCCGGTGCTCTGCACCGCGGGCTTCGCGCCGGGGTCCCACGTGGAATGTCAGGCGTTGGCGACGCCGCCTTTGGTATGTGTTAGTGTGTTGGGTGTGTTAGTGTGTTTATCATGTTATTGTGTGTTTAGTGTGTCACTGCGTTATGTTATTTGTATGGTAGCCTGTTAATTAAAATTGATGTATCATTCGGCGGACGATATCGTCATCTAAATTAGTTAATAAATGCATGCATGTTGTGGGCTTTGTACCGACCGTGTCCACTGTGTCCGTTCACTCCAAGAGCGTGGCGTGGCGATGCGCTCGTTTGCCTCGCCGAGACCCCACACTGGCTGCCCAACGTAGAGCTCTTGGAGTATCGGACGACAGTTTTTGCGGTTTGGTACAGGGATTTTGTTAGAGCCGGCGTAGAGTAGGCCTAGGGGGGACTTCTTTGCTAGCGTCGGTGGGGCGCTTTGTTGAGAAGCGAGGAGATTGGTTTTGTAACGTGTTTCAATTGGTCGGCAGGTTGACTTTCTATTTATTTTTTTTGCTCGCAAGTGTTGTTATTTTTTGTTGTTGTCAGTTTTCAAAAACGTTGTTGAATTAGGACGAGAGCCATGCGGTCCGCATCCTAGAGCACGTGGTTTGTAGGCCAGGCCCGAAGCGAGTGAGTACGGAAGCCTCGTGGGTGGTCCGATTTTCTGTGAATAGCTTCTTCTATCTCTTTGGGCTCAGGAAGCCGGGCGTCGTTGCTGACTTGTATTGCGGCTCGACGCCGAGGCGTCGTGACACCGCCCGGGGCGGTGGACGCCGATCGCTCGGTAAGCTGCTGTGTGCGGCGAGCGATAGGGCCACCTCGCAGAGTGGACGTCTCCTCGCGGCTGCCTCTTCTGCGCCTAGGCTGGGTGCTGGGTGGATGCCGGTTGTTGCCGAGCGACTCATTAGGCCTAAGGCTCTACGCAGCCGCCTGTCGCACGTGGCACAACTAGGTGGATCGTGGCGTTGAGGTGTCGCGCTCCGCTTCCCTCACTTTTTTTTTCTTGTGAGCACGAGTTAGGAAAAGTGATTTTTGTTTTATTTTGATGGGCGTCTCGGCTGCCACCGATGTATTAGCTAGCAGTACTGACCACCGTACCACGTGGCCGAAAAGCCTGAAGCTCCCTCCCCTAGGCCGCGCTCCTTTGCTTCTTTCGAGTTTTGTTTTTTGTTGATGTATTCAGCGGGAGGGATGTCATCCACGGCCGGCTGTCCTGCACGTCGTCAGCGTCGTTGGCCAGGAATGCGGTCGTGAGGTCGGGTGATGGAGATGCCTGGGACCTGCGTAACTGCCTGCAGTCCGGCGCCCTCGCGAGTGCTGGTCGCAACTGGAAGACGTGTCGGCGCAAACGACGGATCGTCGCGCCGACGGCAACGTTGCTGTTGCGGGGCCGGTACTCAGTTGAAGTCTAGCCGGACAGTGCAGCAGTGTCGACCAGCGGTGGTGTCGTGATGCAAAGACATTATGGTCGTGCGATATCATTTTTTGTTATAGCTTGGTAGCTAATTTTTGATTTTGGGATATGGTTTGATTTAAGGTTGGGGGAATTGTGGGGGTGCTGACACCCCCTCCCCCTGTAAAGTTGTCTGCGCCGCGTGGTACACGTGTCTCGCCCCAAGGCTTCATTTTGGTGGTGACCACCGCCAGGCGATAGACGGCGTTGTGTTCGCTTTGAGTACCACTGTTGGTAGAGTGGTAGCGCCGGCGGTGGCCCCTGGCGGAAGGCAGGCCTTGGTGGTGGGCGAGCGTTGAGCGAGCCTCTTCTGCGCGTGGCGGCTGCCGCGAACGGTTGTCTGTAGCGTGGGCTCCCGGTGCTTTGCACCGCGGGATTCGCGCCGGGGTCCCACGTGGAAAGTCGGGCGTTGGCGACGCCGCCTTTGGTATGTGTTAGTGTGTTGGGTGTGTTAGTGTGTGTTTATTATGTTATTGTGTGTTTAGTGTGTCACTGCGTTATGTTATTTGTATGGTAGCTTGTTAATTAAATTGATGTATCATTCGGCGGACGATAACGTCGTCTAAATTAGTTAATAAATGTATGTATGTTGTGGGCTTTGTACCGACCGTGTCCACTGTGTCCGTTCACTCCAAGAGCGTGGCGTGGTGATGCGCTCGTTCGCCTCGCCGAGACCCCACACAGTGGATGAAGGCTTGTCTAGTTCTATGCAAACAGATTCGTAGCTATTGATGAAAATATGAAGGTCAGATCTGCGTTTATAGGGCAAAGTAGGTGAAATAAAGATGGCTGTGCCACCATGGCTACTTGATGTGCGATTGCAGTATTCTGACAAGTAACCTTGTAAGCCAAACAAGTTTTGATCCTCTAGTGTAAGCCATGTTTCCGAGATGCAGACGAGGGAAAAGGAGCTTTTGAAAGAATGTAAAAGAGCGTTTATTTCATCATAATTTTTTCTTAGACTACGCGCGTTAATGTGAATTCCTGATATGGCAGAGTTATTGAAGAAGTAATCTAAGTTATTGATACTAAAATAAGACGACATGATGACGCGCAGTGTTTCCTAGATAGATAAGTGACCAGATCTATCGAAAGATAGAAAGGTCAGCTTCAGTGCGAATCCGATACACCCTGCTTTCGTTTGATTGCCTCGCCTTAATATGGCAATTATCCGTCCAAAGGAACGCCCAACCCTTCTCTCTCTTGAGGGAGAGAGCTTTCACGAACAACCTTTTGTTTTCTACGTTGAGATGGTCATTTACATACAGAGGATAATGATGAGGGCCTGGGAATCCGAGATCATTCGTGTGCAGTTTGGCCTTGCGAGCCTTGCTTGAAAATTCTTGCTTCTTATCGCGAGAACAGAAGCGCGCGATAATGTTTTTTTAGTCATTCTTAGTGGGGACACGATGAATGACGTCGATGTCAGAATCAAGAATAGTGCAGTTGATTTTAGTAGCCACAGCTTTTACTATGGCTGTGCAATCTTCCCCCTGAGAGCACGGAATTCCCTTTAGTTCTACGTTGTTAAGTCTCGAGTATTGTTCCAGTTCTGGCACACGGTTGGTTAAAGTTTCATTTTGTTTCTTTAGAGACTTATTGGAGGCAACTAACGTGGCGTTCTCGGAGCGTAGCTCCTCAACAAGCGCATTGAGACCACTGACGCCCGACACGAGGCTCTGTACTTCAGCCTTCAACTTTGAAGTCTCTCGTATTAGTGCCAGAAGTTTGGGTTTGCATTCTTCAATTAGTTGAGAGGCTATTTCTCCAAGTTTATTCTCAGTCCAGGCCTCAAGCTGTTCAATGCGCTTCGCCAACTCGACATTTGAGGGCATGTTTGTAGGCAATCAAAACAATGAGCAAGGTTGTACAGTACGGTAGTAATTGCAGAACTAAATCACTCACAGCAGCAGTCACGGCAACTCACGATGCCCAAAACAACAAGAAGGCCACTGACCTGCGGAAGCGTTGAAAAACCTTTAGAATAGATGCTGATACGTAGAGCCGTAACTGCTGCTGCAAAGTGACGCTGGGTGAGACGGGCCTCCGCTTCATGCCGGAACACGAGCAGGTGATCAGCGCAGTAAATCCACGCAGATGATCCCTTCTCCACCAAGGATAGTCGACGCTGATATTCGTGTCGAATGCACGAACACAGATGGCTCAGTCAGGTGGTGAAGGAGGCGACGAAAAGCTGGAATGGTCGGTCGCACAGGACCACCGAATCCGTGGCAACCGTCGTCCAACAGCACACTTGGTTTCTTAGGAATCGCCCAAAAGCCTGCGGAAGCGTTGAAAAACCTTTAGAATAGATGCCGATACGAAGAGCCGTAACTGCTGCTGCAAAGTGACGCTGGGTGAGACGGGCCTCCGCTTTATGCCGGAACACGAGCAGGTGATCAGCGCAGTAGATCCACGCAGATGATCCCTTATCCACCAAGGATAGCCGACGCTGATATTCATGTAGAATGCACGAACACAGATGGCTCAGTCAGGTGGTGAAGGAGGCGACGAAAAGCTGGAATGGTCGGTCGCACAGGACCACCGAATCTGTGGCAACCGTCGTCTAAAAGCAAACTTGATTTCTTCGGAATCGCCTAAAAGCCTGCGGAAGCGTTGAAAAACCTTTAGAATAGATGCCGATACGAAGAGCCGTAACTGCTGCTGCAAAGTGACGCTGGGTGAGACAGGCCTCCGCTTTATGCCGGAACACGAGCAGGTGATCAGCGCAGTAGATCCACGCAGATGATCCCTTATCCACCAAGGATAGCCGACGCTGATATTCATGTAGAATGCACGAACACAGATGGCTCAGTCAGGTGGTGAAGGAGGCGACGAAAAGCTGGAATGGTCGGTCGCACAGGACCACCGAATCTGTGGCAACCGTCGTCTAAAAGCAAACTTGATTTCTTCGGAATCGCCTAAAAGCCTGCGGAAGCGTTGAAAAACCTTTAGAATAGATGCCGATACGAAGAGCCGTAACTGCTGCTGCAAAGTGACGCTGGGTGAGACGGGCCTCCGCTTTATGCCGGAACACGAGCAGGTGATCAGCGCAGTAGATCCACGCAGATGATCCCTTAGCCACCAAGGATAGCCGACGCTGATATTCATGTAGAATGCACGAACACAGATGGCTCAGTCAGGTGGTGAAGGAGGCGACGAAAAGCTGGAATGGTCGGTCGCACAGGACCACCGAATCTGTGGCAACCGTCGTCTAAAAGCAAACTTGATTTCTTCGGAATCGCCTAAAAGCCTGCGGAAGCGTTGAAAAACCTTTAGAATAGATGCCGATACGAAGAGCCGTAACTGCTGCTGCAAAGTGACGCTGGGTGAGACAGGCGTCCGCTTTATGCCGGAACACGAGCAGGTGATCAGCGCAGTAGATCCACGCAGATGATCCCTTATCCACCAAGGATAGCCGACGCTGATATTCATGTAGAATGCACGAACACAGATGGTTCAGTCAGGTGGTGAAGGAGGCGACGAAAAGCTGGAATGGTCGGTCGCACAGGACCACCGAATCTGTGGCAACCGTCGTCTAAAAGCAAACTTGATTTCTTCGGAATCGCCTAAAAGCCTGCGGAAGCGTTGAAAAACCTTTAGAATAGATGCCGATACGAAGAGCCGTAACTGCTGCTGCAAAGTGACGCTGGGTGAGACAGGCCTCCGCTTTATGCCGGAACACGAGCAGGTGATCAGCGCAGTAGATCCACGCAGATGATCCCTTATCCACCAAGGATAGTCGACGCTGATATTCGTGTAGAATGCACGAACACAGATGGCTCAGTCAGGTGGTGAAGGAGGCGACGAAAAGCTGGAATGGTCGGTCGCACAGGACCACCGAATCCGTGGCAACCGTCGTCCAACAGCACACTTGGTTTCTTAGGAATCGCCCAAAAGCCTGCGGAAGCGTTGAAAAACCTTTAGAATAGATGCCGATACGAAGAGCCGTAACTGCTGCTGCAAAGTGACGCTGGGTGAGACGGGCCTCCGCTTTATGCCGGAACACGAGCAGGTGATCAGCGCAGTAGATCCACGCAGATGATCCCTTATCCACCAAGGATAGCCGACGCTGATATTCATGTAGAATGCACGAACACAGATGGCTCAGTCAGGTGGTGAAGGAGGCGACGAAAAGCTGGAATGGTCGGTCGCACAGGACCACCGAATCTGTGGCAACCGTCGTCTAAAAGCAAACTTGATTTCTTCGGAATCGCCTAAAAGCCTGCGGAAGCGTTGAAAAACCTTTAGAATAGATGCCGATACGAAGAGCCGTAACTGCTGCTGCAAAGTGACGCTGGGTGAGACAGGCCTCCGCTTTATGCCGGAACACGAGCAGGTGATCAGCGCAGTAGATCCACGCAGATGATCCCTTATCCACCAAGGATAGCCGACGCTGATATTCATGTAGAATGCACGAACACAGATGGCTCAGTCAGGTGGTGAAGCAGGCGACGAAAAGCTGAAATGGTCGGTAGCACAGGACCACAGAATCCGTGGCAACCATCGTCCAACAGTACACTTGATTTCTTCGGAATCGTCCAAAAGCCTGCGGAAGCGTTGAAAAACCTTTAGAATAGATGCCGATACGTAGAGCCGTAACTGCTGCTGCAAAGTGACGAGTACACAGTGCAAACTTTTTCAAAAAGGTACACGATATGAAGCGAAACATTTCAATGCACCAATATCTAGAATGGTCCTGAGTGTTGAGCGGGGTAACTGGGCAGCAGAATTCTCTATGCATTTATCGTTCAAATTAATCGCATATTTTCAACAACACGTGATGACTGGAAGCTAAAGTCACCACTCTGGAAACAGGACAAAGAGACAGGTCTGGAGCAAAGAAAAATTCAGAAGATATCATTAAAAATTTTATGGAAATCAACACCAATGTAACACTAATCTCGTCTTTGAAAACACGGTAACAAATTTCCACAATATTTTAAAAAGGCTTAGGTAAGATATGAGTGACTTAGCATTTCACCTTTTAAAGCGGATGATGTTGAAAAAAGTTTTTCCTCGAGATGGAAAAGTCTCACGCATATGTACATGTCACAGAAAAGGTTAACATATGCAAAATGTTCTCAGAATGCACACAGGCCTAATTTAGATGCAATTATGCCTAAATAGCAAAATTTCTTATTATGAAATTGATATATTAGGCACCGCAACATTGAAGTGTTTAGCGTACTTCCGTTTCTTTTTTTTTCTGGTTAAATGGTGCACAGCTAATAAGTTCATTGTTCAACACATGAAACATGGCAAAAAAATTACGAGTGAAAGAAGTTGATATAAGAACATTTGCGAAAAGGCAAAATATTGCCGTGTTCCTTTCCTCAAGTTTTGTTATCACCCCATTACACTACGTTCAGCGCAAACCGTGCCTGCGATGTTCGAAAAGCCTCGAGGCCGTAGTAGATCGTTTTGTTAAAATTATGGCCTCTTAGTGAGCATTAGAGATTATGCTGGAACCTAGGGCACCACTAGCGATAATGCTAGAACATTCCATTGCAAATGCAAAAACGCCGACGGTCTTCGCTGCTGGCCAGTTGATCGACGGCCGAAGTTCTGTTTGCTACTATCAGTGCCAATGTCTTGCTGCAATCCGACTTTACTTTTACGTGGCCACAAGTTCAGCCAAAATAAACAGTTCATTGTTTTACCTGTAGTCTGCTGCCTTCGTCAACGTCACGACCCCGTGACAATAGCATAAGCAAGGAATAATAAGGCATTACAGTTTTTGGCGGTCATGTTGATAGCGCATTTAAGTGGACTGCTTAGTGTACTAGCACCATGTAGTATGTGTACTAGCCCTGTTGATACATTGCCCATTAAGGTCTCCATCTTTTTATGAATAAAAGCATAATGATACTATACAATCCAGAGTGACATAATCAACACATACTGTTTCCGACACTCACATAACCACACATACATGCTGATATTTCACCTCATCAGAATGCATAACTAACTACACTGAATCAAGACAATCGCAACAAATTTTTAGACACTGAAAAGCCAGATAAGCTAACATGCTACCGTGTATATATTATGATGCAATCCATTAACCTAGATGCACCAAGTATTTATGGGCACCACCTCAGAGGGAAGCTAATAATTGGCAAAATCAATTAATAAATTGGGAATGGTACAAAGTTAGCTGATGGAAGTGAATAGTAGAGCATTCGGGCGAATTTCAGGGACTAAGTCACACTGTAAAAAAAAATAAAGTTTGTTGTTCACATTATTTTAAGATTCTCTAGAGTAGCATACAGAGACATATTCAAAGCCTTTACAGAAAAAATGACAACACCAGACTGCTGCTGTATGCTTATAGTATTAATATTTATATATTGCAGTGCAAAATTGAGGTGCCACCAACAAGCATGGCAGTTAATCACTTACCAAGCTGTTTCTCTTAGTGCACACATATGTGTAGAGACATGCGTTAATCAATACCTAACTTGAACCACGGCTTTGTAAGACAGACAATTTCTTTACTCTGACTGAGACACCTACACTGCACGAAACTGAATTACGCTCTTCCTAGTTTGATTTCGCTAACGCTACTGAAAGTCAAGTTAACTTCACTCGTGTATTAAACAATTCAATCCTTAGCAGAAATCTATCAAAATGATCACATCGCCGTTACAATTTGGTTTTGATAGCGTATTGAGCTGCGACGATAGCATGAAATGATGTGTGATTTGCAAGAAGACGCTGGTTGCACGCATTTCTGAGAATATCCAAAGCATACCACATCTTCGTTTCTCCATAGAAAAAGTGGACACATCTGAAACAGCACAAAAACTGCTGTTAAGACCAGTACAAACAACACAGTAAGCTCAAATATACTTTTACCAATTGCATCACTTAAGCATGACGGTTAGAAATTTAATAACACTTTTTAAATGCAAAGCATTTTTAGTGAGCTTCGGCGACTTTGAATCTATCTATCTATCTATCTATCTATCTATCTATCTATCTATCTATCTATCTATCTATCTATCTATCTATCTATCTATCTATCTATCTATCTATCTATCTATCTATCTATCTATCTATCTATCTATCTATCTATCTATCTATCTATCTATCTATCTATCTATCTATCTATCTATCTATCTATCTGTCTGTCTGTCTGTCTGTCTGTCTGTCTGTCTGTCTGTCTGTCTGTCTGTCTCTATCTATCTATCTATCTATCTATCTATCTATCTATCTATCTATCTATCTATCTATCTATCTATCTATCTATCTATCTATCTATCTATCTATCTATCTATCGGTCTGTCTGTCTGTCTGTCTGTCAGTCTGTCTGTCTGTCTGTCTGTCTGTCTGTCTGTCTGTCTGTCTGTCTGTCTGTCTAGCCGCCGACGACTTTTAGCTCTCCTGGCCGTTTCGTTAACGGTATCAATACCAAATTTGGTATGGCATAACATGACTGTATGACGAGCATAATTGACTAGTCATGACTATCATGATATGTATGTCATGAATTATATTTCAAGGTCTTGCTCCTCTTGTGGTGGTTTCATGCACATGACATGTTGCAAAATTGACATGGTATGACATGACTGTATGGGGAACAGAAGTGACAGACCCTTATGTGAAAATCTTGACATAAATGTCATGTAAGTCATGATTCATTACTACGCGCCACACACATGGTACGATCACAGTCGTTTCGCTGGCTTCACATATCCCAAATTTGGTGTTACGTGACGTGAATGGATGACGAAGCTATGTGAATGATGCAAACGAGATAATCATGAGATGCGTGTCATGTAACAACATGACTACAAGCCACACTCATGATGCACTCACAGCCGTTTCACTAGCTTCACATACACGAAGTGTGGTATTATGGGAAGTGAATGGATGAAGAATGTATATGACTGGTTCAAACATGATAATCGTGAAATGCGTGTCATGTTACAAACAACATGACTACATGCCATACTCATGATGCACTCGCGGCCGTTTTGCTAGCGTCATATATATCAAATTTGGTATTACCGTACATAAATAAATGACAAAGGTATGATACTGGTGCAAACATGATAATCATGAGATTCGTGTCGTGTACCAACATGACTACATGCCTAGCTCATGATGCGCTCGCGGCCATTGTGCTAGCTTCACATGTACCAAATTTAGTATTACAGTACGAGAATGGATGACGAAGGTATGTGACTTGTGCAAACATGATAATCATGAGATGCGTGTCATGTAAGAACATGACTACGTGCCACACTCAAGGGGCCAAAACACTTCGACGTGATTCAGCGCGCACGTTTCGTTACGTGACGCTGGCGATGCCACGCCAGGTGCCGCTCTGCTTGGCATATACTCGCAAGCGCATGCCGCGGTGCGTTGCTTTGACGCATGTGCATTTGAGCGCGCCCGAGGTCGTGCCGTCACGAAGCTAAGCAGACGCGGTGCTGTCAAGGTAACGTTGTCGGCGCGAAATGCATCATGTCGCATTTCAAGCCGGTTACGGCTGAGCCTCACCGGCAGACGCTGGTCGCGCCTTGTGTCAGACAATATAGAGTGCTCGCGTTCTGCTTTTGTAGCGTTTCGGCGCCCAGCGTGGGTGCGCGTCAACGTTACGTGCGCTCATGGGCGTTTCACTAGCCTCACATGTAACAAGTTTTGTATTATGGGACGTGGATGAATGACGATGGCATATGACACGTCCAAACATTATAATCATGATATTCGTGTCTTGTAAAACATTACTAGATGCTACGCTCATAGCGTGCTCGTGGTCGTTTCGCTAGCTGCACATATCCCAATTTCGTTATCAGGTGACGTGAACAGATGACGAAGGTAAATGACATGTCCAAACGTAAAAACCAGGTCATGAAAGTCACGTACGGCATCATTTACCTCTGGCTCGTATTTTTGCGCAGAATTTAAAGTGACATATCAAGCTTCCTCATTCGTGCTTCACATATCAGCGATTCACACAGTTCGTGGGATCTGCCAATCTTTAATATTTCAATTGAGTAACCACTTTTTACTAACTACATAAGTTAATACCTATTTCAGCACTGTATATTTAAGAGACATTTTCGGCGTCATATATTGTAAAAAATGAAAATAAATTGATTGATTGATATGTGGAGTTTAACGTCCAAAAACCTCCTTATGATTATGAGAGACGCCGTAGTGGAGGGCTCCGGAAATTTCGACCACCTGGGGTTCTTTAACGTGCACCAAAATCTGAGCACACGGGCCTACAACATTTCCGCCTCCATCGGAAAAGCAGCCGCCGCAGCCGGGATTTGAACCCGCGACCTGCGGAAATGAAAATGAATGTTTGATTTCTCTAGCATATAACATACTAAAGACACATACGCACAGCGAACTAAACCAGTGCAAAAAGTATCAATTTCCTGTTTTCAGCACACTGTATAAGAGCACAATATAATAAATAGAAATGTTGCAGCTGTACACATACTGGAAATCAACTGTAGATGCCAGAAAACTGAATGTGTGGAATGTTTCTTTAGCACATTTTGGGACATTTCGGGAGGAGTCCTTCTCGAGTTTTTATAAATAATGAAGTGCTGGATTTCAAAGAAAACACACACGCGAGACTGAAGTTAGCGAATAAATACAACTGTCTGCAATATTCTATTGTATAACATTGTCCTTCTTTCCAATGGAAACATGAATAGAGTTCTCAGAGGCATTACATTGAAAGAAAGAGGAATTTTTCCAAAACTTTGAAAACACAAGGTGAGCAAAAATAGCATGCAACGCTGGAAGGAATTCATTGAGAAGCAGGCCAGATTGTTGCGTAAGCTAGAATGCAAAGGCTATCTATTGCATTTCACTGGATTTCCTAATAGTGGGGTTCAATGACGCAAAGGCTAGTATGGTCATACAGCACAAGGAAAGCAAAATGTAGATGAATTACTGTGATCAACAATATAGTGAAATCTAATGTGACTGCAAATGGCCAAAAACCAGGTGCACTAAATATGTGTGGATAAATGAAATAATAAAACTATAATGGCATAAAATATGTGCAACGAATGTCAAACATGTACTTTTACTGAGCACATATTATTTAGTACATAAATACCATGTTTGTATAATACCAGTAATCATTTTACACCATGATAGAGTTTATCATTTCCCATGTTAGTGGGAATCAATAAAATCAATCTACCTGTTGCATGATAGTAGTGTAGCTATCCTGAGCAGTGATGATCTCAAGTAAGAAAAAAGCTTGCACATTCAATTCAAGTAAATTAAGGGCTGCAAACATATATATTAGTTTCACATGATGCGGCCCAACCATGGTACAGACCAAGAACCCACTGATACAACCAAAATACACGCTAAAATGGAACTTCTCGCTGCTTTCAATAACCGGGCCATTCACTCTGCCACATCTGATGCAGACTGTGACGGACACGACATTTCAGATCTCAGCATGACGCAGTGATTTCGTCAGGCTTGCTTCTTTGAACGGCTGCTGCTGCACGAGCATCTGTTTTCTCGCTCCAGTCAATACCCAAATGACCCAACAACAAACATATTAATATGTAAAATGCTTCTGTATGCAAAAAAAATTTTGCTCAGTATCCTTTCGAACTATTACTGCATAAGCTGTAAATTGTAAAATAAAGTTGGTGTATACGTATATTTGTATCAATCGTTTTGTTTGTTGTTGAAGTTGTACTCTCTATTTGCAACAGGTGTATCGAATCATACCTCCGCTATACAACGCCTACTCAGGCCCTTAGGGTATTTGATTTTAAAAAATGCAAATGCAAGAGACATACTTCCAAAAACATGCCCTCTGGTGATTAGTGACAGCAAACTTTCCACAATGTCGCGTGCTGACTCATGATCATGCAAGATTCGAACACACTTGCAATAGTGAGAGGCATTCTGTTTTATAAATCGGGGAGTAGGCATTATTACTGCAGGAGTACATCGGGAGATCGGACGCACAATGTCGAGCATTTGAACTTTTATGCCTTCTTGTATTGCTAAGTACATAAAGGGGGTAAGCAGAGCAAGAGATACAGTAAAGTTGGCTTGTGAATACTGGCTTCGCACTACCTGTGTGTAAAGCATGTTCAGGGCACAATAGTCATACGGAATGAACGAGGTAATGTCAAAAATGGTTTGTAAGTACTAAGAAAGCAAGTACTGGCACGTAAATTGCAGACTGCTACAATAATGATAATAAATAAATCACATAAAATTATAAAATGTAAGAACACGTCCAGATCAGAGAATGGGTTAACAAGTGTGAACCAATATACAAAACAATACGTATGAGATATCTCAAACCAAAGGATAAATTTGTTTTTTGGGGTGCAGAAAAACAATCATTTTACAGCATTCGGCCCACTCTAGAATAACTATTCTCTCTGAAGAACGTGTATTAAGATGCAAAACCACACATACCTCCAATGCCAGTGGAATTATTAAGAATAAATGCAATAATAAATAATATTATGATTGTGCTGTGCAATGAACTATACCTATCCTGAAACAACAGCATAATAGTATTAATATCGGGGGTTCTACGACCAGAATCCACAATATGATTATGAAAGACACTGCAGTGGAGGCCTCCGGAAATTTTGAGCATCTGGTGTTCTTAAACGTGCACTGACATCGCACAGTACAGGCATGGCCACGTCTGTGTAGAGCACCCAGACAGCCAAGTATTGCTCTGCGGGGTGAAACCCTGGGGCAGTATCAGGCTCTGACATGGTCAGCCTGACAACTAGGCCGTACATGCACCCCTTCATACACCCCTTCAAAACCCCTTCAAACACCCCTTCATATACCCCTTCAGAACCCGAAACTTCCTCAAGGTTTCGGCCCGCAGCGCGAAAACCGGCTGCTCGAGTGCTCCAAATAGACGTGGCTGCGGCTTTACAAAGACCATTGCCACTTCACCTCCATTGAAATCTGATTGCCAAGTCTGGGATGGAACCAGCGACCTTTGCGCAAGCAGCCCAACAAACTAGCCATGGTTCTTCTTAGAGGCACTGATAGAACAATATGAAGTCTTTTGAATTGTCTATAATCAGCAGCCTTATTCAACTCTGTGTAGGCTAATGAACAAAGTGCTTTTTATGCTATGAATGTTAAAGTGGAAGCGGCAACAACTTTTCAGTATTTGTTCCACACACACACTCACAAAAAGAAAAAAAGAAAACAAACAAAACTGGGCAACAATGTGGCCACCACGATTCTGGCGAAATGCCCGATTGTTCTGCTAAGCACAAGGAAGCCAAAAAGCAGGCCAGTATCTAGGCATCTAAAGAGTTCTTACATTAGGTGCCATTTGCTGTATGTGTATCTTGAACCAAAATTCTGTTTTTAAAGTAAGAATACCGAAGAATTCTTTATCAGACACTACAATTACAGTTTAGATAACAAAAAAGGTAGGTTATCACAAGCTGATTGTGGAAAATGATGAGCTAGGAGACCATGCCGGACACTGTGTGTGTCTCGTGAAATTGCATTGGGAGTGACAAAACAGAGTCGAAGACAGTATTCCAGTCGAGGCCACAATAGTCATTACAGGCACAAACTAGGTACAGAGATACTTTTGGTTGACAGCAGACGAAACTCTTCGAGTGATGAAATAAATAGGAGCATACGGCTAAAAATAAATACGTGGAGCAATAGAGACATAAATAAAATATACCTATTCTATAATATTAGAAAATGCATTCATAAAAGAATCTGCAATTTACTAAATTCTTAAGTTTTTCTTCTACGAAAAATAAACAAGCCCCAGAAATTACAGAAATTTGTCAGACTTTGGCAGAGATAAAGTCATTTAGAGGGTAACTAAAAAGAAAGTGAAGTACGACTTCACGAACCTGAAAACACCACTATTACCACATGATGCTTAGTAAGTGAAAAAAAGCGAAAAATGAAAATGTGGACGGCAACACCACCTTGAGATTCCCGCATTAAAAACAGTGAGGTAAGAAATTTTGAAGGTGTCTACTAAGTCCTACATAGCTTCCAATTGATAAAAATGAAGTACATTGTAATCTGTGGGTGCCACAGACCCAGAAAATCATGTTTTAGAAAATTTTGTAGAGCCAATGCCACGAAAATACCAATAATACATTTTGAAGTTTATTCTGTAAAGCGGAGGTTTTGCCACAAAATTTAAAATTTCGACTACAACACTGATTTTCTACCTTGATATTGAAGATATGATAGTGACACATGTTACATTAGAGTTCTAGGAGCGCAGTTTGTCTATCTGAACCAAATCACTGTTCCTCGTTATTGTCCCTTTAACATGTGCCATTACAATGCTTGCTTGAAAAAATTTATAAGAGAAACTATTGGAGGAACTATTGTATATATTGAAAAAATAGAAGAAACTATGGTACACTCTCTTAGACTACCCACTAATATACTCCCTAAGGACAATGTAAAATCTAAGTGCTGCAATGTTTCCAACATTCAAGAAGGCAATCGTAAATGCAATCAACTGTGGCAACTGCTGATTGGTATGCTGTGGATAAAATGTTTGTCGCAGCATTTTTTCAAGCACGATGTGCAATGCAGGCTGTCAAAACTCTGGACATGACTTTGGCATTAATTTGGACTGCAGCTTTCACGGAACTTGAGAAAGCAGAAGGTGGAGATTGTTGAGAAGGCACTGGCAATATTCAAAGCTGCCAAACTGATAGGATACAGCTTGAGGAGCTGCCAAGGCACTTGGCGGCACCAGAGTCCAGTCAGGAGTTTTCATGCATGCCACAAACAGTTGCACTGGTACTAAATGAAATGTTTTCAAAACACTCATATGTACAATTCAAGTAGCCGCCCATTATTTCATCTCTGCCGGGTCAAAGCAACCATCACCAAACCACACTTGTTCCTGGAAAAGAAACAAAATGATTGCTTGTACAACTTTCTGCAATTTTGTGCAAAGTTTCACACATCATGCTACAAAATAAATTGCATTGCTAAGATATGTAGGTGCATAGATGAATAAATGTATGTCAGATGTTGAATATTCGATTTTGGAGCTTAAGTTTACATGAATTCGTACGTACTCTAAGATTTCCTTGAGATGTTTATAAAAGGGCCAGCAATGAAAACTATGTCCCTGGACTAAGGAATTGAAAAGGATTCGCAGTAACTGTCCAAAACAGAGTACTATCTGTTAACTTGCAATTTGGCTGAGAAAGCCAGTTCAGGTTTTGCCGTGTACATGAAAAAACTAGAGATCTACCCAAAGCTTTTACACAATACTGAGCAATCTTCCTGTTTCAGTAATTCTTAAATATGTCTGCATGTGTATGGTAGATAATACCATTACACCTAAATCAGCAGGTTATCACTATAACAGTGATGCACACTTGTCTTCACATGTCAACTACAGAACAGTCAACCACAAATGCTTGCGGAGCACACGAGCACAAAAGACTGCTGTCCGTGCTACCTAGCGAAGCGCCATGTATCGTCGAATGCAGGGCTAGGCCAAAAACTGGTCTTTTTGTTATTCACTGGCCTTTTCAATTTTCTGCTCATCTACAGTGCATTGTAGGTTTACACTTTTCATGTTAAACTCTCATCTGCAGTATGACCATCACATTTCTATTTTACAACAGGATCAAAGCTATCATGGTGTGCTTCAAATGGAGTTCTGTTGGCTAGGTATCACTTTGTAGAAAAGACTGCGACTGATCACATTCATGCTCCTCCCCTTCTCTCGAGGCCTAAGCACATAGACGCAGATGTCAAAAAGTGAAATGTAAAAACTATTTGTACCAATTAAGGCAAGAGACGGGTAATAGATTAAGCGAGAAATGCTTTTTGGGTGCTGCATTGCTGTAAACCACCTCTGACGTAGCCGAAGTGCCGCAAGATGGCTCTTGGCCGTGTGGTCACGTGGTTCGTAATTTTTTGTGGTTGACTGCACATCTGTACTTTTACATTGGTTTTCAAGAAATCTGTATTAAAATACTCCATGAGTCTTTCTCTCATTTTAACATGAAGATACAAATAGTCTGTCCCATCTGCAAAATCCCAAATGAGATTCGCTGTATGTTCTAAATAATATCCAGCATTCTATTATTTGAAAGGTGTGACACCTGCCTAAAAACTCTGAAGAACGAAAAGAAACAGCATAGACAGCAGAAGAGGCTTCTCGGTTTTCAAGATAGCTTCACGCATTTCAAGTAACAATGCACCAACTATCCCTACATAAAATAGAACACTATACATATATATATATATATATATATATTATGACGTCTGAGTCTGGGTTGAGACAGTGTTTATTCAGCCGAAGGGCTCAGCAACGAACGGGCAGTCTCACACCGAGCGTGCACAAACACAATGATGATTGTTGTGACACCCAGTGAAGACGATGATGATGTATGGTGTTTTTTTTTGGCACAAGGGCCATTTGATGGCCAAAGAGCGCCAGTTCATGAGACAGGAACGTGTACAATGGTTGTGATTAGCGGCTGTATAAGGGCCATAAAATTCTTCGCAGTAAAGCGGGTAAAAACATACAAGTAATAAAATCATGACCATACCGTGAAAGGTGTGTGTGGTGTGAATAGGTGACAAAAGTTGGTGATAATGAAAAACGATGGTAGACATGTATGGCATTAGCACAAGTACCTCACGCGTTAGTACCCTTGCGTGCAAGGGCCGTGAGGCAAGTGCTTTCCTGTGTAGCCACCGCAGCAAAAACCTCTCTAGAGAGGTCGTGCTACGGTATGCCCGGGTATATGATATGAAAATTATGAATTTCCTTTAAAAACGCTAATAATGATTTGTGACTAAAAAGCGGTTCCCTACCGACGAACATTGCAGGGTGTAAAGGTATATGTTGTCGGTAGGATAGTGGGAAGTGTTGTCTTCTTAGAGTGTCTAAATGTTTACATTGAATTAAAACGTGAAGAACTGTTAATGCCTCACCACATTCATCACACAATGGTGGATCACCACCGGACAAAAGATATGTGTGTGTCGTGTATATGTGTCCTATCCTGAGTCTTGTTAGTGTTACCTCTGTTAGACGTGATTTTGATACTGGTGGCCAATGACCAAGGTGTGGCTTGATAACGTGTAGTTTGTTTTGTGTGTGTGTATCCCACTTGCTCTGCTAGTAGTCCCTGAGTTTTCGTTTGAGAGACGGCTTAAGATCAAGGGCCGGGATTGATGTCGGTGTAATGGCGGTGCTTTCGTTGGCGGATGCAGCAAGCTGATCCGCCATCACGTTACCTTGAATCTCACGGTGCCCTGGCACCCAGCACACAACAACATGTCTGTTGAGTGTGTAGAGGGTGCATAAAATGGAGTAAAGTGAAACGAGGACAGGGTTTTTTGGTTTTTAAGACTGTGCAGAGCCGTTACCACACTGAGGGAGTCTGTATAAATTACTGTTTTTTGTATTTGTGATTGTTTGATGTGTTTAGCTGCCACAAGTATAGCGTAAGCTTCCGCTGTGAAGATACTTGTGCCTGGATGTAGAGGTCCAGTATCCGAAAAGGAAGGGCCAACAGCAGCGTAGGACACAGAGGAGTTAGACTTAGAGGCATCTGTAAAAAACTCAGGACGTGTGTATTTGTGTTGATGTTCCAAGAAGTATGTTCGAATATGGGCAATAGGCGCATGTTTAGTAACTTCAAAAAAAGACACATCGCATTCTATAGTCTGCCACTGCCACGGTGGCGGGTATGCTACAGGAGCCATTAAACTCTGTTCGAGTGACACTACAGTGTCCTCAGCTAGACCCTTGAGGCGAACTGAGAAGGGCTGCCTCATTGAAGGCCTGTTTTGAAAAAGAATGGAGCTCGACAAGTCATTAATAGTAGAGTATGAGGGGTGCCTCTTGTCTGCTTTCACCTTAAGGAAATATACAAAGGACATGTAGGTTCTTTGCAGATGAAGCGACCACTCATTTGACTCAACGTAAAGGCTTTCTACGGGGCTGGTGCGAAAAGCACCCGTAGAAAGGTGGATGCCCGAATGGTGCACGGGAGCCAGCATCTTCAAAGCACTTTGAGTCGCTGACTGATAAACAATGGCCCCATAATCTAAGCGGGTGCGTATAAGGCTTCTATACATATTCATGAGGCATTTCCTGTCACTACCCTACGTAGTACGTGACAACACTTTTATAACATTCATGGCTTTTAAACATTTTGTTTTTAAATACTTTATGTGGGGTATGAAGGTCAACTTGTTGTCCAAGATTAAGCCTCAGAATTTATGCTCGGCTTTGACGGACAGTTGTTGCCCGTTCAGTTGAATGTCGGGTTCCGAGTGCATGCCTCTCTTACGAGAGAACAAGACACACGTGCTTTTTTGTGGGTAAAGTCGAAATCCGTTTTCATCTGCCCATGTGGAGATCTTATTTAAACTCAGCTGAACCTGCCGCTCACACATTGCTAGGTTGCATGACTTAAAGCGAAGCTGAACGTTGTCGACATATGTACAATAGAACATATTGCGGGGAATTGACAAGTGCAAAGAATTCATTTTAATAATAAAAAGTGTGCAACTAAGCACACCACCTTGTGACACGCCTATTTCCTGGACAAATGTTTGGGAGAGCACACTGCCCAGACGGACACGGAATGTCCGGTTTGACAGGTAACTTTCGATTATATGAAACATTCTTCCGCGCACACTAAGGTGGGACACGTCTTTTAGAATTCCGTAACGCCATGTAGTATCATAAGCCTTTTCGATATCGAGGAACACAGAGAGAAAATATTGTTTATGGACGAACGCGTCTCTGATCTGTGCCTCGATACGAACAAGGTGGTCTGTGGTGGATCTACTTTCTCGAAACCCGCACTGAAATGGGTCGAGCAAATTATTTGTTTCAAGAAAATGTACAAGTCGGCAGTTTATCATTTTTTCGAAGACTTTGCACAAGCAGCTTGTAAGTGCTATAGGCCTATAACTCGAGGGTAAAGAAGGGTCCTTGCCCTCTTTCAAATTGGGGATAACAATAGCCTCTTTCCAGGAGGTAGGAATAGTGCCAGAAGACCAAATAGCATTGTACAAACAAAGTAAGGTTTTTCGGGTTTTGTTTGGTATGTTTTTTAGCATTTAATACATCACACGGTCAGAACCTGGGGCAGAAGTACTGCAGGAGTTTAGAGATGTTCCGAGCTCCGCTAGACTGAAAGCTTGGTTATATGTCTCGTATCTAGTGGATTTGCGTTCGAGTTTCTGCTTTTCTAATCTTGTTCTGTATTTTTGGAAAGTGTCAGTATAGTGGGACGAGCTGGATACCTGTTCGAAGTGTGCACTGAGGAAGTTTACCTGATCTTCCAAGGTATCACCCTGAGTGTTTACGAGTGGAAGTGTGTGTACTTGTTTTCCTGCTATACTACCGACCATGTTTCAGTCTTTAGTCTCCTGTGTGTATGAATTGATCCCTGACAAAAAATTCTGCCAGCTTTCTCTTCTGGCTTGCCGACGCGTTCACCTAGCTTGAGACTTTATTTTCTTGAAGGTTTCAAGATTTTCGGCTGTCGGTGAGTTCCGAAGCAGCCTCCAAGCTCTGTTTTGCTGTTTGCGCGCGTTTCGGCATTCAGAGTTCCACCATGGCACACGCCGTTTTCCAGGGTGTCCATTTGTTTGTGGGATGCATTTTGTTGCAGCATCAATCAAAAATGCTGTGAAGAAGTTGACAGCAACATCAATGTTCAAAGTACATATGTCATTCCAACCTAGACGAGCGATGGTATAAAACTGTTCCCAGTCGGCTCTGTTTATGAGTCACTTGGGAACATGTGGTGGAGACTCAGTTACTGTATTTGTGCTCAAAACTACGGGGAAGTGGTCACTTCCGTACAGATTACTGACGACTTTCTACTGGAGTAGAGACACAAGAGATGGAGATACTATGCTTAGGTCTATGGAGGAATAGGTGTTATTGGCGAGATTATAATAGGTTGGTTCTTTTCGGTTTAGGAGACACGCGCTTGACGAGAGAAGAAACTGTTCGATCAGTCGACCTCGCGCGTTACACTGAGAGTCACCCCATAGCCTGCTATGCGCATTAAATTCTCCAAGGAGAACATAAGGTTCCGGAAGTTGATGAATTAAGGAGTGTAAATCACATTTATGCAGCTGATAGCTAGGAGGAATGTAAATAGTGCAGATTGTGATCAGTTTATCAAAAAGAAGCGCTCGAACAGCCACTGCCTCAAGCGGTGTTTGGAGTTGTAAGTGTGTGCTTGCGATTCCTTGATTCACTATGATGGCAACACCTTCGGATGATGTCATGGCATCATCACGGTCCTTTCGAAAAATAACGTGTTTACAAAGAAAAGTTGTGTGTTTTGAGTTAAGGTGTGTTTCTTGTACACACAGCACTTTTGGTGAGTGTTCGTGTAAGAGTTCTTGGATGTCGTCAAGGTTTCTGAGAAGGCCCCTGACGTTCCATTGTATAATTTGAGTGTTCATGGTGAATGTAAAATAATGCTGTGTGTACGAAAAGCGAGTGGCTGTTTAGACGGGGGAGTTTGAGTTCACTTAACAGGGCCACCACCAGGCCCTGTTATTTGCTTTTTTGTTTTCTTGGCGCGCTCCAAGGAGCCACGCCGCTCTTTCGGCACCAAGGGTGCCGACGTATCCATTGCCTCCTCGGAGGCACTGGATGCCCGCACATGCGGCTGTTAGTTCGGATTACGGGCCTCGCCTGGTGAGGGGAGGCCTTGAGACCCGAGGACTCTGGAGTCTCCGGTCTCTGTTTGGGAGTAGGCGGTGTAGCCTGGGCTACAGCCGCCTTAGGGGAAGGTGCCACAACCACCGGCTCGGTATGCGCGGGCCGAAGGAGTGGCGAGGGCTGGTGTGGCGGTGCCCCCTGACGCGCCGCATCAGCGTATGTAGGTCCATAGAATGGAGCGACTCTTCGCCGTGCTTCCTTAAACGTAATGTTCTCTTTCACCTTCAATGTAATTGTTTCTTTTTCTTTTTTCCAGTATGTGCAGGAGCGCGAATATGCGGCAAGGTTTTCTTCGCAGTTTACACAGTGTGGCGGTTGTTTGCAGTTCTCGGACACGTGGCCTAGGACTCCACATTGTGCACAAGTCTGGCGACCACGACAGGTTTTAGAGCCATGGCCATTCCTCTGGCATTGGAGGCAACGACGAGGGTTTGGTATATACGGCCTGATAGATGTTTTCGTGTACCCTGTTTGAATGGAATCTGGTAGTTTACTGGATGCAAATGTGAGTATTAGGTGTTTCTTTGGTATTTCCTTATTATCTCTTCTGATAATATTTCTCTGTACATTATTGACATTTTGGCTCTTACACCCTTCCAATAGTTCAGTTTCGGTCAAGTCAAGTAAGTCTGCGTCAGATACCGCTCCCCGAGTGGTGTTCATAGATCTGTGCGGTGTTACGGTGATCGGTACGTCACCAAACGTTGAGAGGCTGTCTAGCTTTACAAACTGTGTTTTGTCCCGAATTTCTAGAAGAAAGTCTCCGCTAGCCACTTTGGTTACTTTGTATCCAGCCCCGAGAGTTTCAGTAAGACACCTGGCAACTACGAAAGGAGATACGGTCCTGGCTTGCTTTCCGGTTTTTTTCGCAGTGAATAACGTGGAAGTGGGGAAAAGTGTCTGTTGGCTGGTTGAAGAAACTTATGTCGTTGGTGCGTACCCGCTTTAGGCCGGTACGATCAGACAGAAGAGGGAATGCTCCATGCATGCCAGTTTAATTTTCTTCAGAAGCGTTGGCGGCCACCCACCACGGAGCCCAACGAGGGAACGCTACAAGTTTGCGGGTGCTAGAACCTGCAGACGCCAGCCGTACAACGCTACTATAACCCAATGCGCCTAGACCAAGGTAGGCTATTTGCACAGGGTTAACCCTTGCCGCCAGGAAAAATGGAAGTAAACAGAAGAGAGTAGAAGACAGGACAGATAGATAGTGAGTGATAAAGACGAAGATGTAGGCAGAGAGAGATAGGAAAAGGCGACTGCCAATTTCCCCTGGGTGGGTCAGCCCAGGGGTGCCGTCTACGTGAAGCCGGGGCCAAAGGGGTGTGTTGCCTCTGCCGGGGGGCCTTAAAGGTCCAAGCACCCAGCGTCGGCTCAACCCCCAAAATCCCCTTTCCCCGGACACGGCAAAGCCACGCACGGCTAGGCGTGGGAGGGAGCCGAAACTCCCCCGTTAGCTCGGGACACCCAGTGAAGATGAGGACAGAGACCCAGGCGGATGATTATGATAATGCATATATGAAAATAAGCGCATGACGAATGCCCCCACTAATTCCCCCCCCCCATGAAAACGGCCAACCTGGCCGTAGAAAGTCAATGTGACAGAGAACGGCGCCTGAAAGGCTTCATGCGAGTCACGTGCACGATCTCTGTGTTTCTGTGACGGCGGTCTGTTGGGACGACAAGTGGGGTCACACGATAATTAATGGGCGAGGTCTGCTCAATAACTATGTAAGGCCCAATGAAGTGTGACTGAAACTTGTCACACGGACCAGGTGTACAATTAGGAGTGAATAGGAGCACCTCGTCACCAGGTCTGAAAAATACAAGGCGATGGGATGCGTCATAAATGACTTTTCGATCTTGCTGTCATGCTTCCGTGTTGATGCGAACACGATCGTGACACCGGGCTAGTCTTGAAATGTATTCTTCGCTGGTAGACGGAGACGAGTTGACGTCAGTGTTGAAAAAGGAAACGTCAAGGAAGAAAGTAGGGGAACGTCCATAAATGAGGTAGAACGGCGAATATCTGGTGGTGCGCTGAACGGCCGTGTTGTAGGCAAAAGTGAGGAATGGCACAAGAGTATCCCAGTTTTTGTGGCCTGGACTGATGTAGATGGCTATCATATCAGCAAGAGTACGGTGAAACCTCTCGGTGAGGTTGGTTTGAGGGTGGTAGCTGAAACTGTCTTGTGTGTTATTCCAGAGGTGCACAATACTTCATTTAGCACTTCTGACAAGAAAACCCTTCCACGGTCACTCAACAATATACGAGGGGCGCCATGGCGCAGAATTATGGCTTGCAGAACGAAGTCGGCAACTTCTGAAGCAGAGGCAGTTGATACAGACGTTGTCTCCACGTAGCGTGTCCAGTGGTCTACTGCAGTCACTATCCATCGTTTGCCAGTAGATGTGACGGGAAGAGGGCCGTAAAGGTCGATACCTACAACCTGAAATGGCGTTTTGGGGCACGCAATTGGCTGCAGAGGCCCGGCCGGTGCAGTTGTCAGGATTTTACGACGCTGGCACGGGACACAGGAACCGATGTAGCGCGCAATGCTAGTAGAAATATCAGGCCAGTAGAAGCGACTTCGGATGCGGTCGTAGGTTTTTTGAATACCAAGATGTCCGGCAGTCTAGTCGTCGTGGAAGGCTTTAAGTACGTGAAGTCGAAGAGAGCGTGGTAGCACGGGTACCCAGCGTTGACCATCTGGGTGGTAGATGTGACGGAACAGAACTCTATTCTCCAGCCTAAATCGCAAGAGTTGACGACGATGTCACGCGTTACGTGCATGGGAAGCTCCTGGGAGCTGGTCCATGATACGCCTACAGTAGGGATCAGACAACTGGCAGGAGTGAAATGTGCGCTTGTCATCCGAGAATAGCTGGTCTATTGAGGTGAGCGCAGGCGCTGCAGTAGAAGTGATTGCCGAACTTTGACCGACGCTGAGCTTGGTATTTGGTAGCGGGCAGCGGGAAAGGGCGTCGGCGTCTTGGCATCTTCTACCTGACTTGTAAGTGATATCGAAGTCATACTCCTGTAAACGTTGAATCCACCGACCCAAGCGTCCTGACAAGTTCTTCAACGTGGAAAGCCCGCATAGGGCGTGGTGGTCGTTAACGATCGTGAAATGACGGCCGTGGAAGTAGGGATGGAACGTTTGCACTGCCCAGACCACAGCCAAGCACTCCTGCTCAGTTATGGTATAGTTCTTCTCGGTCGCGGTCAATACTCTACTGGCATACGCAACTACTCTCTCTTGTGAAGAGGTATCGCTTTGGAGCAGAACGGCACCTATACCGCGGCCGCTAGCGTCTGCATGTAGAATGGTCGGTGCGGCCTCATCAAAGTGGCGGAGTACAGGTTCGAACGTGAAGGCACACTTTAACAGGTCGAATTCCGTTTGACATTCTTCCGACCACAGAAAGGGCACGTCGGAAGCAAGAAGCTGTTGCAGCGAGGCCGCTATTGATGCGAAGTTTCGTATAAAACGGCGAAATAAGGAGGCGAGACCAAGAAAACTTCGCAACTCCTTCGGCCTTTCGGGGCGCGGAAAGCGAAGCACCGCAGCAATTTTGTCCGGATCCGGTCGAATTCCGCCTTTGCTCCCGACGTGGCCCGAAACCTTGATAGCTTTTGTGGTGAAACGGCATTTTTTCGACTTGAGTTGGAGACCAGCAGCAGCAAGGCACATCAGAACGTCATCTAAACGTTGCAGGTGCTGAGGAAACGTTGACGAAAAAATGACGATGTCGTCCTAGTAGCAGAGACAGGTCTTCCATTTAAGGCCACGCAGCACGGTATGGATCATGCGCGCAAATGTAGCGGGCGTGTTGCAGAGCCCGAAAGGCATAACGTTGAATTCGTATAGCCCGTCGGGGGTTGCGAATGCAGTTTTATTTTTATTCTCTTCGTGCATAAGAATTTGCCAGTATCCGGAACGCCGGTCGAGGCAGGAAAAGTATTTCGCGCCTTGTAGAGAATCAAGGGCGTCGATGCGAGGCATTTGGTAGAAATCCTTGCGAGTGATCTTGTTGAGCGCCCTATAATCGACGCAAAAGCGCATGGAGCCATCCTTGTTGCGAACCAGAAGCACAGGCGACGACCAAGAGCTAAATGAAGGGCGAATTACCTCTCGTTTGAGCATGTCAGCTACGTTTTCTTCGATGATGTTTCTCTCAGCAGGAGACACGCGGTAGGGCCGGTGGCGTACAACAGATGTTCCGACTGTGTGGATTTGATGTGTTGTAGTAGTAGCGCGGCCCAACGTCGAGGAGTTAACGTCGAAGGAACTTGCGTGTTTCTTTAACAAATCAAGTAGCTGTTGCGTGTGTGAAAGTGTCGAGTCGTCGCTAATGGCTTCAGTAAACACGGAAGAAGAAGCAGGCTCACTCCTAGGGCTGTCGTTAGAGGAGACGGCATGAAGTGGCACGACGCACGCAGGCTCGGGATCCGTCACGCTGGCTACTGTAGTGTTCTGGGGAAGTAGAATTTTTTTGGATGTTGTGTTCACAGTGGTGACAAGTGCGGAACGATTAAGAAACCTAACTACACCGGAAGCGAGAATGATGCCTTTACCGACGCAACTAAATGATGGTGAGACCAAGACGTCGCCATTGTCGATGTTCTTGGAGGTAATAGCTACAATACGCTCTTGACCTGGTGGTAATTCGGTATCTTCCGCAGCTGTCAAACGAAGTGGCCTCTGAGGGTCGTCGTTGAGCGTGCAGTCCGTGTCGGGGAGGTGGATGACGCGTTGGCCACAGCAAATAGCCGCGGAGGCACAAGAAAGAAAATTCCACCCTGAATTTAATTGGTGAGAGCAGTCAGTCAGGACGCCGAACTGAATGTGGTGTCGGATACCATCAATAAAAACGCGGGCTGTATAGAAAGCGGAAGGGTGAATGGTATACCCCTGCACAGCAACGAACGTGGGTCCATCGTAAGGGGTTATCACTTTTTTCAGACGTTGGCCTAAATCGACGCCCATTACAGAAAATGCTGCACCCCTGTCCACCAGAGCATCCACGTACACTCCTTCCACTACCACCGAAATCATGTTGCACGGGCCTGATGGAGGAATATCAGTCCTAATTCGGGATGCAGTTTTTCGCCAAGAAACTGCATCACTTAGTTTTTCGATTGACTGTTAGTGACGAATGCTGCAGGCTTAAGTGGGGAGGAGGAGCGGCGAAAGGGTGATGGTGAACGGCGTCCGGAGTTCCCGTTGTTTCAAGGTGCACTCAATGTGGGCGGAGACGCAGACTGGTGTGGAGGTGATGAATGGCGTTGAGCTTGACAGTACACACCTCGTTCACGCATGTCGTAACCGTGGCGTTCGTCTTGCTGGCGCTTGCGGCAGAAACGAAAAATGTGGGCGCGATACCCACAGTAATAGCAGACAGGGCGGGATGAGCGCCAGGGTGGGGACTAGAAGGCGTTAGGGGCACTTGGAATAGCGCGCTGAGGTGCACCGAAGAAGGGTCGGGTGGCATCGAACAGTGGTTGACCGGGGGAGCAGCAGCAACTGACGCGTAGGATGGTTGCGGCAATGTCACGTGTATGTTGCTTGGAGGTGCGGCAACGACTTGAGCGTAAGTTGATATGGTGCGAGAAACAGGTGGTTGTACGAGATCAGGCCCCGCATGGGCGCCTGCACAGGTAGGCGTTTGGTGTGTAGCGACACCACGGACCCGAGCTAACGGGGGAGTTTTGACTCCCTCCCACGCCTAGCCGTGCGTGGCTTTGTCGTGTCCAGGGAAAAGGGGATCCTAGGGGTTGAGCTGACGGTGGGTGATTGGGCCTTTAAGGCTCCCCGGCAGAGGCTACACACCCCTTTGGCCCTGGCTTCACGTAGACGGCACCCCCGGATTGACCCGCCTGGAGGGAATCGGCAGTCGCCTTTTCCTGTCTCCCCCTCACATCTTCGTCTTTTCTCTTACTTTAAATCTTTCCTGTCCTCTACTCTCTTCCGTTGACTTCCGTGTTTCCTGGCGGCAAGGGCTAACCCTGTGTGGCTATCCTACCTTGGATACACCATATTCGGTTATAGTGGTGCTGTACAGCTGGCGTCTGCAGGTCCTGTGCTTACAGACCCTGCAGCGTCCCCTTGTAGGACCCATGGTGGGTGGCTGACGCCGCTGCCGAAAATAAACCTTTTATTATGGCTAGCTCCTTCCCCCCACTCCCTGATCGCCCTCAGAAAAGAGGGCGCACCGGTGAAGTATTCCAGTTTTTTGGTCACCAGAGAGTATCCTTTCCCCGATTCCACGTTATCCACGCTGACACACCCGGCAAACCAGTGCGAACAATTTCACCTTTTCTTGTTTCAAAGTCTTTGACAGAAATCTTTGGCCCAGGATATAAAGCTTCGAGAATGGCAAGTGGTGACCTCCTGTTGGAGCTCCGCGACCAGAAACAATATGAAAAATTGCCTAACCTAGTGAAATTTGGAGATACCAAATTAATAGTAAACCCACACCGAACCATGAACACCACCCGTGGCGTTGTCTCGGATGATGACCTGCTAGCGCTGACGGAGGCTGAACTCCTGGAGGGTTTCAGCGAACAGAATGTCATAAACGTGAAACGAATTAGCATGAGGCGTGATGGCAAAGAAGTCCAGACCAAAGACCTGATACTTACCTTCAATTCAAGTGTACTGCCCGACTCCGTTGAGGCTGGGTATATCAAGCTTCGAGTGAGGCCATATATACCAAACCCCCTCCGATGTTTCAAGTGCCAGCGGTTCGGCCACAGTTCACATAACTGCCGAGGCCGCCTAACTTGCGCGCAATGCAGTGCTGAAGAGCACACCCACAGATGCCTGTGAAAACTCTCTTCCTTGTGCAAACCGTAATGGGGAACATGCCGCATACTCGCGGTCATGACCTTGCGGGAAAAAGGAAAAGGAATTTGTCACAGTTAAGATAAAACAAAACATTTCATTTAAGGAGGCACGAAGGCAGGTGTCCTGCCTGCTAGAAACTAGCTTTGCCGAAGTGGCGCGTCAGGGGGCAGCGCCACAACGGCCCCCGGCGCACGTCTGGCACACGCGTAGTGAGCCAGCGGTAACGCCATTCGCCCCCTCGGCGGTTGCAGCCAGTGCTGCTCCGCCATCCAAGAAAGACCCACCAACCTCCGGGCTGGCGGCCGCGAAGGTCTCGTCTTTTGAGGCGAGGCCCTCAAAACAAATGCAGCGCTTGCAAGAGCGCCTGTCCAGCGCCTCGCAAGAGGCAATGAACACAACAGGGGGTGCAGCAGGGGGTGCAACAGAACAGAACAGGGGGTGAAATGAACACAACAGGGGGTGCAACAGGGGGTGCAACAGAGGGTGCAGCCAGCGCCTAAGGATCGGCGCGACTCCGGCGACCGATCCAAAAAAAATTGCCCGCAGCTTCCCTCGGGGGAACACTGAGGAGGATGCGGAAGCGGTTCCGCCAACAGTTTGGCCGGCGCTGGTCGAAGGGACGTCGATCATTCTGTTTGTGGATTCGTTGGCATTCATTTCACGGCGACTTCGGACGTCGACACGCCGTACAAACCAACGGACGAGCGGCAACTGAGCGAGCGAGCGCCGACCTTGAGTATATATACAGCGCGACGGCGCATGCGCTGTCAGCTGTCGAATGTTCTCGAAGGAGAAGCGCGCGCGCGGCACAGATGGCGACGGCGCGACGGCGCATGCGCTGTCAGCTGTCGAATGTTCTCGAAGGAGAAGCGCGCGCGGCACAGATGGTGGGCGACGGCGCGACGGCGCATGCGCGCGCGTCAGCTGTCGAATGTTCGAGAAGCGGCGCGGACGGCGCACTACAAGGCGCCAGTATAAGATGCTTCCGCATCTAAAAAGAAAAATCTCGTGTCATGGCCCCTAGAAAGCGTCCGTGAGCTCTTTCCATCCTTGAGCACACAGCACAAAACACATCTAAAATGGATACACAGATCTTACAGTGGAATGTGAGAGGACTTCTCCATAACCTCGATGATAATAGAAAACTACTTAATAAACATACTCCAAAGGTGCTGTGTGTTCAGGAAACACATCTCAAGTCCACACAAACTTTCTAAAGCAATATGCCATCTTCCGCAAAGACCGTGACGACGCTGCCGCTTCGTCGCGCGTTGTCGCTATAATAGTTGATAAAGGTGTTGCCTGTAAGCAATGAAACCTCCGAACTTCTCTTGAGGCAGTTGCTGTCCGAGCAGTGCTGTTCGGGAAGCAACTAACAATTACCTTTATTTACATTCCCCTGTGCTATCAACTTTCTAAGACACAATTTCAAAGCTTCATTGATGAACTTCCTCCGCCATATATAGTCGTTGGTGATCTAAATGCACATAATCCCCTATGAGGCGACTCCCGTTTAGACGCGCGAGGACGCCTAATAGAACACTTTCTGTTTTCGTCAGGTGCATGTCTACTAAACAAAAAAGAACCAACGTATTATAGCACTACACATAACACATACTCTTCTATAGACCTGAGTATTGTCTCGAGTGCTAAAATTCCATATCTGGAGTGGTTCGTTCTCAAGAACCCTTTTGGGAGTGACCACTTCCCGATTATGTTAAAGTTAACAAAAGAAAATACATGCTCGCCTGACTTTCCTCGCTGGAACACCAAGTCAGCCAACTGGGAACTGTTTCGATAAATTACATTTTTAGACGGAAATGAGATTGCTGATTTTAATATAGATGATGCTGTAGCACACCTAACAGGTTTTATTATTGACGCTGCAGTGAAATGTATCAAGCAAACCAACGGAATGAACAATAAACGTCGCATCCCATGGTGGAACGACGATTGTCGGAAAGCGCGCAATAGACAAAAGAAATCTTGGACCTACTCCGAAATTACCCAGGGGCTGAAAGCCTCAACAATTTCAAACAGGTTAAGTCCCAAGCCAGAAGAACTCGTCGCCTTGCAAAGAAAGAAAGTTGGAATAGGTACATCTCTGGTATAAATTCTCACACCGAGGAAACGAAGGTTTGGAATAGGGTAAACAAGTTAATGGGTCGGGAGTCACACCCCGTACCTTTGGTAAGTAGCCGAGGGTAGAGCCTGGAGGAGCAGGCGGACTGCCTAGGCAAACACTTTGAATACGTCTCGAGTGCATCGCACTACACAGAAACGTTCTTAAGATTCAAAGAACGCGAAGAGTGGCAACCGCTTAAATCTAAACGTCCATCCAGGGAGGCTTACAACTGCCCATTTTCTTTAGCTGAACTTAAGGCATCTCTTGCGTACTGCATTAACTCGGCGCCAGGGGGCGATCGCATAACGTACGAAATGATCAAGTATCTGCACCCAGAAGCACTAAAAACGCTCCTAACCCTCTTCAATACCATGTGGGAAGCTGGATATATTCCATTGTAATGGAAAGAAGCGATAGTCATCCCGGTACTTAAAGAAGGCAAAGACCCGTCCTTGGCCGCCAGCTACAGGCCAATAGCGTTAACAAGCTGTTTGTGCAAACTATTTGAGAAAATGTTAAACCGGCGCTGAACCCACCTCCTAGAAAGTAACAGTGTACTAGACCCCCTTCAGTGTGGTTTCAGAGAGGGGAGGTTGACAATAGACCACCTTGTTCGCATAGAGACATACATCAGAGATGCATTTATTCATAGGCAGTTTGTACTTTCGGTGCTCTTAGACCTGGAGAAAGCGTACGATACCACATGGCGATTCGGGATTTTTACGCGATCTTGCCGCCATGGGCATCCATGGGAACATGCTAAACACAATTAAAAGTTATCTGTCTAACCGAATCTTTCGCGTAAAAGTGGGAAATGCTCTCTCTAGATCATTTGCTCAAGAAACTGGTGTTCCGCAAGGGGGCGTGCTTAGTTGCACACTCTTTCTTGTGAAAATGAACTCCCTGCAGTCAGTAATTCCAAGCGCGATGTTTTATTCTGTGTATGTTGATGATGTGCAGATGAGTTTCAAATCATGCAATATGTCTATCTGCGAACGATAAGTGCAGCTTGGAATGAATAAATTCTCTAAACGAGTGAATGAGAATGCTTTTGAAATGAACACGCAGAAAAGTTCTTGCGTACTCTTCTCCAAGAAACGAGGGGTAATGCCACTTCCAAATATTACGATCAAGGGAGACCAACTCTATGTGAGCAGCGAGCATAAATTCCTAGGAACCACTTTAGATTCTAAGCTCACGTTTATTCCCCATATTAAACATGTAAAATAGAAATGTCTGAAAGCGATGAACCTCCTAAAGCTCCTATCACGTACAACATGGCGTAGTAATCGGAAGTGTCTCTTGAACTTGTATAAAAGCCTTGTTTGGTCGCGCCTTGATTATGCCTTTATAATTTATCAATCCGCAACGCCAAGTGCTTTGAAAATCCTAGACCTCGTTCACCATATGGGTATCGGACTGGCAACTGGTCCTTTCAGGACAAGTCTGATCCAGAGTCTCTATGTAGAGTCGAATCAGTGGTCACTTCACCTACAGCGATCCTATAGCAGTTTCACTTATTTTTAAACGTACGCGCAAACATAAGCATCCTTCTTATTCAGCTCTAAACGATATGACCGCTGCCACCCTCTACCATAATCGACCCGCAGCGAGAAAGCCGTTCTCTTTGCGCGTGAGAAGCTTAAGCGAGGAAATGGGTGTTCCGCTGCAAGAACTTTGTCCTATGCCCACAACAAAACATTTACCGCCGTGGCAGTGGCAGCTCATACATTGTGACACTTCCTTTGCCGAGATCACTAAACATGCACCAGAAGCACATATTAAAATGCATTTCCGACAACTTCAGTCCAACTACTCATGCTTAGAGTTTTATACAGACGCTTCTAAGTCGCATGCAGGGGTGGCTTATGCAGCCGTCGGACCATCCTTCTCGGAATTCGGTGTGCTGCACCCGGAAACAAGTATATTTACGGCTGAGGGATATGCATTATTGTCGGCTGTGAAGCATATACAAAAATCAAACATACAAAAAGCTATTATATTCGCAGACTCGTTAAGCGTCGTAAATGCATTAAGATCCCTTTTCAGATTCAGAAATCCAGTAATAATTGAGCTGTATTCCGTTCTATGTACAGTGTATTTGTCCAACCAGCATGTTACTATTTTCTGGGTTCCTGGCCATAGAAGCATCGAGGGCAATGTGTTAGCTGACCAAATGGCCACCTCAATTATATTGCGCGCTATTAACCCCACCGCTACTGTCCCTGCAACAGACCTAAAACCCTTCCTACGTAAACAACTGCGAAACCACTGGCAATGCTTGTGGGAAACAGAAATAAATAATAAGCTTCACTTGATTAAGCCGCGGTTGGGTTACTGGCCCTCCGCTACAAGAACACGGCGAACTGATGTCCTATTCTGTCGCCTCAGAATAGGACACACTTAAGGTACCCATAGCTTTCTGCTGACTGGCGATGAACCTCCTACTTGTGGTAGATGTGGTGAGAGGCTAACCGTCCTCCACGTCCTCCTGGAGTGTCCTGAAGCTGAAAGTGAGAGAAAGAAGTATTTTGCTTTTGCATACCGCTATAATTTTCCTCTACATCCGATTATGTTTCTCGGTGAAGAGCCGCTTTTTGATGCAAAATCAGTTTTAAGCTTTTTGAAGGACGTAGTATTGAATGTTTTTAGCCCAACATTGAATGTTTTTAGCCCAACAGGTTCATAGCGCATCCTCTGTTCAGAGGATGCCGCTGTGATAGCAGCTTTTAATGAGCCCAGGCCTCCATGCTCTTGTTTTAAGGGCTCTGTCGAGGTACTGGTGCTCCATGCCAAGTCTTTATTTCACATACATATCACTTTTAAACCATTCTATGTTTCCATAGCACACATCATTTGTCATTGCCATAATTTTACTATATATATATATATATATATATATATATATATTTACGCACCTACAGCGACTGCTTTTAGGCCCATTTACAGCCACGTCACATCTCTTTTATCTACACTGCACATCGCACAGTTCATTATCATCGCTCTGGCACTCTTTGGCCACATCTGGCCCTTGCGCCAATAAACTCCACTAATAATGTACGAGATCAGGGCTCGTCATGGATGTAAGTTCATCCCCGATGAAGTCACGCAAACGAACTCCTGAAGACTGTGTTAAACATGGTGAAGAAGGTGTGATGCCCATAGACCACAATTCTTCTCGTATAATGTCCCGGATTAGGTCACGCAGATGGCCTTGGGACGTGGAGTGGTGGTCACCAATGTTCGTTTGGAGATGAACGGAGTCGAGCGAATCAAGGCGCTAGCCTGTCGCGACGACGTCAGCGATGGTAGCCGCATTTTGCGCAGTGAGGGCATTAAAAGCAACCGGTCCAATGCCATTCAATATGCGCGAACTTTGTCCGATTCTGGCATAGATGAATTGACACGCCGGCACAGTGAGAGGACATCCTCGATGTAGGAAGTGTAAGATTCATGTTGTCGGCGAGTATCGAGGGTCTTGTTTGTGACGGGGGAACGAATGGCCGGTGTCCAAAAAACATGTCGCAGCTGGTGCTGGAAGGTCGCCCAGTCGTGTAAGTCAATGACGTGGTTGAAATACCATGTCTTCGCCACACCGGTCAGGTAGAAAGAGACGTAACGGAGCTTGGCGCTATCGTCCCAGTGATTACCAACACTCACGCGGCTGTACTCATCGAGCCAGTCTTCCACGTCTTCCCCGCGATTACAGACGAAGAGAGGGGGATCACGCTGGTGGCTGTGTACGTAAACAGAAGGCACGGTTGAAGACGGTGGGAGAGAGATGGCAGCAGCAATGGTAGCAGCGCCGGCAGGCTCGTTCTGTGACATTCTGTCAGACAGTGGGGGCAATCGGCGGCGTGAACGCAGCTCCAGGGAGTTGAGCGAATTAGGAGAGGACCGAAGACCGAAAATCCACCTCTACCACGTATGACGTCTGGTTTGAGACAGCGTTTATTCAGCCCAAGGGCTCAGCAACGAACGGGCAGTCTGTGGTGACACCCAGTGAAGAGGAGGACAGAGACCCAGGCGGATGATGATGATTATGATAATGCATATATGAAAAGAAGCGCATGACAAATGCCCACAATATATATATATATATATATATATATATATATATATATATATATTTATATATTTATATATATATACAAATAGAGGTGTTGTACGTAGAGAAAGGTTCAGACGCAGCAGCTTGGTAAAATGCGCTTTATCAGGCAGGTCTGGCTAATGGCGAGCGGCGTGCGCAAGCTCCTACTACAGCCACCGATCATCATCGTCTTCTTCATTACCAGCAGAGCGTCCGTTATTCAGATTTATTACAATTACTCCCAGCGAAATAAGGAGCCATCCTGGCGACCTATGGACAAGTAAACACGGGAGGGTCATAGCAGTGCTTGTTTCGAGACATGGACAATTTCCTGGCCATGACGACGTTGGTCGGAAGATGGTTCCAGTGGCTCAATGAGGTAATTCACTGGTGACGTTTTTGTAGCACACGATATGGGCCGTTGTACTTGGGGACCAACTTGGTAGAAAGGCCAGGTGTAGCAGAAGGGACATGCAGCCAGACGAGTGAACCTGGATCGTAGGAAGTAGTGTTATTTGATGCGTCATGGTGGTGCTTTTGGCGTCCTTTGTCTTGGGTTGTGAATGATCTTGCCAGTTGGCGGCATTCTTCAGCGTATGTAGCGGCTTCAGACACAGTCGTGGACTCTGAGAAGTCAGGTTTGTACGAAGGAATGGTGTCCATAGTGCAAGAAGGTTCACGTCCGTAAAGGAGGAAAAAAGGAGAGAACCCAGTAGTGCTCTGAATGGCGGTATTATAGGGGAACGTGATTAACGGGACCACTCGGTCCCAATTGGAGTGGTCTGACGAGATATACATAGACAGCATGTCACCAAGGGAGCGGTTAAAGCGCTCTGTCATTCCATTGTTCTGGGAATGATAGGCGCTTGTAGTGAGGTGAACGACGTGGCACTCACGTAGCAATGCTGTGATGACGTCTGACAAGAATACGCGACCACGATCGCTCAGTAACTCCCGAGGTGCTCCATGATGTAATACGATGTTGTGAAAAACGAAAGTCGCAACGTATTTTGCTGTAGACGAGCAAAGGGATGAAGTTTCGGCATACCGCGTGAGATGGTCGACGGCAACTATGATCCAGCGGTTACCGTCAGCAGTGTTGGGAAGGGGACCATAGATATCAATGCCGACGCAGTCGAATGGTCGGGATGGGCATGGTAAGGGTATCAAGGTACCGCTGGTGTGATAAGGGGGAGTTTTTCGACTGCGCCACGTCGTGCAGGCCCGAACATATTGTCGTATAAAACGGTACATGCTACGCCAGTAATATCGGAGACGTATGCGAGAATAAGTATTCAGGAAACCTGCGTGGCCACATTGGGGGTCGTCATGAAACGGGCAACAAATTTCGGATCGCAGATGACGTGGAATCACGAGTAGTCACTGACGTACACCGGGTGTGTAGTTGCGTCGGTACAGCACGTCGTCGCGCGTGGCGAAGTGTTCGACTTGCCGACGCAACGTGCGAAAAGGCGGGGGGGGGGGAAGCCGTCCGCCCAGCCAGGATGTCTAGAATCGAAGCAACCCAAGGATCCTTGTGTTGCTCAGATGGCATGTCGGCGATGGTGACGGCAGTGGCATCACAGGTTAGACTTTCGGAGCAGTCCGGGTCAGGGGGTAGGGGCGAACGGGATAGGGCGTCTGCGTCCGAATGTTTCCGGCCGGAGCGATAGACCACGCGAATATTATATTCTTGGAGGCGTAATGCCCATCGAGCGAGGCGACCACTTGGATCCTTCAGTGACGACCACCAGCAGAGGGCGTGGTGGTCGGTCACGACGTCAAAAGGGCGCCCGTTTTCGTAAGGTCGAAATTTCTCTATCGCCCAAATAATGGCGAGGCATTCCTTTTCAGGGACGGAATAGTTGATTTCGGCTTTGCTAAGAGTTCGGCTTGCATAGGCAACCACGTACTCTTGGAAGCCGTCTTTCTGCTGTGCAAGAATAGCGCCTAGCCGACACCACTAGCGTCGGTGTGGATCTCTGTGTGTGCCGATGGGTCGTAGTGTCGCAGAATAGGCGGTGACATGAGGAAGCGGCGCAGTTCATTGAAAGAATTGTCACAGGTGGCAGACCAGGCTGAAAGGTCTCTAGAGCCGGCGAGGAGCTTGGTTAAAGGAGCGATGACCGTCGCGAAATCGCGGACGAAGCGCCGGAAGTAAGAGCAAAGGCCTATGAAGCATCGGAGCTCTTTCGTGGTGGTCGGTTTAGAAAACGCCGAAACGGCTGTAAGTTCGGCAGAATCCGGAAGAACGCCGCCTTTAGAAACCACGTGGTCAAGGATCGTAAGCTTTCGAGCGGCGAAATGGCACTTCTTCAGATTCAGTTGCAGCCCCTCAGCAGAAATACACACGAGGACTTTCTCAAGGCGGGTGAAATGGGTTGCAAAATCAGTTGAAAAGACAACAATGTCATCTAATTAACAAAGGCAAACGTTCCATTTGAGGCCTCGAAGGATAGAGTCCATCATTCGCTCGAAAGTAGCTGGCGTGTTGCAGAGGCCGAAGGGCATGACTCTGAATTCGTAAAGCCCGTCGGGCGTGATGAAAGCTGTTTTTTTCGCGATCGGCCTCTGCCATGGGTACCCGCCTCAATCCAGAGCGCAGATCTAAAGAAGAGAAAAATTCGGCTCCCTCTAGGCAGTCCAAGGCATCCTCAATTCGTCGCAGTGGATAGACATCCTTGCGCGTGATTCGGCTGAGACGTCGGTAGTCCACGCAAAACCTGATGGTTCCGTCCTTCTTCTTCACCAACACAACCGGAGAGGCCCAGGGACTGCTTGACGGTTCGATTATGCCACGTGTCAGCATGTCGTCAACCTGTTCATTGATGGCACGGTGTTCGGTATTTGACACACGATATGGACGCTGCCATAATGGCGTCTCTTGACCGGTATCTATACGGTGAACAACAGATGACGCTTGACCTAAGAAAGGCTGATAGTGGTCAAACGAGGCTCAAAAACGCTGGAGGAGCTTGATCAGCTGTTCCTACTGCCCAGGCGTAAGGTTGCAATCAATGGACTTGCGGAATACATCCATAGGTTCATTGGCGTCCGTTGCGGGTGTAATGGCACAAGTCGGTAAAAATGGCTTGTATCGATAGATCGGGTCTTCGAAAATACAATTTAAGGTGTAGAGGCTTCCTAAGCACTCGCCGCAAAGCAGGATGTACGGAAAAGCAGAAACGTTGCACGCATAAAGTACCGCCGAACCATTGGAAAAGTTGATGATGGCAAACGGGAGGACGATGGTTCGGTGTTGCACACTAGTTATAGTTGGTTGGAACAGGAGCGTCGAGTTAGTGGCAGCAGGGCAAAACACAGGCACTAGGACGGCGGACAACGGCACGATGTGGACGTCAGCTGCGGCAAACACTTTCGAGGGACTGTGGTGGTCGATATCAAGGCACGGATTCGTCAACGTGAGTTCAGCACGAGCGCAGTCGACGAGGGCCTGATGGGTAGAAAGAAAATACCATCCTAGTATGACGTGGTAAGATGAACGTGGGAGAACAACAAAGTTGACGGCGTACCAAACATCTTGGATAAGAACGCATCCTGTGCACTGAGCTGTCGGCGCGATGAAATGGGAGGTGGCTGTACGCAGAGCGAGATTCATAAGCGGCGTTATAACTTTTCTCAAATCGCGACACAGTTTTTCACTAATAAAGAAACGACGGCGCCTGTGTCGACAAGTGAACATACAGCAACACCTTCTACTAGCACATCAATTTCGTTGGTCGGACAAAGAGGAGGTCTTGGAAAGTTTGAAGACGACGCAGTTCTTGCCTCCAGAACTGCGGCTGTTAGTTTTCCTCTCGAGCGGGACTCGTGCGCCGAAGCCTCGGGGAGACTGATCAGCGACGGGGTGGTAATGACCGGCGAGAATCGACAGGGCGTCGTGGGGACAATGAGTCAGTGATAGGAGAAGATGGTCGCTGGGGATTCCGTTCAGACTGGTAATTTGCAGAATTCCCATAGTCTGGAGGCTGGAAGTTGCTACGGCGACAGTAGCGTGCTATATGTCCCACGAAACCGCATGCAAAACAGATGGGTTGATTATCCAAGTTGCGCCATGGGTTAACGACACAAGGTGCAGGGGGCGAAACGGGATGGGGTGCCTTGTATGTCGGCAGCGTCGTAGGGTAGGAGGACCCAGTGCCCCGGTATGCGCCAGAGACAGGTGGGGCTGGTGGTCTAGCAACGACGGCCGCGTAGGTCAGCGGCGTAGGGACAGATGGCGATGAAGGCAGTGCCTGCGTGACCTGTGTCTCAATGACCTGGCGTAGACGTGGGTTTAACGAGGTCACTGGCGCAGATGCTTCAACCACAAGAGAAAGCTGACGCGCTACTTCTTCACGAATGAATTGTTTGATGTGGGACAGTAAGACGGTGTGATCAGAAGCGACATCGTGCACGAGGGCGGAAACTTCAGCGGTATCTTCAGCGGCCCTGGGCGTCGAGACACGCTGCTTACGCAACGCGTCGTACTCCTGACAAAGCTGGACAACCTCGGTGACGGTCTGTGGATTCCTAGCGACGAGCATCTGGAAGGTATCGTCGTCAACTTCTTTGATGATATGCTTGATTTCGTCGCGTTTGGTTAGAGATTCATCGACGCGCTTGCAAAGAGACAAGACATCTTCAATGTAACTTGTAAAGTTCTCGTCCCTGCGCTGAACTCGACTACGGAGACGCTGTTCCACGCGAAGCCGGCGCACGGCGGGACGACCGATGACCGCGGCGATGGTGGTCTCGAAGGCGGGCCAGTTGGTGATTTCGCCTTCGTGGTTCTTGAACCAGAGGCTGGCCACATCAGCAAGGTAAAAGCGCACGTTTGTGAGCTGGTCGCATTCCCCTCGTTGGAAGCGCTTACGATTTCGTACTCAACCAGCCAGTTCGCGACGTCTTGTTCGTCGTTGCCGCGAAAAGTTGGTGAGTCGCGTTGCCGAGGCACGCCAGTACAGTAGACTGTCGTTGGTAAGGCAGCTTGAGAAGGGCCAGGAGCAGTCATAGTGAACGGTGAAGGTAGCGTCCGATTGCGAAGTTCCAGGTTGATGGGAACCCCGGCTCCTCCACCACTTAAAATAGAGGTGTACGACGAGAAAGATTTAGACGCAGCTTGGTAAAATGTGCTTTATCAGGCTGGTTTGGCTAATGGCGAGCGGCGTGCACGAGCTACTACAACAGCCACCGATCATCATCGTCTTCTTCATTACCAGTAGAGCGTCCGTTATTCAGATTCATTACAATATATATATACGGTAGAAAAAGAGGTCAACAAACGTGCGAAAAACCCTAGTTTTACTAACGTTTCGCCAGGTGGGCCTGCCTTCGTCGGGGTGATATATATATATATATATATATATATATATATATATTATATATATATATATATTGACACATGCCCCCATTGACGAACGAGCCACTTGCTCATACTCGTTTTGGGCTAAGAAGAAGAAGAGAATAATTTCATTGCTCTGGTTCAGATCAACTCCTGGCTGTCGGTCTTGTTTTGCTCGTGACAATACTGGTGGAGACGCTGGGTACGTGTACTTTGGCGGTGTCGGCCATCTTGGAGACAGCTACATCTCCCAGAGCAAGAAGCAGCCGCCGCCTGCGTGAGTTAATTCCTGAATTTGGTTCCTTGGCATCGTCACCTAGAAAGATGGCAACTCCGATGACAAGCCAGGCGGTCCACACCAGCGATGTCCATGGTTCTCTTCTCGTACATGTTTTTCATGTGCCACAGACACCAAAGCCGTTTCATGGAGACATCTCTGAGGACGTTGATGATTGGCTCGACCACTTTGATCGGGTTGCCAGTATCAACGAATGGAACAATGTTCACAGGATCCGCCGAGTTTACTTCTACTTGGAGTATTCTGCGAAGACGTGGTACGAGAACCACGAGGGCTCATTTGCAACCTGGCAAGAGTTTAGCCGACAGCTCCGTGACGCCTATCGCAACTCTAAAAGGAAGGAGAGGGCTGAACAAGCCATATCCTGCAGAAACCAGCGGCCGAACGAACGAGTATCCATGTTTGTCGAGGACATGCTTCGGCTCTTCAAGCGCGTGGGCTCTGCCATGCCCGAGGAAAAGAAGGTGCGGCATTTGATGCGCGGAGTAAAAGAACATATTTTCGCTGGGCTCGTGCGCAATCCACCGACGCCAGTAGCCCAGTTTATCAGTGAGGCAACCACGATGGAACGTACGCTGCAGCAGCGGTCGTCGCATTACGAACGCCAGATCCCAGCCACTGCATGTTCTATCGGCTCTGACAGCGAGAGACAGGCCCTCGCAGACTTCATTCCATGTATAGTTCGGGACGAATTGTGACAGCTTCAGACAGTGGGATCCCATCCACCTGTGTCAGCCCTCGCGGATGTAATCAGACAAGAAGTCTGGCAGGCCGTCACACCCCGGGCCCTAATCGCACTACCGATTCCCGAGACCCCAGTCCTGACATACGTAGCGGCATTGTGATCCCTGCGCCACTGGCTACAGATCCTGCTATGCGGCCAAGGTACGAAGCTATGCAGCCATTCCACGACACTGCTTCGAGCCCACCTCTCGGTTCAAGGTTTCCAAGCACACCCACCTATCTGCCATCTGCCTCAAGACAAAGTGGTAACAAGGCAAGCACGTTGCGCACCTCTGATAACCGTCCGCTTTGCTATCACTGCGGCGAAGCGGGTCACGTATATCAAAGCGGTAAATACAGGCAATTAGGCCTTCGTGGCTTCCACCCTGATGCTCGATGCCCGTGCTATGGTGAGCGCCCCCGCGAAATCGAAGCCTATCTCACGGGCCAGCGAACACCTTCGACTATTCAGCACTACCAGTCGAGATCACCATCGCCTCGCCGGTCTACGTCACCCATTTTGCCCTCATCGTCTCCCGCTCCTTTCAGGAGCCGGTCACCAAGTTCCCGCAGGGGAAACTAGGAACGGAGACTTCTGGAGGTGAAGTCGCGGCCCGGCGAACTGTAAAAGAACCTTCTTCGACGACGCGACCGGACGAGGACCATTCCGGTTTTGCAGTGTTCTCCGACAGCAAAAAGATAGTTTCTGTCGAAATCGCCGTCTTCGTCGACAATCATGCTGTCAACGCCCACATCGACACCGGTGCCGACTATTCCGTAATGAGCGCCACACTGGCATATGAACTGAGGAAGGTTACCACACCATGGCGAGGACACCCGTTGCGCACGGCAGGTGGTCATATGGTGATGCCTAATGGTGTGTGCACGGCACGAATTCGAATATGTACGGTGACATTTGCGGGCTCTTTCCTCGTATTGCACCTGTGCTCTCGGCTAGTCATTCTAGGAATGGACTTCCTTCGTGAATACGGCGCCGTCATTGACCTACATGAATTACTTGTGTCGTTAGAGGATCATTTTTGCGCTGCAACTGACAGTACACATTTCCGGAAAAGAGCGCTCCGTGTTACCGACGATTTTCTGACTCTCCCACCTCGAAGCAGCCTCTTTGTCAAAGTAGAATTGGGACAGGGCGTGTCTGACGTGGTAATTGCAGAGGCCGATTTGTCTCTCCTTATTTCGTGACAGATCTGTGTTGCTCGAGGAATCATTTAGCCTAGCAACAGGCATGTTCTCCTGCTGGTCACGAACTTCCGCGATGAATAAAAGAATAACACAGAAAACTTTGCAAACGAAATAAGCTGACGACCTGCACTGCCGCGGTGGTCTAGTGGCTAAGGTACTCGGCTGCTGACCCGCAGATCGCGGGATCGACTCCAGGCTGAAGCGGCTGCATTTGCGATAGAGGCGGAAATGTTGGAGGCCCGTGTGCTCAGATTTGGGTGCACGAGTGTTGAAGATTGGGCGAGTTAGTTTGTCATACTTGAACGGGTATAGCGCATTACGGGGAAGAAGAAACGGCCGAGCAGACCGACACAAGAGGACAGAGCGCTAACTTCCAACTGAGCTTTATTGTCAAACTGCATCGAATATGTAGACCGGCGCAAGCATACAAAAGCACCCTAACGCAACCACAAGATTACACACAACATCGCATCGTCCCATATCACAGATTCATAGGCGGTTATCCTGATTAAGGAAGGCCACTTTATTGTCAGATCAAACCAAAGAAGAAGCGCTAATACACGTGATGCCAGCTCTTGCTATACAATGCGCTTCTATAATTTTCCGAGTTAATTGTGATGGGTGCTTTTTAACCACTTCACATTGATCAAACATGGGGGAACATCCACAATTGCGTCAGTGAATTCCAATGTGGCCCTGGATTGCTTTGTGAACATTATATGGTGCTCTTTTAGCCTTTCATCAAGGCAGCGCTCCGTTTGGCCGAAATACCACTTACCACATGAGAGTGGAATCGCGTAAACAACCCCCGCTACACACGGCACAAACCAAGTTTTGTGCTTGGTTGAGCAACCACTGGTACGTGAATTGAGAAAATTGACTGCTTTGCAAAGCCGCTGTACCTTATTCGGCGCTGAAAACACCCCTTTGACGCTGCATTTCTCCCCCATCTTTTTTATCCGGTGGGAAATGTCATGCACGTAGGGTAAAACTACGGGTCTTTTTCGGACGTTAGATTCCGGCTGAGCCTCAGAGTTGCAGCCTTTCTTTATCTGTTTTAATAGCTTTTCAGCTATAGATGCCAGTAGGATAGCTGGGTACCCAGCACTCAACAGCCTTTCAGCTTGAGCTGCAAAGCTGCGCTGCATGACATGATGACATGATTTCCTAAGAGGATTGATGAGACAAAGATTAACAGACGGTATTGTAATGACCTTTAAAGAATTTTTTAAACCGCTTTTATTGACTCATGAGATGCCAGTTGACAACAGCTTACGCTTTTTAGATTTGAATTTAATTCTTTTACCTGACATTGTGTGCTGGCTATTTGAACCTAGAACTGGAAAAGCTCTTTTACACTATGACTTTTCCCATTCCAAGTTAGTTAAGCGCAGCATCATAAATCTTTGTCTCATCAATCCTCTTAGGAAATCATGTCATCATGTCACGCAGAGCAGCTTTGCAGCTCAAGCTGAAAAGCTTTTGAGTGCTGGGTACCCAGCTATCCTACTGGCATCTATAGCTGAAATCTATTAAAACAGATAAAGAAAGGCTGCAACTCTGAGGCTTAGCCGGAATCTAACGACCAAAAAAGAACCGTAGTTTTACCCTACGTGCACGACATTTCCCACCGGCTAGAAAAGACAGGGGAGAAATACAGCGTCAAGGTGGTGTTTTCAGCGCCGGATAAGTTACAGCGGCTTTGCAAAGCAGTCAATCCTCTCAAATCACGTACCACTGGTTGCTCAACCAAGCACAAAACTCGGTTTGTGCTGTGTGTAGCGGGGGTTGTTTACGCAATTCCACTTTCATGTGGTAAGTGGTGTTTCAGCCAAACGGGGCGCTGCCTTAATGAAAGGCTAAAAGAGCACCATTATAATGTTCACAAAGCAATCCAGGGCCACATTGGAATTCGCTGCCGCGATTGTGGATGTTCAGCCATGTTTGATCAATGTGAAGTGGTTAAAAAGCACCCATCACAATTAACTCGGAAAATTATAGAAGCGCATTGTATAGCAAGAGCTGGCATCACGTGTATTAGCGCTTCTTCTTTGGTTTGATTTGAACATGAAGTGGCCTTCCTTAATCAGAATAACCGCCTATGAATCTGTGGTATGGGACGGTGCGATGTTGTGTGTAATCTTGTGGTTGCGTTAGGGTGCTTTTGTATGTTTGCGCCGGTCTACATATTTGATGCAGTTTGACAATAAAGCTCAGTTGGAAGTTAGCGCTCTGTCCTCTTGTGTCGGTCTGCTCGGCCGTTTCTTCTTCGCCGTAATGCGCTATACCAGTTCAAGCAGATTTGGGTGCACGGTAAAGAACCCCAGGTGCTCGATATTTTCGGAGCCCTCCACTGCGGCGTCTCTCGTAATCATATGGTGGTTTTAGGTTGGTAAACCCCACATATCATCAAGCTGATGACCTGTGACCAGTCTCTTGGGATCAATTAGGTAAAACACAAACGCACGTATGGGAGTCTTCACAGTGGAAGTGCCCTTAATTACAAACCGCAGTTACATTGGGTGATTTCTGTTGTCTTCGCGTCAACTGATAGTGAATAATGTTGTCTAGATTACTTAAACAATTAGTTATTGGAAAAATATGAGCCATAATTGAAATGCCCCTTTATTTGCCCTATGGGCTTAGCAAGAATCACATAGGTGAAAAGGAACAGGAGTAAGATTTTTGCTCTGAGAGTGCCACGAGTCTCCATTTTCGATAACATTTTATTAAGCCAAATCCGCGCTTCAAAAGATTGCGACATTTGGTCGCATAGGATATTGGGATGTCATGTAAGGCTACATGTATTTTTTCGTGTGTGTTTTGTCAAAAAAGCAACAGAGGTTTCTTTCAGAACTCGTCTTCCTACCCGTAGCCTACACCAAGCAGTCAAATAATCGCAAATAACGAAAGAAAATGTCTCACAGCCATAGGAAAAAAATGACCACGTAGAATAGCGATATGACGATCTGCACGTGCTACCAGTCTCTTATGAGCCACGGGATGCCAGTCAGGGTGACGAGGCCCGTAGTAAATCCACCGCTAGCGCCCAGCATGCTTATAGCTCAGTGGCGGGTAGACAGCACCTCCATCGTTTGAATAGAAATGAGTTGCCGTAAGGCCAAACATAAGCAACACGGCAAATTTTAAAATGCGACCGCTGTTTGCGCTACCAACATTGCACTAGTGAAAATATCCACAGTTCAGCATGTAGTTTCTGTAGCTCAGCTAATTATAACAATTATTAACAAACTACAGAACAGGAGTGGCTATAAAGTGAATGCTCCGGCGATAGATACAAAAAAATCGAGAACTTCTGGCCAAGTTATTCATTTATATCAAATCTACTTTCAGCGAAGCGGTTATGCCTATCTGCTTTGCGATTTAGACAAGAAATTAGCATTATCACGCCGGTACGGCCATATAAAATCAAGTTAACCTTAGCTGTGTCAAGTTCGGCTAAGTCAATCGTCATAAATTCTAATTTAGGCATGTTGATTAGTGTAATGTCAAATTATATTTATCTCATTAGACTAATAGCTCATCATTCCTAAATAGGCTGAGTTCCAATTCTGGTTGCAATCATGCACATCTCTGCAAAAGGAACCGAGTTAACTCCAATTAAGAAGAAGTCTTGCTGATAGTAGTTAGCATAATTAGCTAATTGATCTTATGTTGGCCAGATATGCGATGTCATTAAACCTTAATTATGCAAATTAGACCAAATAAACTCATTAAGTGTTTACAAGTATATTATATTAGGACTAGGTCAACTTGCAATGGAACATAATTGAAAACAAGGCTCAAACTTACATACCAGCTTATGGAAGCAAAAATGGCTACTTAAGGCAATTAAGTTGCTTGATGCTGGCATGACCAAGCGATTCCCAATCGAATCTGATTGGTGCCTAGCAAATGAAGTGTAATAATTTGAACACTTTCTGCTTTGGCGTGTGAACTAACGTGTGCCTACTAAAGCCAGGACCAAACGAGTGCATGTCGAGCAGTTCTGCGCCCTATTCATGCATTCGTACTCAGCCGCGTACTCTACTACACTCCCTACTACCAACTATCTTGCCGAGACACTGACGCCCTGGATGTCCTCATCCGTCGGGCATACAAAGTAGCCCTCCCCCTTCCCATAAGTACACCCACTGATCGACTTCTCTAGCTGCGCCTTCACGACATTATCAGGGAACTAACAGACGCGCTCCACCAAGCACAATACCTTCGCCTTACACAAACTGACACCGGATGGCATATATTTCAATCTCTTGGAATCCAGATATCGGCCAATGATCTGACATTACTCCCCATACCAAGACCCCTACACCGTGAGCTCCTTATTACACCACTTCCCCGTAACATGCACCCCAGCCACCATGATGAATGCTGGCGAGCTCGTGCTGGAACTCTACACAGGTGTTATGGCTCTGAACCGAACGCCGTATAGATGGATGGACGCAGCCTGCGTGGGCAATGAAGTGGTCGCCGCCATGGTGGATCACACACTCTCCCCAATAGGTTCCGTTGTCCTGCACCGTTGCACAATAGGTCCTGCACCGTTGTTTGATTTTACACCCAGCACCAATTTAGTTTAATTATTTGTAGGCTGGATCACCGGAAATATTTGCAAACGTAGAGCTTTTGCAGTTGCCACGCCTGTGCGTAGCATAAGAACATGAGATATTGGAGTTTATCATAGGACTGTGAAAATTTGTACGCAGTGAATGCGTGTCTGAAAACGCGATCTGATGCTTCATTTTATATGAGCGAAAGACTGCTTTCGTCACTGTCTATCAAATGAGATTGTGTTTATTTTTGTTGTTTATAACAAGTTGTTTGCTGTTTAGATTTCTCACCTATAGTAAACGTGGCATTTTGGACGCCGCCGACACCAATAGACACAATGAGGCGTCCAATGTTGTATAACCAAAACGTTGGTGCAGACGTTGTAAGTAGACCCGCCACGATGGGCAAGGGCATCGACAAGAGCAGCGACTGCCTTCAGCCGTACCTGCAGAAAGAGGGAATATTCGACAATGAGAAAATACAACTGCCAGTTCTCACTTGAAAATCAATAGTTTGATGGTCGTATGGCGGAACGTATTCATCACAGCCACACTCTTGCACGAAAATGTCAGAATAGTGCACATTACTGCAAATGTATGAGCCGTGTTTTGAGAGCACAAAAACACAGGCTGTTGAAAGTCGTCAATATTTATCAGCTGCACAAAAAATATTGGCAGGTCTCGCGTACAGTGGGAACCAATTATTTGCGAAGCACGAATGAGAAATGTTGAAATATCACTTTAAATCAGCACAACGTTACGACGGGGAGGTAAATGATGCCGTACATGACTTCCGTGTCATGGTTATCATGTTTGGATGTGTCGTTTACCTTCGTCATCTATTCACGTCACATGGTACCAAATTTCAGTATATGTGCAGCTGGCGAAACGATCGCGAGCACGCTCTGAGCGTGGTATATTATTATATCCTTACATGACACGCGTGTCAGGATTATGTTTGCACCAGTCATATACTTTTGTCATCCATTGACGTCACGTAAGACTGAATTCGGTATATGTGGAGCTAGCAAAACGGGCGCTAGCGCACCATGAAGGGCCCAATATACTCCAAAGTAGCGTTGACGCGCGTGCACGCTGGCCACAGCGACGCTACGTTAGCCAAACGCGAGCACTCTATAGTGTGACGCCAGACGCGACCAGCGTCCGTCAGCGCGGCTCAACGGCAAACAGCGCCAAATGGGACATGCTGCATTTCGCGCCAATGCGTTACCCAGACAACACTGCGTCTCCCTTTTTTTCGTGACGGAGGGACGCCGGATGCGCTGAAACGCGCATGCGTCGAAGCAACGCAGCGCGGCACGCGCCTGCGAGTATATGACAGGACCGGCGCCAGGCGTGGCAACGCCGGCGTGACGCGACGAAATGAACGCCAGCGAGCACGCGCACGGCGTCACGTCAAATGTATTGGCGCCTTTGACTGTAGCATGTAGTCATGTTCTCACATGACGCGCATCTCATGATTATCATGTTTGCACTAGTCACGTATCTTCGTCATTCATAGGCGTCACATAATACCAAACTTGGCATATCGGAAGCTAGCGAAATGGCCGTGAGTGCATCAAGAGTGTGGCATGCAGTCATATTGTTACATGACCCGCATGTCGTGATTATCATGTTTGGACGTGTCATTTACCTATGTCGTCCGTTCACGTCACGTAATACCGAGTTTGGTACATGTGAAGCTAGTGAAACAGCCGCGATTACATCATGAGCGTAGCATGTAGTCATGTTGTTACACGACACGAATTTCATGTTTATTATGTTTGCACCAGTATATTACCTACGTCATCCATTCATGTGCCGTAATACCAACTTTCGTGTAAGTGAAGCTAGCGAAACTACCGTCAGCGCATCATGAGCGTGGCATGTAGTCATGCTATTACATGATACGAATCTCATGATTTTCATGTTTGCACCAGTCACATACCTTTGCCATCCATTCATGTACCGTAATACCACATTTGGTATATGTGACGCTAGCGAGACGGCCGCGAGCGCATCATGAGCGTGGAACGTAGTCATGTTGTTACATGACACGCATGTCATAATTTTCATGTTAGGGTCTGTCGCCTGCGTTCACCATTGAATCATGTCAAACCATACCAGTTTTGCAACATGCCATGTGAACGAAACCACCGCAAGAGCTACAGGACCATGAAATGTAAACCATGACTTTTATGACATACATGTCATAATTTTCTTGGCATGACTAGTCAAATGTACTTATACAGTCATGTTATGCCATACCAAATTTGCTATTTATACCATTATCGAAACGGCCAGGAGAGCTAAAAGTCATAGGCGGCTCTATAGATAGATAAATAGATAGATAGATGGATAGATAGATAGATAGATAGACAAATACGCTGTAAGTCGCCAAAGTTCGCTAAGAAATGATTCGCATTTAAAACCATTTTACAGCAACCATCATGTGCGCTCCGTTGATCACATGTTTTGACACATTTTCAATGTCTTTACAAATAGTATGCTCACTTATGGAGTCAAAGTGTATAGAGTAACAGTGTATGAAGATACACGAATAAATATACAGCGGCTCCACAGCTGACACATTCCTACTGACAGAAAATGATGAAATTTCAATAAAGAAGGATGTGAGGCAGAGAGACAGGGAAATGTGATCTCTTCGTTGCTATAGGATAGGGTGGGGTACAATGAGCCATGATGCAAAACGTGACATTTTGACTTTGCCCTCCTTTGTAGCTAGCACAAAACAACTTTTTTTTCTTTACCAGCAATGAGTGCTGGTACTTCTTAAAGTTTTCATATGTAAAAGTTGATGATTGCTCACAGTTTTCGCAGGAGAAAAATTACGCAGCTGGTGTCAGTGTTTCCGTGACCCGTCAAAGAGGGGCGAATTTTCGCTAGGTCGAATTTTCGGATCACTACATGAAGCTACTCCAGCGTAAACACAGCAACGTAAATATTTATTTTGGTACTTAAGACGACGAGGTACACAACACCAAACGTTTTTTCCATTTGTTCTTAGGAACCAGCAGAAGCTTTTTTTTAATTCTGACATATCAGAGTGGCCAAACTCGACAAAGAAGGCATGCAGTAGCCTTTGCGAGGATCTTATGAATTTAAATCTTAACCTAATACACTCAATATTTATTATACTTGGCGTCTCTCATAATCATATAGTGGTTTTGGGACGTTAAACCCCACATATCATCAATATTTATTATATTTCTTTGTTTAGTAAGGTTTTCTACGTAGAAGCTAATATAATATAGAGCTTCCTGAGAGGAAAATGGCATGAAATGACGCTGATTCCTGTTCATTATAAGACTCCCTCCATTCGAGGTCCATCAAAGTTTTTCCGTGTATCCAGGATGCTCTTGAAAGACGTAAACAATTGTTGAATGTCCATGTGAAGTAGTTAACAAACACGTCCTGGGATTTAATTTTAACGAATTTTCTCCAAGACCCTCATTGAACACAATACAAGCGCCACAAAACTGAATCTAGCACAGTTTTAAAACCATTGTCTCACAAAGCCCGGTGGAAAAAGTTGAAAGCCATAAAACGCCTGAGCAGTTCTGCATCAAAACGGCAAAAACAGGTGAAGATACGTCCCAACTATCTGGCCCCCTGTTTATGAATATTCCATTGACCTGCAAGCGTTCAACAAAAGACAACGTTAGCACAAAGAAAGACTGGCCGTGCTTGATCTGCAAAGAATGCTGGAGTTCCTGGTTCTGTTTAGATTCTATGCGTTCTGTTTAGATTCTAGCAAGAAACTGGATGAAAGATCTTTTTTCACGCTGTGTCCTTTTGGCCCGCAGGTTTAAGCAAATTAAGACATCTGGAGCATTTTCAATTTATTTTTAAAATACGGTTTTCAAAGTGGCCCCCTTGCAATATTTATGTAGCACGTACCTGCACCTAAAGGAAAGTTTCTTCTTTGATGTTTGGTTGTAACTAGAGAAATAAAAATAAACATTCAGTGTTCTAAAGTTTGTGTCGCCTTTTACCTCACCCCCCTATCCTACGCCTCGTGCTGACAAAAGGTACAGAGAGTACTGGCTACAGTAAGGGACAGTAAGTAAGGTAGAATGTCTTAGTAACCTGCAATTTGCTAATGACATTGCTTTGATGAGTAACTCAGGGGTCGAAGTACAGATCATGATTACTAAAACCGAGAAGAAAATCAGAATGTCGGTTCTGAAAACTACTGTGCAGAAAGATGAAATAGTGTGCTGTCAAGAATGTTTGTTGGCCTGCTTGGTACTTGCCTAATGACATACTTTAGCCACGAAATAATACAATCACAGAGTAAAGGGACCCACAACGACAAGTACACTCGGCACTTCCAACTAAATTAGACACAGCGATAACTCAGAAATAGAGATACAACGCACAGTCATGCCCAGTCTTCACGCAGTCTTATGCTATCCAGCTATCAACAATCTGTTTTCCGATACCAACAACGTCACCGACGTGTCGCTGATACACCGTTTTTCTTTCTATTTATATTATAGGCTCCCATCTTCTCATGTGCAGTTTGTTGCGTATACTTCTACCTAGAATTTTGATCTCTTAACAATTTGGTTCACACTTGCAGGTTTTCCATTGTATAAGAAAATGCGCAAAGTCATCCTTTATTATACTTAATTCGTGCTTCCTAGCTTGTTTATATTTACAGCACCCGGTCCACCCGAAGTACGTACGTATTATCTATGTGCACATTACAAGTAACACTATGTAAAATAACGCTTAGTTACTTATAGTTTGTCACAAAAGAGAGATGTGTTGTGGTCATGACAGATGTAATCTTAGTTTTTTTCGAATGAATCTGCTGAACAGGCATTTCTTCTAAACAATGTCGCCCAGAGCAATATGATGCCAGAAATTCAAATTGATGTTAGTGGCGTCGATTCATTATTACGCCGTTTAGATGCAACAAAAGCCATTGGACCTGATGGACTGTCCCCAGTAGTTCTTAAAGAGTGTCATGACATTATATCTCTATATTGAAAAGTATGATCTATGAGCTCTCCCTCGTAACTGGTTTTATTCCCCGAGATTGGAAGACAGCAAACATTACACCCGTTTTCAAATATGGAGATGAGAAACTCGGAGAAAATTACAGACCGATCTCATTAACGTTGGTTGGTGCAAAATATTTGTACAAATTTTACATACCAATATATTCAAATTCATTATTTTAGACGTTTTCTTTACTCTCTTTCAGCACGGTTTTCGAAAAGGTTATTCCTGTAACACACTAATAGAATTTCAGCATTTAGTATCCAAAGCTATTGATAACAATAGTCGTGTACTCGGGGTTTTCATAGGTTTCAAAAAGGCATTTGACACTGTGTCTCATAAGCTCTTGGATTTAAGGCTCGCTGTATTGGGCATAAATAAAAACGTTCAAACGTGGATACGTAATTATTTGAATGGTAGAACCCAGTCCGTTGTTTTAAATAATGTCAAATCTTCGTCCATAGCTGTAACTTCAGGTGTTCCCCTAGGGAGCGTTCTAGGACCCTTACTGTTCCTAATCTACATAAACAACATAGTTGAAAACATTACGTCACCCATAAAATTATTTACTGACGACGGCGTCATATACAGATAAATCACGACTGAATCTCATACTCACATTTTGCAAACCGACCCAGATCACATAGCAGACTGGTGTAAAAATGGAAAATGAATTTAAACATTAAAAAGTGTTCCAGTGTGAGCTTCTCAAAGAAAATGTCTAAATAATTTAATCTATATAACATCTATGGCGTGCTAATTAACACACAACGTGATTATAAGTGTCTTGGTGTTCATTTTACGGAATCATTTACATGGAACAAACACACTGACACGGCCATAGCAGAAGCTAGTAGGATATTATACTTTATTTGAAGGAATTTCAAACGGGCGAAGCGCTAAATCAAGGAAACTTCATATTTCTTGCATGTGATGTCTATACGTGATCATGTATGCGTAGTATGGGACCCCCACCAAGACTATCTTATAAATAAAATAGAAAAAAAAACTTTTGAATCAAGCGGCAAGGTTTGTTTTAAATAATTATATCCCCTACACCAGCGTTTCACAAATGAAGGCCACTTTGGGATGGGATCTGCTACGTGTACGTAGACAGAAACAACGGCTTAAACTGTTGCACCAGGTATATTACTTTAATACAAAAATTAATCACCATAGCTACCTTGTTCAGCCCCTCTACACATCCAGTCGCAGTGACAGTAACAAAAAAGATATCTGCCTTCACATGCAGATCCAATACTTTTTTCTACTCATTCTTTCCAAAAAACAATAAGAGAGTGGTACAGCTCAATTGACGAATTGGTTAGTATATTAGTGATAATTTTTTTTCTATGCCGTGAAATTCTTCTTGAATGATGTATTTTCTGTGTGTATGAAAAGATATTTTTGATCCATCATTAGGTTCTGATAAATTTGACACTGTTTTTATGTGCGTTGTTATGTATTTTGCTACAAATTCATTTGTACGGATTATTTTTTTGTCCCACCCCTACGTATTGCCTATATGGCGATGTAGGTATTCTGTAAATAAATAAATTGAATAAAGTTACATCTGAAAAAAATTGAGCAGCGTGTTCAAAGAGGAACAAGACATAACTTTGTTCAGATGAATTTGAAGATAATTACTGTTTCATACACGTGAAAGCTCGCGATGAATACAGCAATCATCTACATATAGTGTCCGGGGAAAAAGGAATCTTGGGGGTTGAGCCGACGCCAGGAGATTGAGCCTTTAAGGCCCCCCGGCAGAGGCAACACATACCTTTGGCCCCGGCTTCACGTAGACGGTACCCCTGGGCTGACCCACCCAAGGGAAATCGGCAGTCGCCTCTTGCTGTATACTTCTCTCTCTTCAACTTCGTCTTTTCTACTACTTTCGATCTTTCCTGTACTCTCTTCTCTTTTTTTTACTTCCACAATTCTCAGCGGCAAGGGTTAATCTGGTGTAGATATCCAACCTTGGGTAGATATATTAGGTTATAGCAGCCATGTGCGGCTGGCGCTTGCATCTCCTTTGCGTCTCGCAGCGTCCCCTTGTAGGGCTTGGTGGTGGGTAGCTGGCATGGCCGCCGAATAAGCTACCAAATTCACGGTAACGCCTAGCCCTCTCACAACCAATCGCCCCTTCAAGAGGTGGCGCACCGATGCAATTTTCGAATTTCTTCCAAACAAGAAAGATAACTTCCCGAAATACCACATCATCCACTGTGAAAGTACAGAGAAGAAAGCTAGAAGCATTTCACCTTTTCTTGTGTCCAGATGCCTTATAGAAGCACTGGGCGCAGGCTACAAAGCCACAAAGAGCGCCAGTGGTGACCTGTTGCTCGAAATAAAAGACCACGCACCCCCGCAGGGGCGCCTGCGCAAGTGGGCGTTTGGTGTGTAGCGACACCACGGACCCGAGCTAACGGGGGAGTTTCTACTCCCTCCCACGCCTAGCCGTGCGTGGCTTTGCCGCGTCCGGGGAAAAGGGGATCCGGGGGGTTGAGCCAACGCTGGGTGATTGGACCTTTAAGGCCCCCCGGCAGAGGCAACACACCCCTTTGGCCCCGGCTTCACGTAGACGGCACCCCTGGGCTGACCCACCCAGAGGAAATCGGCAGTCGCCGTTTCCTATCTCTCTCTTCTACATCTTCGTCTTTTGTTCTCACTTTACATCTTTCCTGTCTTCTCCTCACTTCATTTTACTTCCAATTTTTCCTGGCGGCAACGGTTAACCTAGTGTAAATATTCAACCTTGGGTAGATATATTAGGTTATAGCGGCCATGTACGGCTGGCGCCTGCGCCTCCTTCGTGTCTCGCAGCGTCCCCTTGTTGGGCTCGGTGGTGGGTGGCTGGCATGGCCGCCGAATAAGCTATCAAATTTATGGGAACCCCTAGCCCTCTTACAACTAATCGCCCCTCCAAGAGGTGGCGCACCGATGCAATTTTTGAGTTTGTTCCAAACAAAAAAGATAACTTCCCCAAATACCACATAATTCACTGTGAAAGTACAGAAAAGAAAGCTAGATGTGTTTCACCTTTCCTTGTGCCAAATGTCTCATAGAAACGCTGGGCGCAGGCTACAAGGCCACAAAGACTGCCAGTGGTGACCTGTTACTCGAATTAAAAGACAACGCACAGTACCAGAAACTACATAAACTCACAGCATTTGGGGATCAGCCTATCACAATCACACCGCATCGAACCTTGAACACAGTGAAGGGTGTTGTATCAGATGGAGACCTGATGGACCTCCCTGATGATGAACTTCTAACAGGCTGGAAAGAGGAAAACGTCATTCAGATGCAGCGCATCAAAATAAGAAGAGAAAATAAGGAAACTCCAACGAAGCACATCATACTAACTTTCGCATCTAGCACCCTCCCAACTGAAATAGCAACAGGATATCTTAAACTGCCAGTTAGACCATACATACCCAACCCGAGGCGCTCCTTTAAATGTCAGAGGTTCGGGCACGGCTCCCAGAGCTGCCGAAGACAGATTACCTGCGCAAAATGCGGCACCAAAGGTCATACCGCTGACGATGACTGTCAGCTACAAGTGCACTGCGAAAACTGTGAGGGTGACCATCCTGCATATTCCAGTTCATGCGTGGCCTGGAAAATGGAAAAATTATTAGTACTAAGTTTAAATTGAACGTAAGCTTCCGTGAAGCGCGGCAGCGCGTTTCCCCGCATTTTTCTGGGAACACATCGTATGCCGAAGTGGTGCGAGGGGGGTCAGCACCACTTCGGTTTTCGGCAATGCCTTGGACCACGCCCAGCGTGCCGAGGCAAACGCCACAAGCCCCCATGGGGGGAGCAGCCTCGGATGCCCCACCCTCCTTGAATACAGCCCCACCGAAGGCTCCTGTGAACCTTGGCAGCAGCCAGGGCACCACACAAACTAAAGAGGTCCCATCGACCTCCAGCCCGGTGGGGTTTAAGGCTCCGTCTGTCAGGACGAAGCCTACAACGAAAACATCATCGGTCGCCTCTCCTGAGGTGATGGACACATCAACTGCACCGGCGCAGACTGCGCAAAAAGAGCGGCGGGGTTCCCTCGACCGCTCTAAAAAAGACAAAACGGTAATTACAGGGCCTTCTAAAGGCTCTGTAAGATAAGTCACTTCTCTCTTTAGACACCAGCCACACTCATTTCGTACACACAGCACTTTTTTACTCCCATAATGGAGACACAAATTATACAATGGAACGTCAGAGGACTACTTCGAAACCTCGACGATGTCCAAGAACTTCTAAACAAACATTCTCCAAAAGTGCTGTGTGTACAGGAAACACACTTAAAATCCAAGAATACAAATTTTTTGCGTCAATATGTTGTCTTTCGAAAGGACAGAGATGATGCTGTGGCATCATCTGGTGGTGTGGCCATTATTGTTAATCGAGGAGTAGCATGTAGCCATCTACAACTACTAACATCCCTAGAGGCAGTGGCTGTTCGAGCAGTTCTATTGAATAAGCTCGTCACAATCTGCTCTCTATACATACCGCCGCAATACCGCCTGGAAAAACATGATTTGCACTCTTTAATAGACGAGTTAACAGAACCTTAACTGGTTCTAGGGGACCTGAATGGGCACAGCGGTTTATGGGGTGACTGTCGATGTGATGCACGAGGTCGTCTCATCGAACAGTTCCTCTTTTCATCAGGTGCTTGTCTGTTGAATAGGAAACAGGCAACATATTATATATAACCTTGCAAACAATACTTACTCCTCCATAGACCTCAGTATCGCATCTCCTTCACTTGTACCATTACTTCAGTGGAAAGTCATAAATAACCCATACGGAAGTGACCATTTTCCTTTGGTTTTGAGTACACCAATAATACATGAATGTCCTCCACATGTTCCCAAATGGCTGATAAACAAAGCTGACTGGGAACAATTTCAAAAAATTACTCACTTAAGTTGGACCGAAATATGCGGATTAGGCATAGATGAAGCTGTGCAGTACTTCACGGCCTTTCTTACTGACGCAGCAGCCAAGTGCATTCCACAAACATCTGGACTTCCTGGCAAACGACACGTCCCGTGGTGGAACGCTGAGTGTCAGAATGCGCGAAAGGAACAGAACAGGGCATGGAGGTTGCTGCGGAACTCGCCGACAGCGGAAAACCTTGAGAGCTTTAAGAAAATAAAATCTCGAGGCAGGAGAACGCGTCGGCAGGCCAGAAGAGAAAGCTGGCACAAGTTTTTATCAGGGATACATTCATATACACAAGAGGCCAAAGTCTAGAACATGGTCGGTAGGATAGCAGGAAAACAAGTACACACACTTCCACTCGTAAACACTCAGGGTGATACCTTGGAAGACCAGGCAAACTTCCTCGGTGCACACTTTGAACGGGTATCCAGCTCGTCCCACTATACTGACACTTTCCAAAAATACAGAAGAAGAATAGAAAAGCAGAAACTAGAACACAAATCCACTAGATGCGAGGCATATAACCAAGCTTTCAGTCTAGCTGAGCTCCGAACATCTCTAAACTCCTGCAGTACTTCTGCCCCAGGTTCGGACCGTGTGGGGTATGAAATGTTAAGAAACCTACCAGCCGAAACACGAAAAACCTTACTTTGTTTGTACAATGCTATCTGGTTTGCTGGCACTATCACTACCTCCTGGAAAGAGGCTATTATTATTCCCATTTTGAAAGAGGGCAAGGACCCTTCTTTAGCTTCAAGTTATAGGCCTATTGCACTTACAAGCTGCTTGTGCAAAGTCTTAGAAAAAATGATAAACTGCCGACTTGTACATATCCTTGAAACAAACAATTTGCTCGACCCATTTCAGTGCGGGTTTCGAGAAAGTAGATCCACCACAGACCACCTTGTTCGTATCGAGGCACAGATAAGAGACGCCTTTGTCCATAAACAATATTTTCTCTCTGTGTTCCTCGATATCGAAAAGGCGTATGATACAACATGGCGTTTTGGAATCTTAAGAGACCTGTCCCACCTTGGTGTGCGCGGAAGAATGTTTCATATATTCGAAAGTTACCTGTCAAACCGGACATTCCGTGTCCGTGTGGGCAGTGTTCTCTCCCAAATATTTGTCCAGGAAACAGGTGTGCCACAAGGTGGTGTGCTTAGTTGCACACTTTTTATTATGAAAATGAATTCTTTGTACTTGTCCATCCCCCACAGTATGTTCTATTGCACGTATGTCGACGACGTTCCGCTTGGCTTCAAGTCATGCAACTTGGCAATGTGTGAGCGGCAGGTTCAGCTGGGCTTAAACAAGGTCTCCAAATGGGCAGATGAAAACGACTTAACGCACAAAAAAGCACGTGTGTCTTGTTCTCTCGAAAGAGAGGCATGCACTCTGAACCTGACATTCGACTGAACGGGCAACGTCTGTCCGTCAAAGCCGAACATAAATTCTTAGGCTTAATCTTGGACAACAAGCTGACCTTCGTTCCGCACATCAAGAATTTAAAAATAAAATGTTTAAAAGCCATGAATGTTATAAAAGTGCTGTCACGTACTACTTGGGGTAGTGATAGGCAATGCCTCATAAATCTGTATTGAAGCCTCATTCGCACCCGCTTAGATTATGGGGCCGTTGTTTATCAGTCTGCAAATCAAAGTGCTTTAAAATGCTGGATCCATGCACCATGTGGGCATCCGCCTTTCTACGGGTGCTTTTCGCACCAGCCCCGTAGAAAGCCTTTATGTTGAGTCAAATGAGTGGTCGCTTCATCTGCAGAGAACTTATGTGTCTTTTGTTTATTTCCTTAAGGTGAAAGCAGATAAAAAGCACCCCTCATACTCTACTATTAATGATTTGTCGAGCTCATTTCTGTTTCAAAACAGGCCTTCGATGAGGCAGCCCTTCTCAGTTCGCCTGAAAAGTCTAGCTGAGGAAACTGGAGTCTCACTAGAACACAGTTTAATGGCTCCTGTAGCATATCCGCCACCGTGGCAATGGCAGACTATAGACTGCGATGTGTCCTTTCTAGAAGTTACAAAACATGCGCCTATTGCCCATATCCGAACATACTTCCTGGAACTTCAACACAAATACACACGTCCTGAGTTCTTTACAGATGCTTCCAAGTCCAACTCCTCTGTGTCCTACGCTGCTGTCGGCCCATCCTTTTTGGAATCTGGCCCTCTACATCCAAGCACAAGTATCTTCACAGCATAAGCTTACGCGATACTTGTGGCAGCTAAACACATCAAACAACTACAAATAGAAAAAGCAGTAATTTATACAGACTCCCTCAGTGTGGTAACGGCTCTGCACAGTCCTAAAAAACAAAAAAACCCGGTCATTGTCTCACTTTACTCCATTTTGTGCACACTCTACACACTGAAACAACATGTTGTAGTGTGCTGGGTGCCAGGGCACCGTGAGATCCAAGGCAATGTGAGGGCGGATCAGCTTGCTGCATCCGTCCACAAAAGCACTGGCCCTACACCCATATTAATCCCAGCCCTTGATCTTAAGCCGTCTCTCAAACGAAACATCAGGGACTACTGGCAGAGCAAGTGGGATACACACACACAAAACAAACTACACATTATTAAGCCACACCTTGGTCATTGGCTGCCAGTATCAAAATCGCGTCATACAGAGGTTATACTAACGAGACTCAGGATAGGACACATATACACGACACACACATATCTTTTGTCTGGTGGCGATCCACCATTGTGTGACAGATGTGGTGAACCATTAACCGTCCTTCACGTGTTAATCCAGTGTAAACACTTAGAAACTATATGAAAACAGCATTTTCCATTACCCTACCGACAACATATACCTTTACACCTTGCAATGTTCGTTGGTAGGGAACCGCTTTTTAGTCAAAAATCATTGTTAGCGTTTTTAAAAGAAATCCGTAATTTTCATATCATATACCCGGGCATCCCGTAGCACGACCTCTCCAGGGAGGTTTTTGCTGCGGTGGCTACACAGGAAAGCACTTGCCTCACGGCCCTTGCACGCAAGGGTATGAATCAGTGAGGCACTTGTGCTAATGCCATACATATACACCATCGTTTTTTATTATCACCAACTTTTGTTATCTATTCACACCACACACACCTTTCACGGCATGGTCATGATTTTATTACTTGTATGTTTTTACCCGCCTTACCGCGAGGAATTTTATGGCCCTTATACAGCCGCTAATCACAATCATTGTCCACATTCCTTGTCACATGAACTGGCGCTCTTTGGCCATCAAATGGCCCTTGCGCCAAAAAACACCATATATCATCAAAGACCACGCACAGTACCAGAGACTGCATAACCTTACATCATTTGGGGATCAGCTTATCACAATCACACCACATCGAACCATGAACACCGTGAAGGGTGTTGTATCAGATGGAGATCTGATGGACCTCTCTGATGAGGAACTTTTAACTGGCTGGAAAGCAGAAAATGTCATTCAGGTGCAGCGTATGAAATTAAGAAGAGAAAATCAAGAAACCCCAACGAAACACATCATACTCACCTTCGCATCTAGCACTCTCCCCACTGAAATAGCAACAAGATATCTTAAACTGCCAGTCAGACTATACATACCCAACCGTCGGCGCTGCTTTAAGTGTCAGATGTTCGGGCATGGCTCCCAGAGCTGCCGAGGACAGCTTACCTGCGCGAAATGCGGCACCAAAGGGCATACCGCGGACGACGACTGTCAGTTTCAAGTCTACTGTGCGAACTCTGGGGGTGACCATCCCGCATATTCCAGATTATGCGTGGCCTGAGAAAGAGAAAAGAAAAAATAACCACAAAGTTTAAATTCAACATTAGCTTCCGTGAAGCGCGGCAGCGCGTTTTCCCGCATTTTGCTGGGAACACATCGTATGCCGAAGTGGTGCGAGAGGGGTCAGCACCACTTCGGTTTTCGGCAATGCCTTGGACCATGACTAGCGTGCACAGGCAAATGCCACAAGCCCCCAAGGGGGGGGGGTGGCGTCGGCTGCCCCACCCTCCTTGAATACAGCCCCACCGAAGGCCTCTGTGAACTCTGGGAGCAGCCAGGGCACCACACAAACTGAAGAGGTCCCCTCAACCTCCAGCCCGGTGGGGTTGAAGGCTCCATTTGACACGACGAAGCCAACAACGAAAACATTGTCTTCGTCTCTTCTGAGGCGATGGACACATCCACTGCACCGGTGCAGACTGCGCCAAAGGAGTGGCGAGGTTCCCTCAACCGCTCTAAAAAAGACAAATTTGTAATTACAGGGCCTTGTAAAGGCTCTGTAAGTTAGGTCACTTTTCTCTCCAGACACCAGCCACACTCCTTTTGTGCACACAGCACTTCTTTACTCCCATAATGGCGGCACAAATTATACAACGGAACGTCAAAGCGCTAATTCGAAACCTCGAAGGTGTCCAAGAACGTCTACACAAACATTCCCCAAAAGTGCTGCGTGTACAAGAGACACACCTAAATTCCAAAAACACCAATTTTCTACGTCATTATGTAATATTCAGAAAGGACCGCAATGAGGCTGTAGCGTCATCTGGTGATGTAGCCATTATAATTGATCAGGGCATAGCATGTACACATCTACTGCTACAAACATCCCTTGAGGCAGTGGCTGTTCGAGCAGTTCTTTTGAACAACCTTCTCACCATCTGCTCTGTTTACATACCTCCGCAGTACCGTCTCAAAAAACCTGAATTCTAGTCACTGATACATGAACTACCGGAACCTTATGTGGTCCTTAGGGACTTGAATGCACATAATGGCCTATGGTGCGACTCTCGCTGCGATGCATGAGGTCACCTAATCGAACAGTTCCTCTTTTCTTCGGGTACGTGTCTGTTTAATAGGAAAGAGCCAACATACTTTAGCCTTGCCAACAAAACCTACTCATGCATAGATCTCAGCATTGAGTCCCCAACGCTTGTACCCATACTTCAACGGAAAGTGTTCAACAATCCTTTCGGAAGTGATCACTTTTGGATAATTCTAAGTACTCCACTAGAAAAAAGTTCCTCCACATGTTCTCAGATAACAGACAGACAAAGCAGACTGGGAACCGTTTCACAACACTACTCGTTTAGGTTGGACTGACATATATAGGTTAAACATAGATGAAGCTGTGCAGTATTTCACAGCTTTTTTTACTGATGCAGCAGCAAAGTGCATACCGCTAACATCTGGTATGCCTGGCAAGCGACGCCTCCCATGTTAGAACACTGAGTGTCGGAATGCGTGAAAGGAGCAGAACAGGGCGTGGAGGTTGCTGACGAAATACAGCAGCCCATTCGAAGAAATACAGCGGCATTCACCCGGATTATTACAGCATCTACTTTGTCTGGCGCACCCTTTCAACCGCGTGTGAATTGATCTATATGGTCCCTTTCCGTACACTGCCGCTGGAAATCGATAGATAATTGTCGCCGGCGACCATCTGACGAGGAATGCTGAAACAGCTCCAATACCTGGGGCTGGTGCACGTGACGTAGCCAATTTCGTTTTACGACGCTTTGTACGACGCGTCACGGTGCACCATGTGAACTACAGAGTGATCGAGGGCATGTCTTTTTATCCGAAGTTGTAGAACTCCTTCAGGCATGCCACACGGTTCACCGCACCTCTACAGCCTACCATACTACACGCAGACCAACGGTCTAACTGAGCACTTCAACCGAACGCTAGAAGACTGTAACATGTCCCGTTTATCAGGGAGGTGATCGCTGGGCTAATTCCAAGGGCTGAAGTATCGGCCCTCTGAAGTGCACCACGAAAGCGCGGACAATTCAGAAGTGGTCCTATTTGGCACGCCAGTGGACGCTGGCTGTGGTTAAAAGAACGAGTAAGAGCCGAGAGTTGATAAACAAAACAAAATGATAGTCTCATATAGCGCAGATAAACGATACACAAATGTGCACACTCGACAATATTTGGATACCATACGTTTCCAATCAAACAACGTAATACACAGTACAACCAGCCACACTCGAAACAACGGACACAAACAACAATACGCACTACAATGCCATTACATGCATCGAACAACCAAGACACTTAAAAAATATAAAGAGTTCGAAAACTTATTCAGTCCAAAGTCCTTGGAACAAAGTCTAATGATACTCTCCCAAGAATCACTCACTCAAAGACCAGCGCTGTTGTCGTTCCGCTGCCCCCGAAGTTTCTCTTCCAGGCAACCTCGCGTCCTCAATTGGCCGCTCTCCAAACACCAAACGTCTTCGCCGGTAACGCGTCGGCTTCCCACGCGTTGCGATTGCAGGACGCGTCTGTGCTCTTATTCTCACACAATTGGTAGCACCAGCCTTCACTCTTCAGGCGGAAACTCTCTTCATCACCTGCTTTGTCACTAACGACAAAACATTCATCGATACGATACAGCGGAAAGACCCTACGCACACTTGCGCAAAACTTGTCATCTCCTGCCTACGCACACAGGCGCACACTTCTCTCCTGATCTCACTTCTCCGCTGCTCTAATTATAATCGTTTCATTGGCGCAATGCACAATCAAGGCTGGGGAAAGAGCGAGGCGTTTCGAGGGCCGTCCACGACACGTGACGCAACTCTGCATCACCACGCTTCTTTCCTTCGAGACCCTTCCAGGGCTTGCTCGGCCACCGATGTGAGGAGGTTGTTGGGCGCCGAAGGTACGCTTCCAAGAGGAGAGGTCGTGCGCCAGATGAGTCTTTGGATTCTTGTTTTTTCTTCTTTAGCGTTGACCTTGAGGCGCCCCTTCGGCACTTGGTCACCAGAATCCGGCTGCGCGCTCTTTTTTGAGCGCTAGTTTGTGACAAACATGATCACCATGTATGTTAATTCCGTCTAATTGAACTGGGATATCATTCTCCCATTTGTGACGTACAACACCGCGTCGCAGTCAACCACAGGCTTCTCGCCTTTCTTCTATATGGGCTTGAGCGATGCTCCACTCTTGACACCATTTTGCTCTATTGTTCCGACGTCTCAGAGTTCAACCTTCTTTCTGAAATTGTACACCACGCTGAAGAGTGTCGTCAGTTGGCCCGATAATTCACCTCGAACAATCAAGCACTCGAAAAAGACCACCACAACCGCGACCAGCACGTCGAGAGTTTCGCCGTGGGATCGCTCGTCTGGCTCTGACTGACCTTCCACTCCACAGGTCTGTCCTGTAAGTTTGCCCCCAAGTGTCACGGTCCTTATCGCATCGTCGAACGTCGATCTCAAGTCACATACGTGATCGAGCTGGTCACGCCATCTACAGACAGGTGGCGCTTTGGTCGTGAGACTGTTCACGTGAGTCGTCTTAAGCCCTGTCACGACCTACTACTGCTCTCGTCACCTTGACTTGCCAGGATGGCTTGTCTTTGTCGCCGGGCTATTGTATAAAGGACGAAGATTATGTGCCCCAGTGGGTCATGCCTTGAGCGAGAGGAGCCCCGAGCGCTGTGATTCCTGCGTAGATTGTCGCCGCCCGCTTTCCGTATCAAGGGACCTGCTGTTCAAGTACTATTTACGCCAATAAACCCAGTTACACATACGATTGTTTCAAATTATGAGAATATGACTATCCGTTTCTGTTGTGTTCCAAGCCACATAGCGATACCAGGCAACGAAAAGGCGGACTAATGTACGTCCTTAGCAGCACAGACATCAGTTGAACAAACAAAGATTCCCCTCAAATATAGCCCACGTACTATTCGTGTAGCATTATCATCAAAATGGCAGCAACAGTGGGACTCTTGCACGAGTATTAAACTGCATTTAGTGAAGCCCACAGTGTGCGAATGGAAGTCGTGTGCTCACCAAGAACGATTCATTGACATCATCGTATGCCGACTCCGCATTGGACACACTCACCTCACAATTTTTGCTTAGAAGAGAAGATTTGCCGGAATATGAAAAATTCAACAGCCTATTGCGGTTTTACGTATTCTAATCACGTGTCCATACGTTGAAGCAGAAAGACGAAAGCATTTCAGGGCACTATACAAACACCACACACCGATGCACCCGAATCAAATTTTAGGAGATGATTCACTTTGTTTCACTGTCTAACGTTATCAATTTTCATAAAGAAAGGGGATTCCTCCATAACTTTTAGGATTAAAATGTATATACTGTCCATCAATAGGTACCTTGTCTTCGCCCACAGAAGGCTCGACATATCTTGTTTGTGGCTTTGAGCTTATCGTGCTACCGTTGACAGTACCTAACGTGAAACTGGACTCCGATATGTCTGCCGGCGGCCTTGTTGTCGTTATTTAGTGCATGATAGATCGCTTGCAACTCAAAAGCAGCTGCGAACGGACACAACAACGTTCGCAACATGAATTAGCACTAACATGCTGCAATGCGTACTTGGCACTTGTGGCCTGGCTTGGATTAGAGGTCGGTGCATGGACAGAATGCATGATGCTTGAGAGGTGGCACTAGGCTGTTGTTTATGATCATAATGAAGTAAATGAGGTTCATAATGAAGTAAAAGGTGTGTGGTGAAAAGAACTGCAGTTTCACCCAAAATGACAAGTATTGACACAATGGCTGCCAGATTACCACTTGTATATGTTGCTTATAAGATGCTTAATTTTGCATTATGGAAAGGATATTTTGGCACGGAGAGTACCTGAAGGTTCCATGATAGCTATCACTGGCGTGATGTGCACTTCATTGGTGGACTTTGCACTTGGCAGATGTGTCGACTAAAGTCGAATTCAGCTATATTGAAACCACATATGTCGAACTTGCAAGTTATCCCCTTGAAATTTTTTTGTAAAAGTATAGAAATGAGCACATTTATATCTAACAGTATTTTACCCGTCTTCGGATATATCGACTTTCACTGGAGCTGGAAGGTGTGCTATGGAACTTGTCCCCAACCCCTCCCCCCGCGATCTCCGCGGCATCGCGGCTTCATGCATGAGATCGGAAGCGCGCTCTTGGCACTCGCGGCACCATCGCGGCACCACGGCTCGAAAAAAGGTAAAGGCGAGAGGGCTTGGACTGCGCTATATCCAACTTGCGCGACGGCTTTTTTTTTCCGTTTCACTTCGTGCTTTCTCAGCATATGCGTCGGCTCGGAAAGTAGAAACGAAGGAGCCAGCGCTCTCATCGTTTCGCTTTTCTTTGATTTTTTGTTCCTTTTTTGCGAGTTAGACCCGCCAACCTCAGCTCGCGCCTTTTGCTGTTGCCCTCGTAGGTGGTCATCGCCTCGTGAGCACTTTGTTGCTTCTGCTGTCGCGTCGCCTACGTACGACCGCATGAGCAGCAATTGTCTTAAGCCTGCATGGTGTGCAAAGCCGGTGCGAACTATTTTAATTGTCGACTTCTCATGTAGCTATGGTCAGCCTCAAAAAGCGCTAGACCCTTGAGTTTGCAATGAAGTTGAAGGCTGTTCAGCGTGTTGAGGTTGGCGAGAAATGTTCGACCGTCGCGGACGACTTCGGGATACCACGGATTGCTCTAGAGTACCTTGTTGAAAAACAAGACAGATGTCTAAGCAAAGGCGATGGAGCAGCGAACGTCGAGAGCCTGTCATGTGCGCGCTTTCGCCCAAGGGAAAGTAGAAATGGCCCTCCATAGCTGGTTTTTAGAGGTCCGCGCGAAGAACATTTCAGTGGATGGTCCAATACTAATCGCCAAGGCCAAATGGTTTGCCGCTGCACTCGGTGAAACAATTTCGCCAACAACACCGGGTGGCTTCCCGTATTTAAGCAGTGCTAGACCATTGTCGACAAAACCATTTCTTGCGGAAGTAAAGCTGTCAGCAGCCAGGACATCTAGCAGTGGATGACAAAAGATTGGCCGGAAATCTCTGCGAAGTTTCCTCACGTGGAGATCATCAATGCCTGGCGGGACGTGAAGACGGACACAGTGGTCTACTACTTCCGCAAGGCAATCTTCGAGACGACGGAACTTGCGGAAATCAACGAAGACAACAACATCGAGTGCATAAATGACGCGTTTTGTGAGTTGTGATAAGATCAAAACTAGCGTCTTCAACATTTCAAAAACAAAGAAGGAGGCCAAAGTTAGCCATTTTTTTTCACCCAAATAAATCATTCTGTTGCAGCGTGTGTGCGGAATTAGTTGTCATTCTTGAATGCATCTATTGTTGGCGATGATTCAATACAGGTAAGCTCTCGGGGCCTCTATTTTTTATATCGCATTTTTCATGTATCGAACTAACTTGCGATCCCCTTCGAGTTCGATATATCCGTGTTCGACTGTAATCATAGTCAACTAGTAATTATTGTCAACCACTTAGGGTCAACTTGCTTGCGTCGGTAAGGGTAGTACACCTGGACACAAAACATGCAGGAAGTAGAGTAAAAAAGAGCTTTGTTGGATGAGGCATTGGACATATATTTTGAGATAAAAACACATAGACAAAAGCAAAATGGCAGACTTGTTGCAGACTACAGTCCAAGGCTGTGATCTTGACTGCTGACGCATGTCAGCAGCCGAGGACCTTGGGTGACAGTAGCAGTGTGGCCATTATAGCTACCCATTACTACTTTAGCATGTAATCACTGAAATATTCTCAAATTTTTTCACAAAAAAGAAACCACATTTTCTGATTTATGTGTGTCTTGAACTTCCATAGCATCCTTGTTTAAGTACCGTCTTTCAAAATGCATCCTGTTTTTCCACTTTTTGAAATGAACACTCACATTGCGTCGTTTCTGTTTAGGTGTTTTGCAAACATGGTAACCTAAGAGAATGACAAGGCTATACCACTACATTAATTAAACGAAAAGCCATTGCTGATGAGCACAATCTTCTCGCATCTTTGTATAGGTGCGATTAGCTTATTAGTGTATTCAAACGGCGGTAGTTTGTGTAGTAAACACTACACAAATTTTTACACCCGTAGGGGTGCATTTTTCGTCCCATGGACAACAAACTTTTAGCGTGTTTAGAAACACCCTGAAAACGTAGGGTGTAAAGAAACGTTACACCCTACACACGTGTGATTGGGGTGTAACACTATAGACACCCTTGAAACGATGGCAGCTACATTAATACGCATACTTGATCAAACGAAGGGCAATTAACGAGCGGGACAACAAAATGAGAGACACAGGAGGTGACACTTCGTATTGTGTGTTGAGGAGAGCCGTTCATAGCACTTAATTCCATAAAATATGCATCACCAACTGGCCCAAGTCTCAACTGTTCTCAGGGAGAAGCATATATGAATCTTCTCTGCGGCTGACAGGGAAGAGGGAAGGGAATGGTGTCACCCACTGCACCTATAATACCTGCATGCATGCAGCTGATACAATAAGGTGCCGTGGTCTTGAATGAGCTGCATAACACCAGTGAATATACGTGTAGCGAGACAGGGCCAAAAGCGACAAAGTAGACTCGGCAGACACATACACACACATGCACACGCACGCACACACACACGCACGCACCACACCACACTAGTGCGAGCAGTAAGCTGTAACGTAATGTTCAACCGAACATAACGCCGAAGCGAAAAAATGTTAAGTCCATATGTTCACATCTGCCTTTATTTATGGAAAAACTGCGAGGAGTCTGACAAACAGGACTACGACATTCTGCAAAATTTTGAAATATCTTACGTGACCAATAGTTTTCCTCTCTATACTAAAAATTCATTGTTTTCAATACAATAAATCCCCATAACTTTAAAAATATTTGCGCTAGTTGGACATACGGCTGAGAGGTATGGCGTTGAAAGACACCTATAGAATAAAAAAACACGCTAAAAGAGTATGCGAGTTTCTGGAGTCTCATTTAGAAATCATTAATTGTCGCAGTATAACTTTCAACAATAAACATGACAACATTCGACAAGGTAGTGTAATTTGGGTTGTATTAATGTAATGTCAGTGTTGGTATATTTCAAATTGCAAAAGCACAGCTTGTCACTGCTGCTTGCACAGTCATCTTCAGCTGCTGAGATGACTGGTGCCTTCGAGAAAAGTGAGGCCAAGCTGTTCATTCTGTTCAGAAAATTCAATCGCGGAAACCTAAAATAAGTGTACAAGCAACAATGATCGAAATTTCACAAAGAGAGCAACATACAGTATGCACCCTGCATAACTAACTGCTTTCTTATGTGTAATTATAAATTGAGTGCTTAGCAAGCATATTCATTGGCATTGGGCTCCACTACAGTGAGAAAAGCAAGAGAGGTATGCTGAGCAATACACGCCATAAAAAGGGCACTGTGGCATAATTGCTATACCTTTCATGCCGTAGATACGAACCTTACATTACTCTTTTAGCTTGCTTGAGCAGGAAAATAAAAAGGTGCAGCTCCAAGCTGATAATGTTCCAGTAGCTGCATGCATCGACCAATCTAAGTTAATGTCAAGCAAGTTCCATGCTTGAGTATGCATCAACACAGCTACATGTGTATTTCTGCAGATCTACCATGGTGCTGCTTCGTTTAGTTTATTAAAAGGAATACAGTACAACGCGCAACAGCATATACTTATTTTATCTATATTGCACAAAAGCACAATGCCACTCAGCATGCATGATGGTATGCACATTGCGAAGGTATTCAGTGCAGGTAGCTTGTAAGATTAGGTAGTCTGTAGTTGCGTGTTAAAATGCGAATGATACTAGTGTTCTTACAGGCTCACATGGACACGATTATAAAATCGAAGAATTGGCTATTGATCATTCCACAATAGACGTCCCAGCCATTTTGGCGACCATCTCAAATGTATTCCAAAAAACTCGCTGACTTATTGCAATAAAAGAGTCAACTGCTAGAATATTTCGCAGACAAATAATTTTTTGGTCACGTGGCTGCCTCCTGAACTTCCCGGAATCTCATTTGGGTGTTTGTGAAAAAAATTATTTTATGAGTACCTCTTCTTCTTTCTTGCCAATATTGGTCTACAAGTAAAGGACTTGCGTGAAGTGTTTGTAGCTCAGTAATATTATTACCATTTTTCGACCACATACCTCTCAATTTGTTTAGCCAAACTGTGTTATATCTGCATTTTTATATCAATACTGAACTCTGAATGAGTATATGAGGAGTAAATACCTAATCCACATAAGGTATATATTGAGAAAAAATATTTTAGACCTCTCAAGCTGTCAAAATTTACTCGTAAAAATTACGAATTTCACAAAATAGTTGTTTTGTCCATAGTGAGAGGCAACTTGCACCACGTGGTGGTTGAAGTAAAATAACATTTGTAGCTAAATTGAAAGCAAATAAACAGTTCTTTTCATGTGCCAAATTTTGTCATAGCAATTAATGTTTTGAGAAAAAGATTCCAGAATATACACGGAGCAAATGATGATGAGTGGGGCGAAGCGTGCGTCCGTCCGGACGCACTAACAGATGGACAGACAGTCCATCTGTTAGTGCGTCCAGATGGACAGACGGAGATGTTAGTGCGTAACAGATGGAGAGACAGTCTGACGCAAGTATAGACGGACAGAAAGACAGACGGACTCACGGACAGACTGACAGAGGGAAGCCCGGACGAAAGAATGCACGGAGGGCCGAACAAAAGCACAAATGTACGGACGAACGATTCGCCCCACTAATATTCATTTTGTAAAGTGTATATGCAGTGAAAACCACTAACGCCACCTATTGTGCAACTCATAGAGTAACTACTACGAATACAGAGGCGGGAACGACCTACGGCCGCAAGAGCTTTGCCGCTAAATGATTTTTGAAGTTCCCCATTCGCCATTTGGTCACACGGCAGCCGAAGCCTCGAAGTTTCCCATTGCCGAAAATGTGAAAATTCATAATTTATTTTTTTCTTCAAAATAGAAATTGTAATAACTAAACTTGTCACATACAAAGAACTGTTTATTTGCTTTCAGTTTAGGTAAAAGGTAATGTTTAAATGCACCACAACATGGTGCACATTGCGTCTCAATATGAACAAAAATGACAATTCTGTGAAATCAGTGATCTTTTCTCGTAGAGGTTAAAAGCTTGCGATGTCTAAAATATTTTTTTTCATCAAAATATCTTTTCTGTGTAGTAAGTGGTTACAGCTATTCATACAAAGTGCAGTATCGCAATGAGAAAGTGCAAGCATTTGGCTAAATTCTTAGAGACAAACAGAAAAGTGCAGAAAAGTGCAAGCATTTTAGCTAAATTCTTGGAGACAGACGTATGTGGCTGAAAAATTGTATATTTATAAAAACCTCACAAAGGCCCCTTTGCTTAACATGAACCAAACTTAGTATAGAAAGGAAGAGTCGTTCTTGTAAAAATATTTTTTTCACAAATACTCAGACAGAATTCTGGGAAGTTTAAAATGCAACCTCGTGACCAAATATTTTTGTCAGAAACATTTTAGCAGTTCACTGTTTTCAGTGCATTAAATCAGCACAATTTTTTAAAACACATTTGCCATAGCCGCCAAATTGGCTGGAAAATTTGGAACAAAGTGACCCTGTTACTTCCACTTCATAACAATTGCATACTGATAAATTAAGGCCATTGGTTTCAATCATGCTGGCAGGCTAAGAAAGCATAACTCCTTCCCGATAAAGCGTAGGCTGTTCAGTGGCTGTGCGTGTTGGTACCCAGATAATTGTGCTGCCCAGTCTTACATTTTGGCTGCAACACATGCTTATGTATCGTGCAGTATGTAAAACATTAGAGTGGTTTTTGTGCAACGAAAAAAAAACTAATGTTATGCTGCACATAGCGAAAATACCTTCAACATCTGAAGTACTTAGCGAAGTTAAACGCCAAAGCGAGGCAAGGGCAATATAACTCTGAATAACAAGATTATATGAAAGTTACACATAATGGAAGCAAACTGAATAAAATAAAATGTGTTCGAACGTAAACAGTTATGCTCAGACAAGCGTTTACGCTGTTCAAGTAGGCGATTCGGCCATAAACACACAAACGAAAGGTCCGTTCAAACACAAGTCCAGATTCAGTGCTCGATCCGCTACACAGGCTCGGCTGCCGGCAGTGTCACGCCACGTTGCGAGTGAACGAAAACACTGGTGAAGACAAATTTAACAAAATTGAATGTATTAGCAAGTAGGCAAACTTCGTGAGGCGCACCTAACGCGAAGCAATATGCTGTGTTGTCACCCGATGCATCAACCCGAGTTATCACGGTAGTATGAGCGCACAAAATGAAAAATGACCGAAAAGAACTACATGAAAAGCACGCCCTTGTTTTCCGTTCTCCGTCTTTTTGTGCAATAAAAAAAACAGAGAGAGCAAATGAAGTACCAACATGCCAAAGAATATGCGTCTTAGATATGGTTGATGCTTCAGAGCAAACAGGCGTCGTCCGCACACATGTATATGTAAACTGAAATTGATGCTCATCACGAGCGGGCCCGTTAAACACGGCTGCTAACAAAGGGCACCCCCAAATTCTATTCAAATTCTTCGCTGAACCACAGCCGCGCATTCTCACTCTGCTATTTACTCCAAACAAAATCCAAACAAACAAACAAAAAACTTACCCACAATCATACTTCACCATCATCCCCGTGAAACAGTTCGGACAAATATTCCCACTAAGTAAACAAATGCTGATTTTTCATCAACAAATGGAAAACAAAATTGTTTGAAGGCGCTATTCGCATGCTCACGCAGTTAACAAAGCATTGAACGGAACAACGTGAAAGCGGTACTCACTATTTCACTTCAAGTGCTCCACAATGTGAATCCGCAAATCCAGCCTTCAGAATGGTGCATCTTCGCAATGATCAGCACTGACAGAACACACAGGTCGAGCACAGAGCTCAGGCACATTTAAACTAAACACCGACTAATAATCTCTACTGATCGAGAAGCCACGCGCACCACACGCACGCACTCGGGAGGGTTTTTCGCCAGTGCACGCAGTGACATGTAAGACGACGCCGATCCCTTAGCCGCGCTCTGCGCCCACTGCACGCGCCCAGAAATCCCGGGCAGCCAAGGGTGTCTAGGGGACGAGACTTGATGGCGCCGGTGGCGCTCTCAACCAGTTAGATGCGATTTAACGCTAGCTCCAGGCCTCTACTGTTTGCGCGGGCACTGATTTTTTTCCTTTTTTACAGCAGTGATCTGTTGTGTTATACTCGTTTTTTACAGTGCTACTGAATCGCAGTAAACAGTGTGGCCAGCACGAGCTGCTAGTCAGAACGCGCATAAGCAAATATTTAGCGCACCTTCACGGACCAAATGTTGTGAATACTGGTAAATAAGCTAAGCTGGTGGTTTGGCTTAGTTCTATGGGTCTTTAGGGCATGTGCACTCAGGGTCACGCAGGCGGTATTTTATCAGCACTTTCATTTTGGTAAAGACGTTGCTCCTCGCAACATTGAATGCATCGGCCGTTACACTATTCGGTGACAACATATTGCCCCGTGCGTGCTGCGAAGAAGAAGAAGACAGGGCATACGCACATCTGCACGCTTTTATGCCGAAAGCAATAACCAGAAAGAAGAGGAACGCTCTGGCGCGTGGTAAATAAAAATACTGACCTGCTGCTACTTTCTCAATCTGTAAATACTACTTCTGTCTTCACGTCGCAACAATATATTTGTACTTAGCTTGCAGTCTTTAGAACAAGGCTGCGGCTAAAAATATTTCATCAATGTTGATTTCTCACTAACTACAAAGCGAAGGCTTTGACCGAAGCACGTCTGCTGGGGAAGTGACATGAAATAAAGAAGGGGAGCCACAAAAACAGAGAGAGAGAGAGGGAGAGAACTGGAGAATACGTTTTGGCTCCCCTGCGGGGAGCTTTGTTCGCTATTTAGTCAACAAGGCTTTCGCCATTTTGACCAAGGCTGCATCAAGGTCATCTAAATGTCTTTATTTCGCATTTTTCTTTATAGTCGGTGCTTTCTTCTAAATTTCCATGACCCACTTTTGAGGACACATGAAGAAGAACATTCGCTACAATGAATAAATAAAACATGCCTGCTAAAAATACATCACGGCAATGTTCGTTTTTAAGGGACCTGATGGCCCGTTGACGAGGTGGTTATGGCTAAACAAATGTGCAGATGCTTTTTTGCAGGTGGCAGACGTTTTACCCTGAGCTTTGAAAACTGCGATCTTATGGTGGTCGGGGGGGGGTGTGTTCCATGCACGGCTAGGCCACTGTTCGCAACATTACGTTGTTCAGGTAAGTTAGTGCACTTTGTAAGTGTTGACTATTCACGCAAATGGCACAGATGAAAGGAACAGACACAAGAGGATTGGCCCTTACTCTCTTGGTCAAGCGGCGCTCCTGTTTTATCTTCCGTCTTACAGTAGTTTGCGTGCTTTATCAATGAGAACTGCGTTTGGGTCACATTACTTCATGCTTCAAATAATTACGAGACCCGCAAGCAGCTAGTAGTAGGAGCCTTGTTGGTATCAAGATGGTTAATGTATACTAACAATATAAGCAAAACTGCCCGAAAACGTCGTGCATTTGTAGCCTTGTAGGCCCGTGTGCTCAGATTTGTGCGCACGTTAAACAACCCCTGGTGGTCAAAATTTCTAAACCCCTTCACTACGGCGCCTTTCATAATCATATGGTGGTTTTGGAACGTTGAAAACCACACATCGATCAATAATTTGTAGCCTTGTTCAAACCACCTCAAATATCGGGGTGTGAATGGGGTGTTTTGAGGGTGTACTATTCACGAACACCTCAAAATTTAAAATTGGAGTGTAACAAGGGTGTATTTATTGGTGCTTTTATTGCGTACTCTCGTTTTACACTCTTAAGGGTGTAAAATTTTGTGCTGTATAGTGTCATAACATTTTGGCAGTCCAAAGCATTTTTTTATATTTCAAGTTTTATTGGTTCTATTTTGTTCTACAGAGTAAGCCACCAGGTTTCAATTAACCTATTACATGAACAAACATGTCTATGTGCTTTTGATTCAGGATGCTCGAACTGTGAAGGCACATCACCCTCCTGCAGAATACGTTTCTGCAGACGGCACCTGAAGTCGTCAGGCCTGAAGTGTGTGGAACAAAGTGTGTGATAACTTGCAGGCTTAAACTCTGATGATGATGATGTTTGATGTTTTATGGCGCAAGGGCCGATTCACGGCCAAAGAGCGCCAGTTCATCTTACTAAAAACATGGACAATGATTGTGATAAGTGGGTGTATAAGGGCCATAAAATTCCTCGCAGTAAGGCGGGTAAAAACATACAAATAATAAAATCATGACCATGCCGTGAAAGGTGTGTGTAGTGTGAACAGATGACAAAAGTTGGTGATAATAAAAGACGATGGTGGATATGTATGGCATTAGCACAAGTGCCTCACTCGTTCAAACCCTTGCATCCAAGGGCCGTGAGGCATGTGCTTTCTTGTGTAGCCATGTCACAGAACGAGCGCTAAAAAAGAGCGCGCCGCCAAATCCTTGCGACAACGGGCGGGAGAAACGCCGCGAGGTCAAAAGAAAAAAAAAGAAAGCAAACGTCCAAGGCTCCCCGGGCGCACGCTCTCCCCGTGGAAGCGTGGCGTCGCAGACGAACCTCCTCACCCCGCATCGGCGGCCCAGCAAGCCCGCGATTTTTCTAGAACGAAAGGGGCGGGGTCATACCGAGTTGACTCACCGGCCGGAGAGGGCATTCCAACCATCTCGCCCTCTTCCCAGTTTTCGCTGCGTATCGCGCCGACGAAAAGACGAGAAGCGTCTGGAATGTCGCGCGCAAGGTATTTAACCGAGCAGCTGAGATGAGAGATCAGGAGGAGACGGAAGTGAGCGCCAGAGCGCGTAGGTATGAAGCCTTTGTGTTCTGTACATGCTGTAAATAAACTTTTTCTAAACCAGGGATTCCGCCGTGTAGTCGGCGAAGGTTTTTGGTCCGTAGGGACGAAGCCGGAGATGAAGAGGATTTCCACCTGCTGGTGAAGGCTCGAGCTACAGGCAAGAGCGTGTGTTTACCGCTATTGAGCGAGGACGCGTGGCAACAGCTGCGTGTGTGAAGCCGACGTGGTTCCGGCGAAGAAGTTGAAGTTTGAAGAGTGGCCAATTGAAGACGGGAGGTTTCCTGGAAGAGAAACTTCGAGGGCTGCGGAACGACAACAACGCTGGACTTTGAGTGAGTGATTCTCGGAAGAGTATCATTCAGACTTTTGTTCCAAGAACTTTGGACTGGATAGGTTTTCTATCTCTTTAGTCTTTAAGTGTCTTGGTCGTTCAATGCATGCGACTGCATTGTAGTGCGTATCGTTGTCCGTGTCCGTTGTTTTGAGTGTGGCTGATTGTTTTGTGTAGTACGTTGATTGATTGGTTTGATTGGTGACATATTGTCTGCAACTATTGTGGATTGTGCATTTTTGTGTATTGTTTTCGATCTGCCTTTATTGAGAATATAATTTGTTTGTTTATCAACTCTCGGCTCTGACTTGTTCTTTGGGCCACAGCCGGCGTCCGCTGGCGCACCAAAAAGGACCACTTCTAAATTGTCCACGCTTTCGTGGTGTGGTTCGGGGGGCCGATACTTCGGCTCTTGGAATTAGCCCGGCGATCGCCTCCCTAATAAACGGGACATGTGTGACAATTAATCTGGCGTCCGCGATACAGGACCTTTTGGTGCATAGTGTGTCCAAAGTAGTGAGAAAGAGCCTCGAGTTGTTGATAGTACTATCGGAACGATTTTGTGTGTTGTTCAGTGTTCTCAATAACGAGGGCAGGGGAGTGTTCCGATAGACTGATTTAGGCAGATACTTTTTGCACGCGGCAAGGTTTTATTTGCGAGTTGCGAGACACAATGGATCTCGAAAAGTTAGTTGCGCTTGGTGAGAAGATGGGTCTTTCCGGCGCCGAACTACGGCAATGGGTAAGCCAGAAGGAAAAAGAAGAAAAAGAGAGAGCCAAAGAAGAAAAAGCAGCCGAGCTGGAAAAAGAGAGGTTGGCGGTCGAAAGAGCCAAAGCGGAAAAAGAAGCTGAGTTGGAGAGAGAGAGGTTGGCAGCAGAGAGGGCCAAGGAAGAAAAAGCAGCTGAGTTGGAACGAGAGAGGTTGGCAGCTGAAAGGGTGAAAGAAGAAAGAGAGGCAAAAGAGCGACAGCTGAAGGAAGAAAGAGAGCAGCAATTGAAGTTGGAGCTGGAGAGAGAGAAGTTGGCAGTCGAAAGGGCGAGAGAAGAAAGAGAAGCGAGGGAGCGGCAGCTGAAGGAAGAAAGAGAAGCGGAGATGGCTGAAAGGGAACGGCAGCGGCAGCACGAGACGGAACTCGAGCGGCTCCGTTTGCAACAGCGAAGTGAAACTCCCGTCCCAGCTAGAGTTGAAAGCAGCGAACGGGAAAATCACGGCCTCCGCTTGAACCCAAGCAAGCTGCTCGTAGCGTTTGATGAAAGGAAGGACGACCTTGACGCGTACCTTCACCGATTTGAGACGATTGCGAAGAGCCAGAATTGGCCGGAACATCAATGGGCAACTGCTTTGAGTACTTGCTTGAGTGGTGAAGCGCTCAGTGTGTACGGTAGGCTGACGCCGACTGATGCAGCCAACTACGCAAAGGTGAAAGCTGCTTTGTTGAAGCGATTTAGATTCACTGTGGAAGGATTCCGGGACAGATTTCGGACAGGAAAGCCAGCTGACGGTGAGACGGCTACGCAGTATGCCGCCCGACTTTGCCATTATTTCGACAGATGGATTGAACTTTCAGGGACAGTGCAGGAGTACGATGAGCTTAGAGAGCTGCTAATAGAAAACAATTTCATACTATAGTTGCCACCCAAGCCTGTCACTGTACTTAAAAGAGAGGAAGGCTGACTCACTTGAAGACATGCTTGAATTGGCTGATCAATTCTTGGAAGCGCAAGGTGGCACTAATTTGGCCAAGGTAAAGAAGGAGTGTCCCGATGATTCGAAGAAATTGGCTCCCGAAGAAAAGAAGCGTGCACCAGAGAGCATTCCGCGATGTTTTCTGTGTAACCGAGTGGGTCATCGCGCGAAAAACTGTCGAACGATCTTTACGAACCCTACGGTAGTAAAATGTTTTAAGTGTGGTCAGACTGGGCACAAAGCAGACGCATGTCGGAACGGAGTGAGTCAAACTCACCAGGTATCCTGTGTGCAAGCGGCACCGAAATCTGATAATAATGCCGTCACTGATGGATTCGTAGAGTTGAAGAATGGGGAGAAAATTCCTATTGTGGGTGCTGTAATGTCAAAACAGCCAACCGGTGTTACGAAAGGAATGCCAACGCTGCCTGAAAAAGTTGCGGGCAAAAAGATTACGGTGTTAAGAGATACCGGCAGTTCCACTGTTATCGTGCAGAGAAATTTGGTACGGGAAAGTGAGTTGACAGGCAGAACGAAACCGGTTTGCCTAATTGACCGTACGGTTCGGATGCTTCCCGAAGCAGAAATTGAGGTTGAAACCCCGTACTTCAGCGGGAAGGTTACTGCTTTATGCATGACGACCCCCCTGTATGACCTTGTCATCGGAAACATCGACGGGGCGCGAGGGCCAAGTGATCCAGAATGTTTGGGAGAAGACCCGAAGATAGAGCCCTCGCCAACACAGCGGCCGCGAGATACAGTGGAGGAGCATCCCGTGACGGATCTCACTAGAGCCCAAGGTGAAACCGCGGCGCAAGAGACAGCGAAGGAGAAGACGATCGTGTCGAATAAGTTCACGGGCCGAGCAACCGGACTTACGTCAGCACGACCTCAACCGACCGACAGTGTAAAGGAGACGGAGTTGGCCAGCCGGGCAAAATGTAGAGGCATGATCAAGCGGGTAAATAAACAGACAGGACCCGTCGAATGTAATGACGCGTTAACGGTGTCGGAAGAGACAACGATGGCTGAGACGACGCCTCAGATATCGTCGTTGGAAAAGGCTCGCCGAAAAAGTACAAGGAAAAACAAGAAGAGATCGAGCGAGCACCGCAAGAAAGGGCGCAAGCGCCGCTCAAAGTACACAGGATAAGTGTTTAAGTCGAATCAGAATGTGTTTGGCAGTGCTGAGTGACATATGATGTGTTAATGTTGTGTTATCCTGTGTCACAAGTGTCGAAGTGTTGTGCTGTGATTTGAGGTGATGTATTGTACAATTGTTGCAATGAATGAACTTTGAACATTTGTATAGTTGGGAATTTGTGGTGGAGTGTTGTACTCATGTGCCTGTGGTTATATTTCATGTGTTGTGGAATTGAACTACAATGTAAGATTGTATTGAGTGATATATTGTGAATGTGACGTGTCACGAGCGACGGATTGTGTTACAGTCTGTGAGAGTGTGTGGTGACTTTTCGTGCTCGTTTGTGTGGTTTTGAATATTATGAGATAATATTCTTAAAGTGGGGGGCAGTGTCACAGAACGAGCGCTGAAAAAAGAGCGCGCCGCCAAATCCTTGCGACAACGGGCGGGAGAAACGCCTCGAGGTCAAAAGAAAAAAAAAGAAAGCAAACGTCCAAGGCTCCCCGGGCGCGCGCTCTCCCCGCGGAAGCGTGGCGTCGCAGACGAACCTCCTCACCCCGCATCGGCGGCCCAGCAAGCCCGCGATTTTTCTAGAACGAAAGGGGCGGGGTCATACCGAGTTGACTCACCGGCCGGAGAGGGCATTGCAACCGTCTCGCCCTCTTCCCAGCTTTCGCTGCGTATCGCGCCGACGAAATGACGAGAAGCGTCTGGAATGTCGCGCGCAAGGTATTTAACCGAGCAGCTGAGATGAGAGATCAGGAGGAGACGGAAGTGAGCGCCAGAGCGCGTAGGGATTCCGCCGTGTAGTCAGCGAAGGTTTTTGGTCCGTAGGGACGAAGCCGGAGATGAAGAGGATTTCCACCTGCTGGTGAAGGCTCGAGCTACAGGCAAGAGCGTGTGTTTACCGCTATTGAGCGAGGACGCGTGGCAACAGCTGCGTGTGTGAAGCCGACGTGGTTCCGGCAAAGAAGTTGAAGTTTGAAGAGTGGCCAATTGAAGACGGGAGGTTTCCTGGAAGAGAAACTTCGAGGGCTGCGGAACGACAACAACGCTGGACTTTGAGTGAGTGATTCTCGGAAGAGTATCATTCAGACTTTTGTTCCAAGAACTTTGGCACTGGATAGGTTTTCTATCTCTTTAGTCTTTAAGTGTCTTGGTCGTTCAATGCATGCGACTGCATTGTAGTGCGTATCGTTGTCCGTGTCCGTTGTTTTGAGTGTGGCTGATTGTTTTGTGTAGTACGTTGATTGATTGGTTTGATTGGTGACATATTGTATGTAACTATTGTGGATTGTGCATTCTTGTGTATTGTTTTCGATCTGCCAATTTTGAAAATATAATATTTGTTTTGTTTATCAACTCACGGCTCTGACTTGTTCTTTGGGCCACAGCCGGCGTCCGCTGGCGCACCAAAAAGGACCACTTCTAAATTGTCCACGCTTTCGTGGTGCGGTTCGGGGGGCCGATACTTCGGCTCTTGGAATTAGCCCGGCGATCGCCTCCCTAATAAACGGGACATGTGTGACAAGCCACCGCAGCAAAAACCTCTCTGGAGAGGTCATGCTACAGTATGCCCGGGTATATGACATGAAAGCTGTGAATTTCTTTTAAAAACGCTAACAATGATTTATGACTAAAAAGTGGTTCCCTACCGACAAACATTGCAGGGTGTGAAGGTATATGTTGTCGGTAGAGTAATAGAAAATGTTGTTTTCTTAGAGTTTCTAAGTGTTTACAAGGCTTAAACTCTGGCTGTTGCAAGGCATCAAGCCATTTCTGCAGAAGGGTGGTTTCTAGAGAGAATCTGCATGAGGAGTTAAAAAACACAAAATTGCAACTACCGTGAAAATAAAAATATATTTGGTAAACGATGAACATGCTGTCTGCTCGGTAGTTTTCTCTCGTTTAAACTTCAGCGGTTGACTTGGGAGGCTACTAGGAGTGTTAATTGTCTTTATTTTCTCTGCAACATTTAGTTGATTGATTGATTTGTAGGGTTTAACGTCCCAAAACCACCATATGATTATGAGAGACACCGTAGTGAAGGGCTCCGGAAATTTCGACCACCTGGGGTTCTTTAACGCGCACCCAAATGTCAGCACATGGGCCTACAACATTTCCGTCTCCATCGGAAATCCAGCCGCCGCAGGCGGGATTTGAACCCGTGACCTGCGGGTCAGCAGCCGAGTACCTTAGCCACTAGACCACCGCGGCAGGGCAAATGCAACATTGAGTTGTAAAGGAGCACATATATGACAAGGTTATTTATTGCATAACTTCATTCTCGATAACATCAAAGCAAGAGCGTAGCCAGGGGCGGGGGGGACTAAGGTAGTACAAATTCCCACCGAAATTCTTCGGTTTTGCTTGTGTATATACGCATGCACACACATCACACGCGAACATGCATAGCTTATGGTTGAGTCTCACTCAAGGAGAAATTCTGGCTACGCCATTGCAGCACAGCGTTCAATATTGTAGACGAAATGAAGTAACTAGCACAATGGTGGAGTATCGCGCGAAGGGCTGGCGAAAAACGTTTTCGCTCTAACTTCGCGTGTGGTTGCTCGGCTCCGTTTTGTTTTTATACCTCGGCTAGTCAGCGCAATTCAAAGTTCCTTTACCGCTTACCTGCGGTGTGACAAATTTTTTCTCCCGGTTTCGTACTTTTCTGAGCATTGGAGGTAAGCACAACGCCATGACACCGTGAGGATAGTTCAAATACCGGCTCTTAGCGTGGGTGCACCATGAAGCAGATGACAGTTACACAAGTTTTTTTTTTTGCAGACGCTGAGTCATGTAGTACCTTCAGCAGAGTTTTCCTTTTGACACTGGATAATCAAATACTAAAACAGTAGTAGTTAGGAGCTTCACTCTTAAACTTTAAAAACTATTCCAAATATACTGCTGAATTTGGGAGGGAGACCAACCATTGTGCTCTAGCGGTGTTGCGCTACTTATTACTTACATTTTGCCTCTATTTATTTTTCCTGTTAACCTAACTTTTTATTGCAGATTTCATAAAAAACTGAACTAGTTTTTATCTTCGCTATGTTTTTATTGTAAATTGCATTTGAAGTGGTTTTCACGCTTTAAGCCAAGCCTCGCTCAACACCAGCCAATGCAAGCCTCGAAGACACATAATTTTTTTTAATTCACATACTGCAGCCCATTAAGGGCTATAGCAGGAGTGGGTGAAAAAAAAAACAGAGCAGTGAATTACAAAAGTACCACTTCCGGGAACACAGTACAATATAACGCACGAACAGAATACAATATACATGGCAATTCCATTCAGTACAAAAAATAAACATCCAATGAATGGACACTGCGGGGCGTACATATTAACAGAACAAAGCAAGAAACTATTGGTTAGAAACGACTTCCAAGAGAAGGCAGGAATCGATTTATCGATGCACTCCTAATCTCACCCGGCAGTAAATTCCATTGTTTTATCGTTCTGGGAAAAAAGCTAAATTTGAATAGATTGGTGTGTGCGTGAAAAGGGGCGAGGTTTAGGGCATGATTAGTTCGTGTAACGGTTGGCATAGCATACGTAAGATAGCTGTTATCGGAGAGACGGTTGACTGAGTGAACGACGGCATGCAAGAATTTGAGCGACTCGATATCGCGTCGAGTAGAGAGTGAGGTTAGATTTAAAGTAGTAATGGCGGATGTAGGCGAAAAATGGTGGTCATAGCGTCGACAAATGCAACGGATTGCTTTTTTTTGCACAGATTTAGTTTGTTTTATTTCTCTTTTTTTGTACGGACACCAAACGATAGAGGCATAATCAAGAACTGGACGAATTAGTGTTTTGTATATTAGTAATTTAGTTTCATGTGGGGAAGTTCTGAGGGTACGTCTTAGGTAGCCTAGTTTTTTAAGAGATTTGGTGCAGACTGAATTGATATGTTTAGACCAGGAGAGGTTAGTGGTGAAAATCACGCCAAGGTATTTATAATCTGAAACCCTTTGGAGCATTAGATCATTGAAAGAGTAGTTGAAAACGGAAGTCTGCGTTTTGGTAGTGAACGACATCGAGACACTTTTACGGAAATCGATATTCATTTGCCATGTGTCACACCAAGAGCAAAAGGCACTAAACGAATCATTGAGAAGATAGTGACCTTGAACGGAGTTTATGGTGTTATATAGAACGCAGTCATCGGTGTAGAGACGTAATTTACAGGTAATAGATTGTGGTGCGTCATTATTAAAAATCAAAAATAATAAAGGACCAAGAACAGACCCTTGTGGTATCCCTGATGTGACTTTGATTTGAGATGATTTAACAGAGTTAAAGCTACGTATTGGGAGCGATTAAAAAGAAAATTGGCAATTAGGTCTACAAGACTGAAATTTTTTAGGATGGCACCGAGTTTTTTGAGCAACTTAGAATGCGAAACAGCGTCGAAAGCTTTTGCGAAATCAATGAATATTACGTCGACCTGGTGGCCGCAGTCAAGACTTGCAGAAATGTCATGGGTAAATTCTGTCAATTGGGGTAAATTGCTGGATTCCCTAACAAAGCCATGCTGCAGATTAGATAAGACGTTGTTAGCCTCAAGAAAGTCGATTATATGTTTATAAATGATGTGCTCCAACCGTCATTCCCGTCATTCCCAGCGTCATTCCCAGCGTCATATACCGTCATTCCCAGCGCTCCAACATCGCCCTTTAAGAAATTCGCATAGACGGTGGCCCCACACTTCCCTCTAGGTATTTGTGAGAAACTCTATGTCCACGATGCCTACGATAGGGTGTACCTGCGAGTTGCACCACAAGAGACGCTCATCGGCGTCCCTGCCACGTGTGGTCTCAGACCATAGTGTAATAGCAGGTTCGGCTGGTGTCACCGGTAGCGTTTTCTATGCAGTCGTGCCATGCCGTACATTCATCTAGGCATGGAGTTTCTTAATATACACTAGAAGAATCTCTCGCGCAAGTGTCTATGGGAGCTGCAACACACGACGCTTCAGCGAGCATGGGAATGATGGGTAGTAGACACATTTGTCTAATCTCCGTACTTCTGGCCTGCTTTGGGCTCCATGTGTGTTCGTGTGGCCTGGAGCTGTTTTCTTACGAAACAAAAATCACCAAATGTTGAGCGGTTTCATTTCAGCATCCTGCTTTTTAGACTTACATTTTCAAATCGGGTCACAAAATTCAAAAGGGATTTTTCTTTCAAAACAGAACCATAGCAATAAACACACAGCAATAAACATAGAAATAAACACAGCCGCAAGTAAGATTAGCCGCGAGCAACTACGAAGACTAGGCAAATGTGTGTACTGCCCTTCAAACCCATGGTCGATGAACGATCGCAGCCATAGAGTTTCTAACAATCACACTTAAAGAGAAATATGGCGCTAGTGAGCTCTTCTGGATGCAAGGGAATGACGGGATACGTGAGCTTTGAACTGACTCGGATTTGTATACCTCAAAGATGCGTCTGGCTTCACGCAAAATGATTGTTTTCTTACTAAAAGAGCACGTAATAAGCTACATAATTTTTACACTGCGCAGAAACGTGTTTTATTTAACACTATAACTTTCTGCGTTGATGTACAATTTTACGAAGCGTAGGAAGTAACTAACAGGCGCTAAACTTGGAAGGCAGACGACAAAGCGAGAATTCTTACATTCACGTTTATGTCATCTGTTTTTTTCCTTTGCCGTTTGTTGTGACTATAGTGAACAAGAATATGATCTAGTGGCGCAACTGGTTCGGCTGCGGCAACAGCTTTTATGTGGATGCCGCCTGATGGCGCCACTGCTAATTTTCATGCCAGCTTCGGCTGCGTTGTCGGGCCATCGCGGACTCCTCCAGAGCAGCGGATGTGATTACTTATAAAGGGTGTTTGCTTTCCGGTTCATGGAAACGTGAAATTACGAGGTTAGTTACTGCGTGGAGAACCTCGCAAAAGCGTTGGCACGGCGTCAGTAGCTAGTGACGGTTTTCCTCGGGGAATACGCACTTCACTGGCGTTTATTCGCGCAGGATATATCTTGGCTCGAAATGATGTTCGCCCACCGCTCAAGTTTCGGTCAGAGGCTTGTCAGCCCTCGGGTGGTTGCGCTCCTACTTTTGGTGGAGATCGTCATCCCTGGGAGCTACAAACAGCGACGCCTTCGGAGCGCCCCGGTTACCGATTGCGCAGCCCGGAGCAAAGCCATGAGAACTCATTCTTCACTTCGACATGTCGTAAGCTACTCGTTTGTTGGTGTGGGATATCTCGCAAAGTACAGACACCACCCAATACTGGCGAGACAATGCAGCAAATTGCACCGGCAAACATGCAGTAGAGTAGCTTGTTAAAACAGGAAATGCAATTATCCGGCCTGCAAGAGACGCTCATCGGTTCCACTCTCTTATGCGGCCCGCGGCCCTCAAGAACGTGGTACGCGTCCCGCAAAAACACTTGTTGAGGAGCACGCACCCGGGCCAGAGGAATAAAAAGCGCGTATCGTGTGCTCTATTATTTTTTGCCATCGCTGGGCCTCGTCTATATCGCTCGTGCTAAAAATTATGAAGAACATCTGCGAATGACAAAAAAGCGACAGTATTATGCTTCCTGTTTATGGCATTGGCCTTAAGCCGTACTTAACACGGTAGTAGATGTAACGTAATACAAGAAACGAAAGAAAAGCATAATATTTACTTTTTCACGTTTTGTTGGCTGACACTATCCCATAGGATTGCCCGTATCTATGCCTTCCGGGCGCTTTGGTGAGTCAGAAATACAAATACATACACTCACGGACGAGATTCCCGGTTTCCACAGGAATGCGAATACAACACTTCTTCGGCACCACAGCTGCTCGCAATCTCGTCACTCACCAACGAACACAAGCACAACCACAAGCAGCACACACCGCAACTACGAAAAGCCCGACGGCACACAGAGAACGATGCAACAAGCATTGTTTGTCGTCGAAGTGCAGTAATGCTGCAGGGACTGCAACGCCTATGTGAACGTGCCGCCGAACGCCGACGTCGGTTGCGTTGTGTGCCACCACAGCGCACAACGCAACTAGCGTCGTCAGCCCGTTGACATATAAGGTACACTCGTCGAAATAAGTTATTAGTCAGTGAGTAAACGCGTCTGTTTAGTAGTTTCCGGAGTATTTTACTACTTTCGCGGCATACTTTTACTAGCCACCAGCTAGTACAGGTATTCAATTTAGCCGTTACTGACCAGAGAACCTTTCTTAGTGGTTTTAACTAAGCAACTACTAAGTCACCTACGTTCCCAGATCGGTCGTAGATGCTGCAGTACATTGCGCCGTAATGGTGAGATTGTAAGGAAAGTTCAGGCAAGGTCTAATTTTATTGACTATCTTAAAAGAGCAGTTTCGTGCTATGTAATGGCACACACATAAGTAAATAGAAGGAGACTTGATGATGCATAGGTAACAACAATTATCTTTCAAATTCAGTGACTGCTAACCAGTACGTGGTGTGCGGTCCCGAAGCAGGGGTCAAAGTCTTCAAACTGCTGCTACAGTAGAATGCTGGCATGTCTAAGTCTTGATTTACTTGTGCATGTGCTCTCGTGATCCGCTCATATATAATCTCATACTCATATAAGCATGTCATATGCTCGTATGAGCCCACATGAGCATATGAGATTCTCATATGAACATACATACGTGAATTTGATTTCTTCAAATGATAATTTTGTCAATTCTCTAAAAATATGATGTGTGTTGTGCACGTATCCCAGTATAGTTACGTGACGTAATAAAAGCCAATAATATTTTCCGAGGGCCGCGTCCATTTGTTTTTCTTATCATATACTTTTGTATTAGAATCATATTGATATAGCCATAGCCACGCACACGAACATTTAACAAAATAGGCGAAAACTTCTATTTGCGGGGTTTACTGACAATTTAGTAATGAACTAACCACTCGGGTAAGCGCTATTCACTTACTAACCTAGCTGATAATTTTAACTACCCAACGACGTATAGCTTTTACAAAGCCTATTATTATATGGGCTAGGGTTGGTTGTGAGCCAAACGAGGTAGTTTATTTCCCTAAGGTCACTTTTACTAGCGGCAGATTCTGTGACAAGTTACGGGCTACTACTTAGTTAGTGAATATACCAACCTGTTTTCTAAGAGTGTAGAGCTTCCAGGCTTTGACGAAGTTTCTTGAGGTGGCGGTGGCTCAACGCGCCAAACTCACACACATACTCGCGTGCATGCACTTATTGACTCTCGCGCTGCCCACGCTATCCAGAGGAGACGCCGCCAGCGCATGCTCGCCTCGCACACATGACATGAAAAGGTGCAGTGGCACCGCGACAAATCCTAGCAGCCGTCCTGTGCAGTTTCACATCGCCAAGACAGCAACCATGGCCTGCCGTTCGCGATACAAGATCATAGCATAGTTCACTACAGTTGTGCCGTCATGCGGAGTAGAATTTAATTTTAGAATCTATACGCGTGATTGAGATCCGGTTATAAACATTTTTTAAGAGAAGCTTTATATACGCAGTTGTATTCGCTTTTGAGCCGAAGCCTCGCTCAACACCAGCCAACACAAGCCTTGCAGGCACATATACCGTCATTTGCAGCGCTGCAACATCTCCCTTTAAGAAATTCGCATAGACGGTGATGCCACACTTCCCTCTAGCTAGTTATTCGTGAGAAACCCTATGGCCAAAGAGGAAGGAAAAAACTAGGAGAGGCCCTGACGTCAGTCGTTGTGAAGCCGTGGTGAAGCCGGAAGTTGGTCATATCGACTGGCCAAGTTCTCCTCTCTTGTTTACATCCGTATGTCAAGCAGAAGGCACGACTCCCTCTCTGGCTCGGAAAACACGTGGTCGGTGCAGTGCGCGTGTCGTAACGATCGTAAACTAACGGAACGGGGCTCAACACTCTGTTGCAGCATGACACCTTCGGCGAAATCATTTCGTCCAACTAATAACAGCAAGTAATGGCTCGCCGACGACGATGCAAGTACAAGAGAACGTGTGCTAGATGCACTGACAACGGCGAGTGTTTTCACGTCATTAATTCAGCAACTCCACAGACATCACGATCGGTCGTGCGCCTTCTTCTACGGTTGCATTCCGACACGAGGCCGACGCAGCACCCGGCCACTACGCCAGTTTTCCGCGCGATACTCACCGGCGTACTGTATACACACTTCAAATGCTTCTTCATCCGAGTCGTCCGCCGTACGACACATAGATATGCGCTCGTTCTACGCACTGTTCAGGCCCCAGTGGTGGACAAAACGTTTTGTAAATGTTGCCAAGAGTACAGTACCTGTCAGGAGAACACGTCCTAACCGATAACGCGGCGCAGAGCACGGATGTTGTCCGCCATGGCTCAGCATGAGACCTGCGGAGGCACACATGCCGCCGCCAGCCGCGGCCGCTCACTGCTAGAGCAGCTACACTGCGCAACACGTTACCATAGCAATGCCGCCATTGTGCCTAGTGATTATGGCCGCCATGATGCCATTTTCTCCACACTTTTCCCTTTGCGTGCCGGCTGAGCATGCATGCCCTCTCCTATCTTTCCTTCCTCCGTGGCTCAGATAGATTGGATCTCACCGGAATGGTCGTCTGTATACAAGCAGGCGCTTCTCCAGACGCTCAATACTACAAGAGTGGAAACTTCGGCTAGTTGGTGCGTAGTCATATTTGCAAGATGTTTCAGCGCGCGAACAAAGGAAAAAGGACAGGGTAGACAGAAAGAGCGCTGAAAGCGTTCTTTCTGTCTACCCTGTCCTTTTTCCTTTGTTCGCGCGCTGAAATATCTTGCTCAATACTAGTAACGTTTATTTTTTAGATTTTAAAACAAAATAAGCCACAAAATACAACTGTGTGTTTTTTTTTTAATTTTGGCTTTTTCTTTTCGACGCGACGTGGCGCATCGTCGCGTGAAAGCCATCCAGACGTCTTCAAATTCTCGGACAGCATGGACTCGATGCTGTCTTTTAAGCAGTGGATGTGCAGGCTGTCTACGTGCTGTCTAAGAAATGGAACACAGCCAGGATTATCTGCGGAGCGCTATCTCTGAAGTTGCGAAATTTACAGCAAATGCAGGAATTCAATTCTCACAAAAAAGTCGGAGTTCATACAGATCCGGGCCCTATATTTGAGAAAGCAGCAACGACCCTACACTGAGGTGTACCTAAACGGCTGGCCATTAAAAAAAGTGAAAAAACTACGCATATTAAGTCTGTGGGTTCCGGATTACGGCAGGGTCGGTCCCACCTTAGCCTAATTTAGGAAAACCGCGAAAGGCTTCGGTAGCGCGCATGATCTATCAAGTTACTAGAAATAAGAAAGGTTACACAAAAGCAAAAACAAACAGGCTAGTCCAGTGTTTTGTCATAAGTCGCGTGAAATATGGCCTCCTGTTCCAGAAACGGCAAGCAGAGATACCGACCAGGTAAACGTTTTAATACGCACAGCGTACAAAACAGTCCTAGGACTGCCACACAATACAAGCATTGAAAAACTTGAAGACCTGAGCATCCATAACACAATTGAAGAGCACGCAACATCAGTTATTCCCGCACAGCGGGAACCGCTAACTCAACAGAGCGAAGCAAAACCTTATTACTAAAGCTGGGAACTCACTAAGGCCACAATATTACAGAGATCGGATATTTCTTCTACCCCATGAGGTCATAGAACACATAATGGCTTCTCTTATTCCTAAAAACATCACTTCCAGGTATCACAAGGGCAGACATGAAGCCAGGGCATTGGAAAGGCAGTTCGGACTCCATCGAGAAGTGTCCTTCACCAACGCGTGAAAAAAAAACCAAATACCAATACACTGTCGTGTCGATAAATCAATCTCGTACTATCACAGCAACCGTACGAATTGCCCCAGTTTGCACTATAGTTAACTATAGTTAACACGGCCGAGTCGGCAGCCACAGCATTGGCCATACGAGATGCCGAATACACAATCCGAGACGCCCTAGTTATCTCGGACTCGCAGTCAGCATAGCGCCAGTACCTGACCGGAGTTCAATGAAAAGCTACAGCTAAATTTTTAAGAACACAGTTTGAACAATATTAAGTAATATATATGAAGCAATATAGCTATGAAGCAATATAGCAATATGAAGCAATATAGCTCAATCCTGAGTTTAACTTGCGCCCTTAGATCTGGACGAAAAGTAGCGCATAGTGATTTTACCAAAACCGCCTTTTTTACTATACCGCCGATGTGGTACAGTGGTTATGTTGCTCCATTTCTGACCCACAGTTCACGGTATCGAATCCCTGTCGTAAGGGTTTTTAATGTAGGTGAAAGTAAATACTCGAGGCTCGTATATTTTGATTCAGGTTCATGTTAAAAACCCAACATGGGAAAATTTCACGAGTGCCCCACTACGCGTTGTGTCTCATAAACATATTGTGGTTTTGGGATGTCAAACCCCATCAATTGATCATTAACCACTATGTTTTTACGGCTGTTCGGAAAATCTATATCCAACAACAACTTACGTTAATTTTCTTTCTTGATTTTCAGCAGGCGCCCATGGTTGATATATTTGGCTGAAGCCGTCTGTACGTTTCTGTTGAACAACAGAATGTCTTCTGGGCGGACTTGTAATTCACGGTATATGTTCAGAGAGCGATGCCAAAGAATATTTTTGTTGTTGTAGCTCTCAGGTACAGCTTTAGGCGTCTCAACGATGAAAAAAGCATTCTGTCTGCAGCTGTGCTTACCGGCAGAGTTGCCGGAATCTTTAGAAGACGGTGTACGTTTGGAAAAAAAACTTCTGGGCAATTGGCAAGCGCTTGCATCGCAGACATGCTCATCGTTTCTCGCTTTTCTCGCTTCCACTTCGCAGCCCATACTGCTAACTTCCTTTGAAATGCTGAAGTTGAGATAACGTTGCTGGATTCCGTGCCGACCGGTTGCGCCCTCACGTTCTCCGGCGTCAGCGTAGCTCTGGCCGACTGGGCTGGCCCTACGTCTTCTCCTGGCGCCGACCTCCGACGACAGTGTAGCTCTGACCAACTGGGCTTGCTCTACGCCATCTCCTGACGTCGATAAGAGATCTCGCAAGTGGTGCCCCATCCTCGCGCTCCTGTGACCGTGTTTCTATCTTTTCTACCTCTTCTATCCCCTCGATTTGTCGTCGCTCTCTCTGGCTTTCCTCATCTCTCTTTCTCTTTCTCTACACCTTCATTCCTATCCTTTCAACCCCTCCTCATACCCATCCCTTGTGAGCTACTGCTGAGGTGTCGCACCCTGATGCAGACAGTTGTGGGGCTTACTTATCTTTTCTTTTCCTTCTTCTAAACATAAACACTCCCCCCCCCCTGTTCAAGTACACGTCAATAAACTCCTCGGCAGTGCGAAGAGTGTCAGGCTCAGGAATATTTTGTGGCAGAAGCGAAGAAGGCATCTTCTAGGTGTGCCCTTTAATTTTAACTTCAATGAGTGCCTTTAAGGCACTCATTGAAGTGGTCTAATAAATAGTCTAGAAAAGGCCAGAAATACTGAAAGCCTAAAGTGCTCTTCAACGCCAGCAGCTGGCACGTCAATTCGATAAAGCTGCCTGCCTGTGACACGCGGCATCCTCATTTCAACAGGTGCGGCTTTGGCATCCTTTACAGAGGCGTCGTATACATCATTAAAGCCAGACTCCCGATTCTAGAGCATTGCAGCTTTAACGTCGTCGGCACGCATCAACGCGGTGGCCAGGTCCAAAGAGCTAGGCTGAAGCAACCTCGAAAACGGAAGCTTTATAGAGAGTACTTTTCCGCTATAGAGACCGTAGCGACGAAATCTACGAAAAAGAAAGGCATTACGCGTTTTTGTGCGCGTTTAAGTTTTTTAGAGCATACATGCAACGAGCAAGCCATTTTTATGTGAGTAGGTATAGTGTGCGGTCCCAAGTGAATTTTCGATTCATGATGATGTTTGATGTTTTATGGCGCAAGGGCCCTTTCACGGCCAAAGAGCGCCAGTTCCTCTTACTAAAAAAGTGGACAATGATTGTGATAAGCGGCTGTATAAGGGCCATAAAATTCCTCGCGGTAAGGCCGGTAAAAACATACAAGTAATAAAATCATGACCATGCCGTGAAATGTGTGTGTGGTTTGAATAGAGGACAAAAGTTGGTGATTATAAAAGACGATGGTGGATATGTATGGCATCAGCACAAGTGCCTCACTCGTTCATACCCTTGCGTCCAAGGGCCGTGAGGCGTGTGCTTTCTTGTGTAGCCACCGCAGCAAAAACCTCTCTGGAGAGGTCATGCTACGGTATGCCCGGGTATATGACATGAAAGCTATGAATTTCTTTTAAAAACGCTAACAATGATTTATGACTAAAAAGCGGTTCCCTACCAACAAACATTGCAGGGTGTAAAGGTATATGTTGTCGGTAGGGTAATGGAAAGTGTTGTTTTCTTACAGTGTCCAATTGTTTGCACTCAATTAAAATGTGAAGGACTGTCAATGCTTCACCACATCTGTCAGACAATGGTGGATCGCCATCGGACAAAAGGTGTGTGTGTGTCGTGTATGTGTGTCCTATCCTGAGTCTCGTTAGTATTACCTCTGTATGACGCGATTTCGATACGGGCAGCCAATGACCAAGGTGTGGCTTAATAACGTGTAGTTTGTTTTGTGTGTGTGTGTATCCCACTTGCTCTGCCAGTACACTCTGAGGTTTCGTTTGAGAGACGGCTTAAGATCAAGGGCCGGGATTGATATGGGTGTAGGGCCAGTGCTTTTGTGGACGGATGCAGCGAGCTGATCCGCCCTCAAGTTGCCTTGAATCTCACGGTGCCCTGGCACCCAGCACACTACAACATGTTGTTTGAGTGTGTAGAGTGTGCATAAAATGAAGTAAAGTGAGACAAGGACTGTGTTTTTGTGTTTTTTAAGAGTGTGCAGAGCCGTTACTACACTGAGGGAGTCTGTATAAATTACTGCTTTTTGTATTTGTAATTGCTTGATGTGTTTAGCCGCCACAAGTATCGCATAGGCTTCTGCTGTGAAGATACTTGTGCCTGGATGTAGACGGCCAGCATCTGAAAAGGATGGACCGACAGCAGCGTAGGACACAGAGGAGTTAGACTTGGAGGCATCTGTAAAGAACTCAGGACGTGTGTATTTGTGTTGAAGTTTCAGGAAGTATGTTCGGATATGGGCAATAGGCGCATGTTTTGTAACTTCTAGAAAAGACACATCGCAGTCTATAGTCTGCCATTGCCACGGTGGCGGGTATGCTACAGGAGCCATTAAACTGTGTTCTAGTGAGATTCCAGTTTCCTCTGCTAGACTATTCAGGCGAATTGAGAAGGGCTGCCTCATCGAAGGCCTGTTTTGAAACAAAATTGAGCTCGAAAATCATTAATAGTAGAATATGAGGGGTGCTTCTTATCTGCTTTCACCTTAAGGAAATAAACAAAGGACATGTAAGTTCTCTGCAGATGAAGCGACCACTCATTTGACTCAACATAAAGGCTTTCTACGGGGCTGGTGCGAAAGGCACCCGTAGAAAGGCGGATGCCCAAATGCTGTACGGGGTCCAGCATCTTCAAAGCACTTTGAGTCGCAGACTGATAAACAACGGCCCCATAATCTAAGCGGGTGCGAATGAGGCTTCTATATAGGTTCATGAGACATTGCCTGTCACTACCCCACCTAGTACGTGACAACACGTTTAAAATATTCATGGCTTTTAAACATTTTGTTTTTAGATACTCAATGTGCGGTGCGAAGGTCAACTTGTTGTCCAAGATTAATCCTAAGAATTTATGCTCCGTATTAACAGACAGACGTTGACCGTTCAGTTCAATGTTGGGTTCTGAGTGCATGCCTCTCTTTCTGGAGAACAGGACACACGTGCTTTTTTGTGGGTTCAGTCGGAATCCGTTTTCCTCTGCCCATTTGGAGAGCTTGTTTAAACCTAACTGAACCTGCCGCTCACACATTGCCAGATTGCAAGACCTAAAGCCAAGCTGGACGTCATCGACATATGTACAATAAAACATATTGCGAGGGATGGTCAAGCGCAAGGAATTCATTTTTATGAGAAAAAGTGTGCAGCTAAGTACGCCACCTTGTGGCACGCCTGTTTCCTGGACAAATGTTTGGGAAAGAACCGTGCCAACTCGGACACGGAATGTCCGGTTTGACAGGTAACTTTTGATTATGTGAAACATTCTTCCGCGCACGCCAAGGTGGGATAGGTCTCTTAGAATTCCAAAACGCCATGTTGTATCATACGCCTTTTCGATATCGAGGAACACAGAGAGAAAATATTGCCTATGGACGAAGGTGTCTCTGATCTGTGCCTCGATACGAACAAGGTGGTCTGTGGTGGATCTACCTTCTAGAAACCCGCACTGAAATGGGTCGAGCAAATTGTTTGTTTCAAGAAAGTGTACAAGTCGGCCGTTTATCATTTTTTCGAAGAATTTGCACAAGCAGCTTGTAAGTGCAATAGGCCTCTAACTCGAAGCTAAAGAAGGGTCCTTGCCCTCTTTCAAAATGGGAATAACAATCACCTCTTTCCAAGAGGTAGGAATAGTGCCAGAAGACAAAATAGCATTGTACAAACAAATTAAGGTTTCTCGGGTTTCGTTAGGTAGGTTTTTAAACATTTCATACATCACACGGTCTGAACATAGGGCGGAAGTACTGCAGGAGTTTAGAGATGTTTGGAGCTCAGCTAAACTGAAAGCTTCGTTATATGCCTCGTATCTAGTGGATTTGTGTTCGAGTTTCTGCTTTTCTATTCTTGTTCTGTATTTTTGGAAAGGGTCAGTATAGTGGCACGAGCTGGATACCTGTTCGAAGTGTGCACCAAGGAAGTTTGCCTGATCTTCCAAGGTATCACCCTGAGTGTTTACGAGGGGAAGTGTGTGTACTTGTTTTCCTGCTATCCTACCGATCATGTTCCAGACTTTAGCCTCCTGTGTGTATGAATTAACCCCTGATAAAAACTTGTGCCAGCTTTCTCTTCTGGCCTGCCGACGCGTTCTTCTGCCTTGAGACTTTATTTTCTTGAAGGTTTCAAGATTTTCGGCTGTCGGTGAGTTCCGAAGCAGCCTCCAAGCTCTGTTTTGCTGTTTGCGCGCGTTTCGGCATTCAGAGTTCCACCATGGCACACGTCGTTTTCCAGGGTGTCCATTTGTTTGTGGGATGCATTTTGTTGCAGCATCAATCAAAAACGCTGTGAAGTAGTTCACAGCAACATCAATGTTGAAAGTACAGACGTCATTCCAACCTAGACGAGCGATAGTATAAAACTGTTCCCAGTCGGCTCTGTTTATTAGCCACTTGGGAACACGTGGTGGGCACTCGGTTACTGTAGTTGTGCTCAAAACTACGGGGAAGTGGTCACTTCCGTACAGATTACTGACGACATTCCACTGGAGTAGAAGCACAAGAGATGGAGATGCTATGCTTAGGTCTATGGAGGAGTAGGTGTTATTAGCGAGATTATAATAGGTTGGTTCTTTTCGATTCAGGAGACACGCGCTCGAAGAGAAAGAACTGTTCGATCAGTCGACCTCGCGCGTCATACCGAGAGTCACCCCATAGCCTGCTATGCGCATTAAAGTCTCCAAGGAGAACATAAGGCTCCGGAAGTTCATCGATTAGAGAGTGTAAAACACGTTTTTGCAGCTGATAGCTAGGAGGAATGTAAATAGTGCAGATTGTGATCAGTTTATCAAAAAGAACTGCTCGAACAGCCGCTGCCTCAAGGGATGTTTGGAGTTGTATGTGTGTGCATGCGATTCCTTGATTCACTATGATGGCATACCTCCGGATGATGTCATGGCATCAACACGGTCCTTTCGGAAAATAACGTATTTACGAAGAAAATTTGTGTGTTTTTAATTAAGGTGTGTTTCTTGTACACACAGCACTTTTGGTGAGTGTTCGTGTAAGAGTTCTTGGATGTCGTCAAGGTTTCTGAGAAGGCCCCTGACGTTCCATTGTATAATTTGAGTGTTCATGATGAATGTAAAATAGGGCTGTGTGTACGAAAAGCGAGTGGCTGTTTAGACAGGGAATTAGAGTTCACATAACAGGGCCGTCACCAGGCCCTGTTATCTGCTTTTTTGTTTTCTTGGCGCGCTCCAAGGAGCCACGCCGCTCGTTCGGCACCAAGGGTACCGATCTATCCATTGCCTCCTCAGAGGCACTGGATGCCCGCACGTGCGGGCTGTTAGTACGAATTTCGGGCCTCGCCTGGTGAGGTGAAGCCTTGAGACCCGAGGACTCTGGAGTCTCCGGTCTCTGTTTTGGAGTAGGCGGTGTAGCCTGGGCTACAGCCACCTTGGGGGCAGGTGCCACAACCACCGGCTCGGTATGCGCGGGCCAAAGGTGTGGCGAAAGCTGGTACGGCGGTGCCCCCTGACGCGCCGCATCAGCGTATGTAGGTCCATAAAATGGAGCGACTCTTAGCCGTGCTTCCTTAAATGTAATGTTCTCCTTCACCTTCAATGTACTTATTTCTTTTTCTTTTTTCCAGTATGTGCAGGAGCGTGAATATGCGGCATGGTTTCCTTCGCAGTTTACACAGTGTGGCGGTTGTTTGCAGTTCTCAGACACGTGGCCTAGGACTCCACATTGTGCACAAGTCTGGCGACCACGACAGGTTTTAGAGCCATGGCCATACCTCTGGCATTGGAAGCAACGACGAGGGTTTGGTATGTACGGCCTGATAGATGTCTTCGTGTACCCTGTTTGTATAGATTCCGGTAGTTTACTGGATGCAAACGTGAGTATTAAGTGTTTTGTCGGTGTTTCCTTATTGTCTCTTCTGATGATGATTCTCTGTACATTAGTGACATTTTGGCTCTTCCACCCCTCCAAAAGTTCAGTCTCAGTAAAGTCAATTAAGTCCATGTCAGATACCACTCCGCGAGTTGTGTTCATTGACCTATGTGGTGTTATGGTTATTGGTATGCCACCGAAATCTGAAAGACGGTCTAGCTTTTCAAATTGTTCTTTGTCGCTGATTTCGAGGAGAAGGTCTCCACTAGCCATTTTGGTTACCTTGTATCCTGTGTCAAGAGTTTCGGTGAGACATCTAGAAACTAGGAAAGGAGAGACGGTCCTGGCTTGCTTTTCAGTTTTTTCACAATGGATAACATGAAAGTGAGGATATGTTTCTTTTGGCTGGTTGAAAAAATTTATAGCATCGGTGCGTACCCGCTTTAAGCCTGTACGATCAGACATTAGGGGGGATGCTCCATGCATGCCTTTCTTATTTTTGTTCAGCAGCGTTGGCGGCCACCCACCACGGAGCCCAACGAGGGGACGCTACAAGTTTACAGATGCTGAAAACTGCAGACGCCAGCCGTACAACGCCACTATAACCCAATGCGCCTAGACCTAGGTAGGCTATTAGCACAGGGTTAACCCTAGCCGCCAGGAAGTTTGGAAGTAAACGGAAGAGAGTAGAAGACAGGACAGATAAATAGTAAGAGATAAAGACGAAGATGTAGGGAGAGAGAGAGATAGGAAAAGGCGACTGCCGATTTCCCCTGGGTGGGTCAGCCCAGGGGTGCCGTCTACGTGAAGCCAGGGCCAAAGGGGTGTGTTGCCTCTGCCGGGGGGCCTTAATGGTCCAATCGCCCAGCGTCAGCTCAACCCCCAGGATCCCCTTTTCCCCGGACACGGCAAAGCCACGCACGGCTAGGCGTGGGAGGGAGTAGAAACTCCCCCGTTAGCTCGGGTCCGTGGTGTCGCTACACACCAAACGTTTACTTGCGCAGGCGCCCCTGCGGGGGAATTTTCGATTCAGACCAAATAAATATTTCTCAACAATAGTTACATTGCCTTTGCAGATTTCACAATACAACCTCTACGATTGGAGCAATCTATTGCTATCAAGTCACAGTGCAACTGTAATGTCATCGAAGATTGCGAGAAAGTCTGCCGGAAAAATCACGCATGCGAAATTGTGTAGCGAAAGTGCAGCATACCTTAGCAAAAAATACTTCCTGGTATCGCAACCATGCTTAGATGCGCACAGTAAAGTAAAAAAAAATGCCGACTAGAAGCTATCACAGCGACCAGGCCTGCTTGACATATGGATCTTAACATAAAAACCATCTCCATAGGCATGCAGTCACTAACATCGATAGTCAGAAATTGGCTCAGCAAAGTGAGCAAAACCAAAATTCAATAATAAATGTACAAAAACATACTGCGTATATTTCTCATTCCACATTGTAAGCTGAGCCATCCTTGGCTTGTGAAACGAACTTCACCCTGACGAAGACTACGCCATCTACGCTCAACGAAGAATAACGATGCCTTCTCCAATCGGGTGGAACGTGGCAATGATGTGTTTTTGAAGTCTAGTCCATTCAGTGGTGCGACAAAAGGCCGTTGCTCCAAACGGCCGCTGTACCTGCTGTTTACTGAATATTACTGAATATTACTGCAATTACTTTACTGTGACTTTCTGTCTTCATACGCATACGCATGGGGAGGTGGGGGAGGGAGATTTATGACTTTTATATGCATTTACACAATCTGCTCACACTACCGCAGATATTCACGTCACAGAGAAAAGCTGAAGCCTGTGTCTACCTCGCCCAGTCAGGTTAGTGTGACCCCCCCCCCCCTATCCCGGAAATAATTTCTGGCTGCGGCCCTGCAGTCGAGTTGTCCGTTTACCATTTCTTCGCCCAACCCAATTATCTCATTACTTGTTTAGACGCGTTACTTTTGCTGCGAATTTCGTAGAGGACGAGGAGCGACATTATCATCATCGGGGATTAAAGCAGGGCATAAGAAGAGGAACGTTGTTAGCGTTGTTACAAATTTCTTACGAGAGTTTAAAAGAATAGAAAGCTAAACGTAGGTAAATTCAGATTTTTTATGCGTAGACGTTTTCTTTTCAGTTTTTTGTGTTTTTATGTCATCCTGTTCAAAGTTTTTTCTTTGTTCTAAAATTCTTCAACTTTCAATTATTACCTGTATTACCTAATGAATTCAACCCTTTCTTTCAAGAATTGAGTTAGTTTTAAAAGCAAGGCACCGTCCGACTCATGGCCGATCCCCCTAGTTGGGTTGCGCCAAGTTGTTGAGGAGCCAACCAACCAAAAAAAGAAGAGGTGAACAGAGCGGACTTCACAAATTTCAACCGCAGTCGTAGCCTCGAGGACATTTATGAAGCCACCATATGTAAAGCTGATGTGGGAAGCCTAACCGTGTACCATGCAGTGACCCAGATCGTAGGACATAACACCTCGGCGACACCCGGAACTTCGTTTTGCGGTTCTTCATTGACGTCGTGCGTGTTGACTCGAACTTCGCCTCGGGTTTCGGCCGGCCAGTGATTTCTCACATTTACAAAACTAGACCAGATCATGAATGCCCTCTACGAGAGGCGGAGTCATGTGCGCAAGGCCGTCACGAAACGCATCGCCAACATTGAACGTTTAGTACGCGCAGAGCGTTCATCAGTAAGTGAGGTACGAAATATTAATCGAATTTTGAATGAGCACTCCAAGCTACCTAAAAAAATTGAAGAGGAAGTAGAAGACGCCGTTCATATCAATCGCTTGGAAACTGAGATGGACGAAGCAGAGATTTATGAATACCAGGTCATTCTAGCCAACGTAAGAGTGGAATATAAGATCGCAGACATCTGTGGCACTCTTCGTCTGTGGCACCACAACCAGCTTCTGCTTGTTCAGCAGCAATCTTTCTCTATGGAAGCTAGACGACTCCGACTGACGACAAAGTGCTGAACGTGCAGGAAGCCAAAAGGTAGCTGATTTCACCACCGTAACGAGCATTCAAGAACACGTAGAACCGCTACTTCCAAAGAACTAGCACACGCCTTCAGAACTCCCGTCAGAGTACGCTATCAATGAAACAAACGACACGACAGTTATAACAGCTCAAGTGCACATGGTGAAGGAAGAAAGTTCTATGGTCGAAAAGCAAAAGCATTTGAATATCTAAAAGAGCATTCGTAGGATATTAAGAATGGATGCAAGCCTAAGCCAACAGATTCAGATGTTGTACAGTCTTCGCATCCGCACGTAGACACGTCTCACAGAAGCAGACAAGACGCATTCAAGCGAAAAAAAGCAAGACAAAACTTGTGAGGGCGCAGGAGTCTGCTGCCTGTATTAGTCCTAAGATCTGCATGAGTAAGCTGCACACATAAACGGGGACAAGAATGCGGACCGTACAAGCTACCTCATTGCAAATTAAGAATATCGAGACAGGACCACAGTGGCGAATGAAGCAATCCAGTCCAGGGTAGAGGCAGAAGGAGGATGCTTCTAAGGTGTCTCCAGTCAAAGCGAGAAATTCAAAGACAAAGGTTCTCAAAATGAGCTACACCAGAACCTCGCAGATAAAGACATGTTTCGGCCAATGAAACTTGATCATCAAGAGCACAAGCTCACTGAAGGCGACGCGTTCAAAGGCACAGATATGGAACAAGCGTCGAACAAAACCAGGCGCTAGAGTAAACCCGGATTGTTCCACGTGGATTGACATGGTCCGCAAACTATTAGTGACGAACATTGCGTGTTTAGTGTTTATAGCAACTGTGATTTCGTTCATCATGAGGCGGCCACACTGTGGGAGTGCGGAGGATGTTCCGAATTGCGTAGAGGACTACGAGCGACATTATTTATCATCATCGGGGATCAGAGAAGGGTATTCGATTATATAACTACCCTTCGACGCAACGCCGTCATACATAAAAAATGAAGAGAGGAACTTTTTAGTACTATATATAGGTTTTCTGAAAATGAGTGTAGATTACCGCACCATGCATTGACGCTGTAAACCTCTTTTGCTTGTTTGTTTGCTTGTGACCTGTAAACAATGGCATATACCCAGTATGTGCGGGATTGGCCAAAAACAAACTTGTAGCATATGTAAGATAACTTCACAGTGATTGTCATCCTATGTACAAAGAAATGAAAAGAAGAAATTGTAAATTGTCTTTTAAAAATAAATAAAGCAAGAATAACAATTTGCACACAAGGTTTCTTCTTTGCATTACGTTAGAAGTGGATGCAAGGTGGCGTACAGGCGCGTCCATTCCGGTACTGCACGCGCTGCCATCCCTGCAGACAAACCGCAAGCCTTCCGCAGTCTGACACAGCGAAGACCAGGGAAGCTAACGGATGAAGGAGGCAAGTGAAGCCGCCAAGCTTCTCTTGCTGGAACAAATTTCAACACATCCGCTGTGGCTGGCTGAAGGCCACTAACTGTTTTTGGCTGCACAGGTAAGCGGCGCAGCACACGGGCGGCGCAGAACATGGCAGCGCCCAATGGGGAGTGCAGCAGCAGTGGAAACAGTGGCGTCGTAGTGACCGATGTATCGACCAACAAAAATGAGACACTGGAGGGTCCAGCTGTGGCCATATGGAACAAACTGTACAACACGTACCGTCAGATAGGGTTCCTCAACCAGCAAATCCGCGACCTCAAACGCCTTTACAGGCGTGCCGAGAAGTACAACAAGCAAGCTTTTCGCTACAACATCCTCATAAAAAGGTCCATCGCAAGTTGCATAAAGATGATGTACTGCCATTACGCCAACCCCAAAGTGGCTGAGCTTGAGCGCATCACCACGCAATTGGAAGAGGCGCGTTCAACGGCCAGTGACACCTCGGATGGCGTAAGAGTTTAGTTTTGGTGTGTGGCATGTTTTAAAGTTTCCATTATTGATGTCCCTTCCGTGTTGTTGCTGAGCAGTGTTCCGCTCGCAAGTGTTGTGAAGACTTCCTTAATAGTAATTGTTCGTGGGCGTCTTGTGCAGTGTCAATTCCTCTCTCTTTTTAAACGTTTCAGCGAGAGAGCAAAGTCCAAGCAACTTCTTCGGCAGTGACACGCCACCCGCCTGCTTAACACACGCGGCGACTTGAAGGCCAAGCGCACGTGGCGGTGTCGAGACTGCGTCCACGCATGGTTTCCCCTCAAAGCCTGCTTTATCAAGAGCTAGGACAGACCTCATTATGAACAGCAGTCTTTGTGCTATGAGAAGAATGCAGACGAAGCTGTGTAAGCGATCCGAACAACACACCATCCACCTGGGCACAGCGAAGCTGTGGGGTAAGACAGTGACAAAAGTCCATCGGATTTTGTGTTACTCAGGCCTTGGTTTCTCCTTTTTTATTACAATTTACCGTTTTACGGTCATGTGTGTGCTGTCATTTATACCCACGTTAGCATTAGCATTATATGATGTTTAGTTTTACAGGCAAATATGGCTGGCCAACCTTTCCTTTTTTATGATTTTGTGCGCTCACTCTTCTTTTGCACCACACCTTGGTGATGATATATGGTGTTTTTTGGCGCAAGGGCCATTTTATGGCCAAAGAGCGCCAGTTCATGAGACAGGAATGTGCACAATGGTTGTGATTAGCGGCTGTATAGGGGCCATAAAATTCCTCGCAGTAAAGCGGGTAAAAACATACAAGTAATAAAATCATGACTATGCCGTGAAAGGTGTGCATGGTGTGAATAGGTGACAAAAGTTGGTGATAATGAAAAACGATGGTGGACATGAATTGCATTAGCCCAACTACCTCACACGTTAGTACCCTTGCGTACAACGGCCGTGAGGCAAGTGCTTTCCTGTGTAGCCACCGCAGCAAAAACATCTCTAGAGAGGTCGTGCTACGGTGTGCCCGGGTATATGATATGAAAATTATGAATTTCCTTTAAAAACGCTAATAATGATTTGTGACTAAAAAGCGGTTCTCTACCGACGAATATTGCAGGGTGTAAAGGTATATGTTGTCGGTAGGATAGTGGGAAGTGTTGTCTTCTTAGAGTGTCTAAATGTTTACATTGAAGTAAAACGTGAAGAACTGTTAATGCCTCACCACATTTATCACACAATGGTGGATCACCACCAGACAAAAGATGTGTGTGTGTCGTGTATATGTGTCCTATCCTGAGTCTTGTTAGTGTTACCTCTGTTAGACGTGATTTTGATACTGGTGGCCAATGGCCAAGGTGTGCCTTGATAACGTGTAGTTTGTTTTGTGTGTGTGTATCCCACTTGCTCTGCCAGTAGTCCCTGAGGTTTCGTTTGAGAGACTGCTTCAGATCAAGGACCGGGATTGATATGGGTGTAGGGGCAGTGTTTTTGTGGACGGATGCAGCGAGCTGATCCGCCCTCACGCTGCCTTAGATCTCACGGTGCCCTGGCACCCAGCACACCACAACATGTTGGTTGAGTGTGTAGAGTGTGCAAAATATGGAGTAAAGTGAGACAAAGACAGAGTTTTTTGTTTTTTAAGAGTGTGCAGAGCCGTTACCACACTGAGGGAGTCTGTATAAATTACTGCTTTTTGTATTTGTAATTGTTTAATGCGTTTAGCTGCCACAAGTATCGCGTAAGCTTCCGCTGTGAAGATACTTGTGCCTGGATGTAGAGGGCCAGCATCCGAAAAGGAAGGGCCAACAGCAGCGTAGGACACAGAGGAGTTGGACTTGGAGGCATCTGTAAAGAACTCAGGACGTGTGTATTTGTGTTGAAGTTCCAGGAAGTATGTTCGGATATGGGCAATAGGCGCATGTTTTGTAACCTCTAGAAAAGACACATCGCAGTCTATAGTCTGCCACTGCCACGGTGGCGGGTATGCTACAGGAGCCATTAAACTGTGTTCGAGTGACACTCCAGTGTCCTCAGCTAGACCCTTCAGGTGAACTAAGAAGGGCTGCCTCATTGAAGGCCTGTTTTGAAAAAGAATGGAGCTCGACAAGTCATTAATAGTAGAGTCTGAGGGGTGCCTCTTGTCTGCTTTCCCCTTAAGTAAGTATACAAAGGATATGTAGGTTCTTTGCAGATGAAGCGACCACTGATTTGACTCAACGTAAAGGCTTTCTACGGGGCTGGTGCGAAAAGCACCCGTAGAAAGGCGGATGCCCAAATGGTGCACGGGGTCCAGCATCTTCAAGGCACTTTGAGTAGCAGACTGATAGACAACGGCCCAATTATCTAAGCGGGTGCGAATGAGGCTTTTATAGTGGTTCATGAGGCATTGCCTATCACTACCCCACGTAGTACGTGACAACACTTTTATAACATTCATGGCTTTTAAACATTTTGTTTTTAAATACTTGATGTACGGTACGAAGGTTAACTTGTTGTCCAAGATTAAGCCTAAATATTTATACTCGGCTTTGACAGACAGACGTTGCCCGTTCAGTCGAATGTCAAGTTCCGAGTGCATGCCTCTCTTTCGAGAGAACAAGACACACATGCTTTTTTGTGGGTTAAGTCGAAATCCGTTTTCATCTGCCCATTTGGAGACCTTATTTAAACCCAGCTGAACCTGCCGACACACATGGCCAAGTTGCATGACTTGAAGCCAACCTGAACGTCGTCGACATATGTACAATAGAACATATTGCGGGGAATGGACAAGTGCAAAGAATCCATTTTGATAATAAAAAGTGTGCAACTAAGCACGCCACCTTGTGGCACGCCTGTTTCCTGGACAAATGTTTGAGAGAGCACACTGCCTAGACGGACACGGAATGTCCGGTTTGACAGGTAACTTTCGATTATATGAAACATTCTTCCGCGCACACCAAGGTGGGATAGGTCTCTTAGGATTCCAAAACGCCATGTTGTATCATACGCCTTTTCGATATCGAGGAACACACAGAGAAAATATTGTTTATGGACAAAGGCGTCTCTGATCTGCGCCTCGATACGAACAAGGTGGTCTGTGGTGGATCTACTTTCTCGAAACCCGCACTGAAATGGGTCGAGCAAATTGTTTGTTTCAAGGATATGTACAAGTCGGCAGCTTATCAATTTTTCGAATACTTTGCACAAGCAGCTTGTAAGTGCAATAGGCCTATAACTTGAAGCTCAAGAAGGGTCCTTACCCTCTTTCAAAATGGGAATAATAATAGCCTCTTTCCAGGAGGTAGGGATAGTGCCAGAAAATCAGATAGCATTGTACAAACAAAGCAGAATTTTTCGTGTTTCGGCTGGTAGGTTTTTTAGCATTTCATACACCACACGGTCAGAACCTGGGGCAGAAGTGCTGCAGGAGTTTAGAGATGTTCGGAGCTCCGCTAGACTGAAAGCTTGGTTATTTGCCTCGTATCTAGTGGATTTGTGTTCGAGTTTCTGCTTTTCTATTCTTTTTCTGTATTTTTGGAAAGTGTCAGTATAGTGGGACGAGCTGGATACCCGTTCAAAGTGTGCCCCGAGGAAGTTTGCCTGATCTTCCAAGGTATCACCTTGAGTGTTTACGAGTGGAAGTGTGAGTACTTGTTTCCCTGCTATCCTACCGACCATGTTCCAGACTTTTGCCTTCTGTGTGTATGAATTTATCCCTGACAAAAACTTCTGCCAGCTTTCTCTTCTGGCCTGCCGACGCGTTCTCCTTCCTTGAGACTTTATTTTCTTGAACGTGTCAAGATTTTCCGCTGTTGGCGAGTTGCGCAGCAATCTCTATGCCCTGTTCTGTTCCTTTCGCGCATTACGACACTCCGTGTTTCACCATGGGACGGGTCGTTTGTCGGGCATTCCAGATGTTTGCGGTATGCACCTGGCTGCTGCGTCAGTTAGAAAAGCTGTGAAGTACTTCACAGCTTCATCTATGTTTAACCTACATATGTCTGTCCAACTCAAACGTGTAGTGTTGTAGAACTGTTCCCAGTCTGCTTTGTTTATCAGCCATTTGGGAACATGTAGAGAAGATTCATATGTTGTTTGTGAACTCAACACTACAGGAAAATGGTCAGTTTCATATAGATTATTTATGATTTTCCATTTCAGTGGGGGTAGGAGTGAAGGTGATACGATGCTGAGGTCTATAGACGAGTAAGTTTTGTTGGCGACGTTATAGTATGTTGGCTCTTTCCTATTCAACAAACAGGCACCGGAAGAGAAGAGAAATTGTTCAATGAGACGACCTCGTGCATCACAGCGAGAATCGCCCCACAGTGCACTATGTGCATTTAGGTCCCCAAGAAGCAAATAGGGTTCAGGCAGTTCGTCTATTAAAGACTGAAATTCACGTCTTTCAAGACGGTGGTGGGGAGGTACATACAAAGAGCAAATGGTGACGAGTTTGTTTAAAAGTACCGCTCGAACAGCCACTGCCTCAAGGGATGTTTGGAGTGGTAAATGTGTACACGCTACTCCTTGGTTAATAATAATGGCTACGCCACCGGATGACGCAACAGCATCATCTCGGTCCTTTCGGTATATGACGTAAGCACGTAAAAATTTGTATTGGAGGATTTTAGGTGTCTTTCCTGTACACACAGCACTTGAGGTGAGTGTTTGTATAAAAGCTCTTGGACGTCGTCGAGGTTCCTAAGCAGTCCTCTGACGTTCCACTGTATAATTTGTGTTTCCATATTGGAAGTAAAGCAGTGCTGTGTGTACGTTAAGGGAGTGACTTGTTTAAGCTGAAAGGTCGAGCTCAAATAACAGGGCTATTATCAGGCCCTGTTATGAGCTTTTTAGTTCTCTTGGCGCGCTCCAAAGAGCCGCGCCGTTCTTTTGGCACAAGGGGTGCCGCCGTATCCATTGCCTTCTCAGAGGCACTGGATGCCCGCTCATGCGAGCTGGTTTTTCGAAGCTTGGGCCTCGCCTGGCGAGGTGAGGCCTTGAGACCCGAGGACCCTGGAGTCTCTGGTCTCTGTTCAATAATAGGCGGAGTAGACTCAACTACTGCCGCCTTGGGGGCAGGCACCACAGCCAATGGCTCGCTCTGCGCAGGCCGAAGGAGTGGCGAGGGCTGGTGCGACACTGCCCCCTGGCGCGCCGCATCAGCATATGTGGGGCCATAAAATGGCAAGACTCTTTTTCTTGCTTCTTTAAATGTAATGTTTTCTTTTATCTTTAAAGTGATGATCTCTTTTTCTTTTTTCCAGAAAGAACAGGAACGTGAGTACGCAGCATGATTACCGCCACAATTCACACAGTGTGCAGGTGCTTCGCAGTTGTCGGACGCATGGCCCACGACTCCACTCAGAGCACAAGTTTTCCGGCCACGACAGCTTTGCGAGCCGTGGCCATATCTCTGACATTGGAAGCAACGGCGGGGGTTGGGAATATATGGTCTCACGGATGTCTTTGTGATTGATTGATTAGTGGTGTTTATTGGCGCAAGGGCCAGATATGGCCAAAGAGCGCCAGAGCGATGATAATGAATTGTGGGATGTGCAGTGTAGATAAAACAAATGTGACGTGGCTGTAAATGGGCCTAAAAAACAGTCGTAGTAGGTGTGTAAAATTATACATATGGTAAAATTATGGCAATGACAAATGATGTGAGCTATGGAGACATAAAATGATTTAAAAGTGATAAGTATGTCAAATAAAAACTTGGCATGGAGCACCAGTGCCTCGACAGAGCCCTTAAAACAAGAACTTGGAGGCCTGGGCTCATTGAAATATGCTATCACAGCAGCATCCTCTGAACAGAGGATGTGCTATGAACCTGTTGGGCTAAAAACATTCAATGTTGGACTAAACACATTCAGTACTACATCCTTTAAAAAGCTTTAAACTGATTTTGTATTAAAAAGCGGCTCTTCACCGAGAAATATAATCGGATGTAAAGGAAGATTATAGCGGTATGCTAAAGCAAAAAAATTGCCCGCAGCTTCCCTCGGGGGAACACTGAGGAGGATGCGGAGCATATAATTGGTTAACGGGGTGTTAAAGTGCGACTTACTTGGGTCGATGGCTAAATTGGTTAACGTGGTTGTGAAATGGGGTGTTAAATTGCGACTTACTTGGGTCGATGGCTAAATTGGTTAACGTGGTTGTAGGAGGGTGTGTTAAATGAGTGAACACGTACACACGTATGCGAAAGGACGGCGCTGGTCGAAGGGACGTCGATCATTGTGTTTGTGGATTCGTTGGAATTCATTTCACCGCGACCTTGGACGTCGACGCGCCGTACAAACCAACCGACGAGCGGCAACTGAGCGAGCGAGCGCCGACCTTGAGTTTATATACAGCGCGACGGCGCATGCACTGTCAGCTGTTGAATGTTCTCGAAGGAGAAGCGCGCGCGCGGCACAGATGGCGACGGCGCGACGGCGCATGCGCTGTCAGCTGTCGAATGTTCTCGAAGGAGAAGCGCGCGCTGCACAGATGGTGGGCGACGGCGCAACGGTGCATGCGCGCGCGTCAGCTGTCGAATGTTCGAGAAGCGGTGCGGACGGTGCACTACAAGGCGCGAGTATAAGATGCTTCCGCATCTAAAATATTTCTTTCTCTCCATTTCAGCTTCCGCACACTCCAGGAGGACGTGGAGGACGGTTAGCCTGTCACCACATCTACCACAAGTAGGAGGTTCATCGCCAGTCAGAAGAAAGTTATGAGTACCATAAGTGTGTCCTATTCTGAGGCGACAGAATAGGACATCAGTTCGCCATGTTCTTGTAGCGGAGGGCCAGTAACCCAACCGCGGCTTAATCAAATGAAGCTTATTATTTATTTTTTGTCCCACAAGCGTTGCCAGTGGCTTCGCAGTTTCTTTCGTAGAAAGGGTTTTAAATCTGTTGCAGGGACAGTAGCAGTGGGGTTAGTAGCCCGCATTATAATTGACGTGGCCATTTGGTCAGCTAACACATTGCCCTCGATACTTCTATGGCCAGGTACCCAGCAAATAGTAATATGCTGGTTGGACATATACGCTGTACACAGAACGGAATATAGCTCAATTATCGGATTTCTGAATCTGAAAAGGGATCTTAATGCATTTACGACGCTTAACGAGTCTGTGAATATAATTGATTTTTGTATGTTTGATTTCCGTGCATGCTTCACAGCGGACAATAGTGCATAACCCTCAGCCGTAAATATACTTGTTTCCGGGTGCAGCTCGCCGGATTCCGAAAAGGATGGTCCAACGGCTGCATAAGCCACCCCTGCATGCGACTTAGAAGCGCCAGTATAAAACTCTACGCATGAGTACTTGGACTCGAGTTCTCGGAAATGCATTTTAATATGTGCTTCTGGTGCGTGTTTAGTGATCTCAACAAATGAGGTGTCACAGTGTATAAGCTGCCACTGCCACAGCGGTAAAAGTATCCCTGTGGGCGTAGGACAAAGTTCCAGCAGCGGAACACCCATTTCCTCACATAAGTTTCTCACACGCAAGGAGAACGGCTTTCTCACTGTGGGTCGATTATGGAAGAGGGTGGCAGCGGTCATATCGTTTATAGTTGAATAAGATGGATGCTTGATGTTTGCACGTACCTTTATAAAATATGTGAAACTGCTATAGGATCGCTGCAGGTGAAGTGACCACTGATTCGACTCTACATAGAGGCTCTGGATTGGGCTTGTCCTGAAAGCACCGGTTGCAAGTCGGATACCCAGATGGTGAACGGGGTCTAGGATTTTTAATGCACTTGGCGTTGCGGAATGATAAATTATAGAGGCATAATCAAGGCGCGACCCGACAAGGCTTTTGTATAACTTTCGCACTTTCGATCACTACCCCATGTTGTACGTGACAAGAGTTTTAGGACGTTCATCGCTTTCAAACATTTCATTTGGCATATTTATTATGGGGAATAAACGTAAGTTTAGAATCTAAAGTGGTTCCGAGGAATTTATGCTCGCTGCTTACAGAGAGTTGGTCTCCTTTGATCGCAACATTTGGTTGTGGCATTACCCATCGTTTGTTGGAGAAAAGTATGCAAGTACTTTTCTTCATGTTTATTTTAAAACCGTTTTCATCCGCCCATGCAGATAATTTATTCATTCCAATCTGCACTTGTCGCTCGCAGACAGACATATTGCATGATTTGAAACTCAACTGCACATCATCAACATACACGGAATAAAACATCGCACTTGGAATGACTGACTGCAGGGAGTTCATTTTTACAATAAAGAGTGTGCAACTAAGCACACCCCCTTGCGGAACACCAGTCTCTTGGGTGAAAGTTCTAGAGAGAGCATTTCCCACTTTTACGCGAAAGGTTCGGTTAGACAGGTAACTTTAATTGTGTTTAGCATGTTCCCACGGATGTCCATGGTGACAAGATCGCGGAGAATCCCAAATCGCCATGTGGTGTCATACGCCTTCTCTAAGTCTAGGAATACCGAAAGTACAAACTGCCTATGAATAAATGCATCTCTGATGTATGTCTCTATGCGAACAAGGTGGTCTGTTGTCGACCTCCCCTCTCTGAAACCACACTGAAGGGGGTCTAGTATACTGTTACTTTCTAAAAAGTGGATTAAGCGCCGGTTTATCATTTTCTCATATAGTTTGCATAGACAGCTTGTTAGCGCTATTGGCCTGTAGCTGGCGGCCAAAGACGGATCTTTGCCTTGTTTAAGTACTGGGATGACTATAGCTTCTTTCCATGACAATGGAATATACCCAGCTGGCCACATGTTATTGAAGAGAGTTAGGAGTGTTTTTAGTGCTCCGGGGTGAAGGTACTTGACCATTTCGTATGCTATACGATTAACACCTGGCGCTGAGTTGTTGCAGCACGCAAGAGATGCCTTTAGTTCAGCTAATGTAAATGGGCAGTTGTAAGACTCACTGGATGGACGTTTACATTTAAGGGGCTGTCGCTCTTCGCGTTCTTTGAATTTTAAGAACGTTTCTGTATAGTTTGATGCACTTGAGGCGTATTCAAAGTGTTCGCCTAGGCAGTCCACCTGCTCCTCCAGGCTCTCCTCTCGGCTATTTACCAAAGGTAGGGGGTGTGTCTCCCGACCCATTAACTTGTTTACCGTATTCCAAACCTTCGTTTCGTCGGAGTAAGAATTTATACCGGAGATGTACCTATTCCAACTTTCTTTCTTTGCAAGACGACGCGTTCTTCTGGCTTGGGACTTAACCTGTTTGAAATTGTTGAGGTTTGCAGCTGTTGGGTAATTTCGGAGTAGTCTCCAAGCTTTATTTTGTCTATTGCGCGCTTTCCGACAATCGTCGTTCCACCATGGAATGCGACGTTTATTGGTCATTCCGTTAGTTTGCTTGATACATTTCACTGCAGAGTCAATAATAAAACCTGTCAGGAATGCTACAGCATCGTCTATATTAAAATCAGCAATTTCATCTCCGTCTAAAAATGTAATTTCTCAAAACAGTTCCCAGTTGGCTGACTTGGTGTTCCAGCGAGCAAAGTCAGGCGAGCATGTATCTTCTTTTGTTAACTTTAACATTATCGGGAAGTGGTCACTCCCAAAGGGGTTCTTGAGAACAGACCACTCCAGATAAGGAATTAGTGTACTCGAGACAATACTCAGGTCTATAGAAGAGTGTGTGTTGTGCGTAGTGCGATAATATGTTGATTCTTTTTTGTTAAGTAAACATGCACCTGACGAAAACAGAAAGTGTTCTTTTAGGCGTCCTCGTGCATCCAAACGGGAGTCGCCCCATAAAGGATTATGTGCATTTAGATCACCAACGACTATATATGGCGGAGGAAGTTCATCAATGAAGCTTTGAAATTCTGTCTTTGAAAGTTGATAGCACAGAGGAATGTAAATAGAAGTAATTGTTAGTAGCTTCCCAAACAGCACTGCTCGGACAGCAACTGCCTCAAGAGAAGTTCGGAGGTTTAATTGCTTACAGGCAACACCTTTATCAACTATTATAGCGACACCGCCCGACGAGGCGGCAGCGTCGTCACGGTCTTTGCGGAAGATAGCATATTGCTTTAGAAAATTTGTTTGTGTGGACTTAAGATGTGTTTCCTGAACACACAGCACCTTTGGAGTATGTTTATTATGGAGTTCTCTAATATCATCGAGGTTATGGAGAAGTCCTCTCACATTCCACTTTAAAATCTGCGTGTCCATTTTAGATGTGTTTTGTGCTGTGTGCTCAAGGATAGAAAATTAGCTCACGGACCCTTTCCAGGGGCCGTGACACGAGATTTTCCTTTTTTGGATCGGTTGACGGAGTCGCGCCGATCCTTAGGCGCTTGCTGCGCCCTCACGCTCGAAGTTGTGTCCATTGCCTCTAGCGAGGCACTGGACAAGCGCTCTTGCGAGCGCTGCGGTTGTTTTGAGGGCCTCGCCTCTAAAGACAAGGCCTTCGCGGCCCCCAGCCCGGAGGTTGGTGGGTCCTTCTTCGATGGTGGAGCAGCACTGGCTGCAACCGCCGTGGGGGCGGATGGCGTCACCGCTGGCTCACTATACGTGTGCCAGACAGGCGCCGGGGGCCGTCGTGGCGCTGCCCCCTGACGCGCCACTTCGGCAAAGCTGGTTTCTGGCAGGTAGGACACCTGCCTTCGTGCCTCCCTAAATGAAATGTTTTGTTTTACTTTAATCGTGACAATTTCCTTTTCTTTTTTCCAGCTGGGGCATGACCGTGAGTATGCGGCATGCTCCCCGTTACATTTCACACAGTGAGGAGAGTTTTCACAAGCATCAGATGTGTGTTCATCAGCACTGCATTTCGCTCAAGTTAGGCGGCCTCGGCAGTTCTGAGAATTGTGGCCGAACCGCTGGCATTTAAAACATCTGAGAGGGTTTGGTATATATGGCCTCACTCGAAGCTTGATGTACCCTGCCTCAACGGAGTCGGGCAGTACACTTGAATTGAAAGTAAGTATTAAGTGCTTAGTCTGGATTTCTTTGCCATCGCGCCTCACCCTGATTCGTTTCATGTTTATGACATTCTGTTCGCTAAAACCCTCCAGGAGTTCAGCCTCCGTAAGCCCTAACAGGTCATCATCTGAAACAACGCCACGACTGGTGTTCATGGTTCGGTGTGGGGTTACTATAAATTTAGTATCTCGAAATTTCACTAGATTAGACAATTTTTCATACTGTTTCTGGTCGCGGAGCTCCAACAGGAGGTCACCACTTGCCATTCTCGATGCTTTATATCCTGGGCCAAAGATTTCTGTCAAAGACTTCGAAACAAGAAAAGGTGAAATAGTTCTCACTGGTTTGCCGGGTGTGTCAGCGTGGATAACGTGGAATCGGGGAAAGGATACTCTCTGGTGACCAAAAAACTGAAATACTTCATCGGTGCGCCCTCTTTTCTGAGGGCGATCAGGAAGTGGGGGAAAGGAACAAGCCATAAGAAAAGGTTTATTTTCGGCAGCAGCGCCAGCCACCCACCATGGAGTCCTACAAGGGGACGTTGCAGGGTCTTTAAGCACAGGACCTGCAGACGCCAGCTGTACACCGCCACTATAACTGAATATGGTGTATCTAAGGTAGGATAGCCACACAGGGTTAACCCTTGCCGCCAGGAAAATTGGAAGTATACAGAAGAGAGTAGAAGACAGGAAAGATGTAAAGTGAGAACAAAAGACGAAGATGTAGGGAGAGGGAGATAGGAAAAGGCGACTGCCGATTTCCCCTGGGTGGGTCAGCCCAGGGGTGCCGTCTACGTGAAGCCGGGGCCAAAGGGGCGTGTTGCCTCTGCCGGGGGGCCTTAATGGTCCAATCACCCAGCGTCGGCTCAACCCCCAGGATCCCCTTTTCCCCGGACACGGCAAAGCCACGCACGGCTAGGCGTGGGAGGGAGTCAAGACTTCCCCGTTAGCTCGGGTCCGTGGTGTCGCTACACACCAAACGCCTACTTGCGCAGGCGCCCCTGCGGGGGGATGTCTTTGTGTACCCAGTCTGAATAGTTTCCGGCAAATCGCTCGAAGCAGAGGTCAGTACTAAGTGTTTGGTTGGGATTTCCTTTTGATCTCTTCTGATCTTAATACGCTGTACGTTTGTCACGTTCTGGCTCTTCCATCCTTCCAGAAGCTCAACTTTGGTCAGGTCAAGCAAATCTACGTCCGATACGACCCCGCGAGTTGAGTTCATGGACCTGTGTGGCGTAATACTGATGGGTGTGTCTCCAAACGTTGTGAGGGTGTTCAGCTTATCGAATTGGTCTTTGTCACGTATCTCAAGAAGTAGATCTCCGCTGGCCATTTTGGTAACCTTGTACCCAGCACCGAGAGTTTCGGTTAAGCATCTAGCCACTATGAAGGGGGATACAGTTCTGGCTTGCTTGTTAGTTTTTTCACAGTGTATAACGTGGAAACGAGGAAACATTTGTCTTGGCCGGATGAAAAAATTGATGTCTTCGGTGCGTACCCGCTTTGAGGAGGCACGATCACTAAGTAAAGGAAATGCTTTCTGCATGCTAATTGTATGTTGTTCAGCAGCGTTGGCGGCCACCCACCACGGAGCCCAACGAGGGGACGCTGCAAGTTTGCGGATGCTAAAAGCTTGCAGACGTCAGCCGTACAACCCTGCTATAACCCGATGCGCATAGGCCGAGGAAGGCTATTTGCACAGGGTTAACCCTTGCCGCCGAGAAAATTGGAAGTAAGCAGAAGAGAGAAGTAGACAGGAAAGCTAAAAAAGTAAGAAAGACGAAGATGTAGGGAGAGAGAAATAGGAAAAGGCGACTGCCGATTTCCCCTGGGTAGGTCAGCCCAGGGGTGCCGTCTACGTGAAGCCGGGGCCAAAGGGGTGTGTTGCCTCTGCCGGGGGGCCTTAAAGGTCCAATCACCCAGCGTCGGCTCAACCCCCAGGATTCCCTTTTCCCCGGACACGGCAAAGCCACGCACGGCTAGGCGTGGGAGGGAGTAGAAACTCCCCCGTTAGCTCGGGTCCGTGGTGTCGCTACACACCAAACGCCTACTTGCGCAGGCGCCCCTGCGGGGACCACACCTTGGTTCTTTCCTGTGTGGCCAATTCTATCCCAGCTTTTGGTTTAGTATAAGGCCTCAGCATTTTTGCTCCTCAGTTCAGCTGCACTACCATGTTTTTTTTGGAGGAGGCAATGCTGTGTGAAATACTTTGTTGACTTAACATCCTTCCCATTATTTTTAGTTTCTTTATTGGCTTTCATTTTAGATTGCACTCTTTTTTGTATGATTTTATGCTGGTGTTTTTACTCCCAGGACCTCGTGTAATGTTCTTGCAGGCGTCATTAAAAGCAAAGGGTAGGCCCCATAGAAGGTTTGCAAGTGACGCCATCCTCTAGGGCGCCAGCGGCACCCACCGTCATCTCGGTGGTCCGTGGCGGTGCAATGCCTTCTGGTTTGGCGCTTCATCGGTTCTGTTCACGCGGCCACGAGAGGCTGCGTGCATTACAGTATGCTTTCCCATGCAGTGTGTGCGTATAGAATGTCGTTGAAACCACCCAGGATGGTCCCTTACCGTTCTGCGCTGGCGCAATCTTGGGGACCCCACCCACTAGCAACCATATTAAACCTCTTACGTATATTCAGGCCTCTTTATGATCCTTTTTTTCTGAGACGATTATAAGTGAAGTGTTCGGGTTTGTTTCAATGCATTCTTCGACGTCGCTTCTTGCAACGAACAAGAACTAGCATTTTGTTTCTCATGCTCATTTTTATTGGCAGAGACTGCTGCGCCGCTTGATGCACGAGCCACCTCCGCAAAGAAATGGCTCCAGCGCCACACGGAAGTGACGTCGTACACTTTTCCGTTGGGATCATTTCAATAAGACATGAGTTCACCGAATCGGCACGTGACGACCCGACTTGCAGTGTGCGTCCTCGTCGGCATCCTGTCACCAGACCAGCGCTTCCTGAATTTAGAGGAGGCTCTTGCAGGACTTGCTCTTGCGTTGCTGGTGGCCCAGTCTACAGGCCCTTTGATTTTGGATGTTTGATTCCCCTTGTAGAATTGGCATATTTACTATGCTAAGCTGCTTAGCGAAGGAATGTTCTTTGATGGCGAGAACCCACAGAACAAATGAAATTCAGATGCAGCAGGCTGCATCGGTTTCCCGGCATGCGTGTCAGGAATGTAGAGTTGTACGGCAGACCAAGTCTATTCAAAATGCTGGCCTGTCACCGTGACGCTCGAGGCGATCAGCACTTTATAAACGATGCCCAATGACAAGGGCCAACTGCGTTGGCTAAGATACCTATAAAACAATGCGAAACAGTTTGTCTGCTTTGATGGTATATGCGGCCTGGACAGAACTGCACCATTAACCTAGCAACAGATGATAACGACCGATACGTGCTCGCACTTCGCGAAAAAGTCTGCATTGCAGGAGCGCTTTCCTTCGATCATCACAGCTTCGTTAAAACACTTCGCAGCGGCACTGTGATTTCATGAGCGTCCGGGCATTCACGCGAACAGTGTAAAAACATTTATACAATTGTCGACTTTGCCTTTCGAGATGATCAAATGAGATGCTAGGCAGCAAGGACACACTCACCTTCGACGACACCAACTTTTTAAATTACAATTTAGAGAATGCGGCACTTCCATCAGCAGTATTCCACGTGAAATTTTCATATATATTTTTTTGCAGCTGCCATCATTGTCACAGTTAGCTTTCACAGCGCCTCCTGGTCTTGAGGTAATTGCGATATGTCCTTAGTTAAGAAATGTACGTCAACTAACTCATCAAACAGTGCTTGTTTATTATATTTGTAGGTTTAGCACTTCAAAAGGCAATAATTTGTGCATTTGAATGGCCTTAGAGTTATCTTATGAAGATGACGTCACTTCCGTGCGGTGCGGGTGCCACTTCTGTGGAGCAATATGGTGAACTATAGCTGTGTTGAGTTACAGTGAACCGCGCGTTGCAGAAGACGCTGGCTTTTTTTATTTCGCGTGCCGTGATCAAATCCGCCACCTTCGGGTAAGCAGATGGCCGCCGTATAACCCCTACACTACTGCAGCTGACTCTATAGAACGTTGCTCTTATCTTTTTAGAGTGAAAGCTGTTATGAGATCACAACTCGGGTCTCGCGAAGCACCGTAAGTGTCCGCCGCCGCCGCCGGTGTCAGTAAACACACCGCACGAAATTACAAAAAAAGTCTTAGTACCAATGACACTGCGCGGCTGCAACGTGGGTCCGCTGGGTGCCAGCACAGTATTTTACCCCTGAGCCACAACTGTTTTTTTTCTTCCATAAACAGTATTTATTGCAAATGCGGCATACGTAATACATAGCATACAACATACATAGGGGGCAAGTCGAGAACTGTACAATGAATGTTACAAAGTAAATCTCGTACAACACAACTATAAAGGGGTATTTCAGTAGTACACTTCATGGACTGAGCATACCACTCCGGCTGAAATCGCAGTTGGTCTTAAAAGTCTCTTGGCCGCACAGTCATTCGCACAAAGTGGCTTCGTGGAGGCACCATTGGTTCCACATGCTTGTACCACATGCGAGTTTTCCACAAACTATGCATGCCCATTAACAAGAGCATGCCAACTGGCATTTAGTTGCATTTGGGTGGCACAATATAACGAATGCTATGAAAAGTAAAATCCAGATGTTTTTTTTAAAGCCCTCTGCAGGACGTCCCAGAAAAGTATGGCGTCCTTACAACAAATAAAGCAATGTTAGATTGTTTCTGGAACTTCACAGAGGCCGCAGCTAATTGAGGATACATATATTCGTTTGGTGTTTAACCAGGTTTTTACAGATATTGTTTCTGTATGAGTGAGAGAGAAATAAACGTTTATTTAAAAAACAGTGTTCCGAGTGAGGCCCGGTGTCACCCTAAGGTGGGAGGGTTCCCAAGTCCAGGAACCAGCTGGCTTCGACTGCCCTCTTGCCCCTGGCGACGAGTTGTTCCTGGTATTCTAGGTCCTCCAGGACGAGCTTGGCCTCCATTGTTTTCATTATGTGGTCGTCGTTTATTCTTGGGGCTTGGTATGAACTTTGTAAAAAACTGTCTTGGTTTAGGATGACTGCCAATCGTGCGTGTTGGTAAATGTCTATAATGAAACAAGCGCTGAAAATACACACACTCAGAAAATGACGTACTTGCGTGGGTTGTATTCATTAGTGTTTGCTTCAAAATAAAATTTTCAGTTGCTAGTAAGCGCTTGTGTGTGTCCCCTCTGAGTGTGTGTATATTTAGCGCTTGTTTCATCATGATGTCTTTGCTATTGGTGAAATAGGTATTTTTATTACAAGTAATAGCACGTCATGACCAGAAAATTCAATATATAGTGAGCGGTAAAGTGGGGCCGCAAAGAGCGCATCTAGCACACCATATTATAAGTCTCTTATTGAGCTAGATAACAGGTACTCATTAGAGAATCGGGCTGTCAGGAAACGTGCTGATTCGAATATTTCACGCATGAACACTTGCAGATAGGGAGGTGATTCAATACTAGTAGATACCACTAAATTTGGTAAAACAGCTGCGAAATTTACTTGCAAGAATGTTCGAAGCAGTGGATGAGCACAGTCAGGAAAATATGAAAAGCGCCACATTAGTTGTCTGATAAAGAGGTGTACCAACCTAAGACCATCTGCGCAGACAGGTCTAAAAACGTTATCTCACCTCATCGGTTTATAGGTTGATGACCAAATAAAGGTTGCAAATATAAGGTGAAATTTCTGTATGTAAACCCTCGGACAATAAATTATTTGCAGAACGTAAACATTTTTGTTGCCAAAAACAGGTTGCATGCTATATATCCGTCAAAGTTAGAGAGGTTATGAGGAATAAACGTCTGGGCATAACGCTTTAGGACGAGTATACGTTCTTTTCAATAATTTGCGCTTGATTGATGTGCATCCCCTGAATTTTTTTCCCAATTCTCCAATTGTTGTCACCACCTTTTTATACTAGAAAGATCTGCGTAAAAAAACGTTAGGTCATCCGCATACGCCAATACATTTACCTGATTCCCATTAGCACTGAAACCGCGGACGTAACTAGATCGAATTACACTTAAGCACAGTGGCTTCAAGTTAAGAGCAAAAGCATTGGCGAGCACCAACAGCCCTGTATTACAGACAAGTTAAGACACGCGGATTTTGAAAGATATCTATTAACAAGTAAATGAGTGTGACATTCATTGTAGCATAGTTTCACACCTTTAAATATAGTCGAGCCAATGTTGGCATGTTCGAGAATAGAAAACAGAAAAGAATGGCAAACCCGATCAAAGGCTTTCGCTAAGTCTACTTGTAGTATTGCCAGTTGTGCATATGATTGTGAACAATGTTCAAATACTGTGCGAGCGATGTGTATATTAGTTTTATCGAACGACCGTTTAGACCGCACGTCTGATGGGCACCAATGAGTATTGACATTGCAAATTGAAGCCTGTGTGAAAGTACCTTTGCAAAAATTTTGTAATCAATGTTGCACAATGTAATTGGTCTGTAGCCATCAACGTGACAAAGTTTTTTCTATTTGAGCATTTTGGAATGAGAACTGTGAGGCTTTTAGCAAAAGAGTGAGGAAGCATCTCCAGAATAAACTCAGCGTGAACATGTCGAGCACTAAAGGGAACAGTCGGGATTAAAATGCTTTGTAAAACTCGCAGGATATTTCATCAGGTCCTGGCGTTTTTGACAATTGTACCTGTTCAATAGCAAGTTACATTTCTTGTATAGTGAATGGCCCATTACTAAGTTCACATTCCTCGGCAGATAGAGGAGTCATAAATGACAAAAACTGCGTCACCAGGTCTTCATTGTCGTTTTCAGAAGAGGCACTGAACAATTCTTTGTGATAGGTTTCTAATTCTGACATATTTTCACTAATATTATCCACCAATTATCCTCCAGTATAAATGTCTGGTATATACTTGACTTTAGCGTTGCAATATTCATCGATAAGGCTTAACGTGTGGGCTCCTTTGAATGCAAAATACGAGTATTGCGGGATCGAACACGGGTGCCTCTGTAACATAAAGAGTCATACCTCTGGGGTGCATTTTTGGCATTAGATATTTCGGCTGTATAGCGACCAGGGGCCTCATGCACAAATTCCTATTAATTTTGAAGATTTTGCTTTAGCATGCTTCGTTCTAAAATTTTGTGATAAGCCCTTCACAGATCCAATTTCTATAGCTATTACCCGAACTTCTTGTTTGAATAATTCCCAAGAGGCGAACAAAGGCGTGTCAGCCGACATACAGTTCCTCAGTGTTATGCGGACGCGTGCAGTAAACTCCTGGTTGCTCACAATTGAGGAGTTGAGTTTCCCAAGTGCCCATTGTTGTCGGAAGTTAGATAGAATGTAGCTACCTATCTGACCCACAGCAATGCAGTGATCTGAAAAGAAAATACGCTACGTTTTCTATGTGACATCATGGGAAATAAGTGGTGCTGAAACGCTATTGCGATCAAGGGATGCGTGTTTGTGCACTTCCTTGTACATGCGTATACGAGGGCGGGTTGCTGCTGAGCGATCCTACATCAACTAGCCCCGCATTTTTAACTATAAGCGAGAGCACTTAAGCACTCCTGTCATTGCGACTCAGCCCGGTACTATCGGATGAATTGCAGGCGCAGTTGAAATCGCCCATGAGCACAATGTTATGGTCAGGATCTAAGAAGGTAGCCAAACTTTCAAAGAAACTTGTGCGCCATTGTGCATCGCTAAAGCCATACACGTTGATTAGGTGCCCCGGTAAACCATACAACATAAAATCCTATTGTATCAGCCACCCTTCTTGGTCAACACTCTGTGGATGATTAGAGTAAACTCTTCCTGACAAACAGAAGGCAGCCCACCGAAAGGCCCACGGCATGCGAAACAAATACATAAAATGCAGAGAGATAAGGCCGCAAGGCCCTCTCTGTATCTACTTCACTCTCGATCTTCGTTTCTTGAAGGGCGACGAAATCGAGATGTCGGCTTAAGAGTAACCGGCGGAGCTGCACCTTTTCTGCTTGGATCTTAGTCCATATGCGTTGAACATTGCAAAACTGATTCTCTGGGGCAGCTCCATGGTGTCTGTATTCTTTTCAGAGTTGCATTGGCAAGTCTGGTGGAGAAGGGGCGTATGAATGCACCCCATCACCAGTACCCGGCCTTCTTCACCTTGAGAGTCTGCACTTTCCTGCAGGCTGTGATGACTTGCGACGACGTGATTGACGCAGACATGCAGTTGAGTCGCTTTCCTCGCTTGTCGCAGAGTTTCGTGGTGCTCGGCGTTTACTTATGAAGGTGCCGGTGCATCCTCCCACATTGTTAGCAGCCATCTCCGTATCTAGTGCCTAATTATCAACGCTGCTTTCGAGGCTCTTTTTACGAGCGTCTTCCGACCCAGATGCAGAGATCTTTCGGTGCTTGTTCCATCTTCTTTGGTGCCTGTTCAGATATCTCCGCTACAGCACAGTCATTAGCTTCGTCTTTCTTGGCATCACGGCGTTCAACAACTACGGTACGTGGAAGGTCGCCAGTTGCTTCAAGGACTTCCGTAGCATCCATAATATGTTCTAGCAAAGCGTCATCAGGTGGTGGTGCTGTGTTGGGCGCTGGCTGGTCCCGACGAAGCAGAAGAAAACGGCCGAAGGACACGAACGCGGCTGGCGGGGACGCCGACCTGCCCGAACACGCGGGTTGGCGCGAAGCGCCGAAGAGAAAAACAACAACCGCACTCCACGGTTACCCAACGCACACTCCCTTTTTTTTACAGTCGCCTTCAAATCCTGGATGCCAGAGCGGCGCCCCCTGGCATCCTCATATGTAATTTCGAAACCGAAACCGACAACTCAGAACACAACAATCATCCCCTCCTCGAAAGAAGTTCACCTATACACAGTTTATATTTATACATGATCGGTATCAACGTATTATACAAGGTATGTACATTAGTACGCATTAAAATTCAGAGCACGGCACACCGAACTCACACATTATTAGTCCTGAAAATGCACTGAAAAAATGTGCAATGAAAGTCCTGAAAATGCACTGAAAAATGTACACAACTCAGTACAATATTGATTTGGATGCATTGGACCCTTGCACAGAACAATAATGTTCACGAACAGTAATGAACAAGAGTTCTACATCAAGTAGTCTTCGAACCGACGCGACTTCTGCCCCTTCCGCTTAGGGCGGGCCCTTTTGGGTGTAGAATCAGGTGTCTCTGCACCTTGGTCATTTGTGCTCTGATGTGACACATCAAGAGCAGTAGAAGATTGTCAAGGCTCTGAACAAGCGTTAAAATTCACGGTCTCATCAGAGCTCGCAACATGAGCTTCGGAAGAAGTTTGTGAACCGGAGTCCGGTTCAACGGTCTCAGCCGTATTTGAAGGTTCGAAGTGAACCATAAGACTTGGTGTACTTGAACTAGCGACACCGACTGGTAACTCCTCCCCCCTTGAAGAACAAATGCCTGTATATGGAGGCCACATGTAACAGTCTGATGCATAGTTGAAAGGCGTGGACGGAACGTGATGGGGCAGACTTTTAGGTGTTGAAGGCGAACCCGTATAAAAAATAACAAGGCGTGAAGCATTCCAGATGTTACCATCACTTAAACGAAAAGAAGTGGGGCTAACCTGGCCAAGACTTTGTAAGGACCCCAATACCTGTGGCACTTGCCTGGCACACGAACCTTGACTAGATCGCCAGTGCGAACTATGGACTGCTTTCCATCTCGACAGGTGTCGACATACTTTTTTCATTGCTTGTTGATAAGAAAAAAACCCTGGTACGGATTTGATCAGGAGAAGACACTACAATACTACGAAGCAAAGAGACTATGTCGAGAGCAACTCGCGGTTGCCTACTGTGGACAAGTTGAGCAGGAGACACTCCAGTGGTGCCTTGTGGTGTCAACCTGTACGAAGCTAAACATTCAGTCAAAAAATGATTGAGGGGACGGTGCTCTAATTGGGCGATATGTATATGTTCCTTCAGAACACGATTAAAGTGCTCGATTTGCCTATTTGATTGGGGATAGAAAACTGATGACCTCAAGTGCTGAATTCCTCGTTGTGAGAGAAAAGCCTCGAAATGTTGGGACGGAAACTGTGGACCATTTTCCGTAACTATGGCATCAGGAAAACCTTCCCGGCTGAAGATTGAAGACAGCAACTCAATGATGACCTCAGAAGTAACCGTATGTGTGAAACAAAGCTCTGGCCATCCGGAATGGTAGTCCATGAAAGAAACAATGAACCGGGCATTTTGCGGAACATTATGCAAAGGACCAATGATGTCCATGCCGAGTTTCTGCCAAGGCCGATAAGGCCACTGGACTGGCTACAACGGAGAAAATGCAGGTTTGGCAGACTTGTCAGCTGCCTGACATATATGGCAGTTGTAAACTGCATGCTCGACCAGCTTCTCTAAGGCTGGCCACCAGTACCTGTCTCGGAGATTCTGTTTGGTGCGGACAATGCCTGGATGGGCCTCATGGTCAAGCTGTATTAGCTTGTTACGGAAAGAAGCAGGGGGAATCACGCGTTCATTGCGGAAAAGCAAGTCCTCAACACAAGACAGTTTCTGTCGGACTGCGAAGTTAGGCAAGAATTCAGAAGCAAGAGCACATTTTGAAGGCCATCCTTCAAGTAAATATTTGAGAACTTGAGACAAAGTGGAATCTGCAGCTGTAGCTGCCTGAAGCTCAGCTTTAGTAATGCAGGAAGTAACTAATGAAACAACTTCCTCATCCCGCTCTGCAGTAACCGGTATCTGAAGAGGAAGGCGCGACAGTGCATCAGCAACCACGTTATTAGAACCTTTACAATATTAAATACGGAAATTATAATACATGAGTTTGGCACACCAACGGGAAATGCGAATGTGGCGGCGGCCTTCGGAACCTGATGACGATGATATATGGTGTTTTTTGGCGCAAGGGCCATTTGATGGCCAAAGAGCGCCAGTTCATGGGATATGGAATGTGGACAATGTTTGTGATTAGCGGCTGTATAAGGGCCATAAAATTCCTCGCGGTAAGGCGGGTAAAGACATACAAGTAATAAAATCATGACCATGCCGTGAAAGGTGCGTGTGGTGTGAATAGATGACAAAAGTTGGTGATAATAAAAGACAATGGTGGATATGTATGGCATTAGCACAAGTGCCTCACCCGTTCATACCCTTGCGTCCAAGGGCCGTGAGGCAAGTGCTTTCTTGTGTGGCCACCGCAGCAAAAACCTCTCTGGAGAGGTCGTGCTACGGAATGCCCGGGTATATGATATGAAAACTATTAATTTCTTTTAAAAACTCTAACAATTATTTATGACTAAAAAGCGGTTCCCTACCGACGAACATTGCAGGGTGTAAAGGTATATGTTGTCGGTAGGGTAATGGAAAATGTTGTTTTCTTAGAGTTTCTAAGTGTTTGCACTGGATTAGTATGTGAAGGACTGTTAATGTTTCACCACATTTGTCACAGAATGGAGGGATCGTCACCAGACAAAAGATAAGTGTGAGTTGCGTATGTGTGTCCTATCCTGAGTCTCGTTAGCATTATGTCTGTATGACGCGATTTCGATACGGGCAGCCAATGACCAAGATGTGGCTTAATAACGTGTAGTTTGTTTTGTGGGTGTGTATCCCACTTGGTCTGCCAGTATACCCTGAGGTTTCCTTTGAGAGACGGCTTAAGATCAAGGGCCGGGATTGATATGGGTGTAGGGGCAGTGCTTTTGTGGACGGATGCAGCGAGCCGATCCGCCCTCACGTTGCCTTGAATCTCTCGGTGCCCTGGCACCCAGCACACTACAACATGTTGTTTGAGTGTGTAGAGTGTGCACAAAATTGAGTAAAGTTAGACAAGGACTGGGTTTTTGTGTTTTCTAAGAGTGTGCAGAGCTGTTACCACACTGAGGGAGTCAGTACAAATTACTGCTTTTTGTATTTGTAATTGCTTGATGTGTTTAGCCACCACAAGTATCGCATAAGCTTCCGCTGTGAAGATACTTGTGTCTGGATGTAGAGGGCCAGCATCCGAAAAGGATGGGCCGACAGCAGCGTAGGACACAGAGGAGTTAGACTTGGAGGCATCTGTAAAGAACTCAGGACGTGTGTATTTGTGTTGAAGTTCCAGGAAGTGTGTTCGGATATGGGCAATAGGCGCATGTTTTGTAACTTCTAGAAAAGTCACATCACAGTCTATAGTCTGCCATTGCCACGGTGTCGGGTATGCTACAGGAGCCACTAAACTGTGTTCAAGTGAGACTCCTGTTTCCTCAGCTAGATTCTTCAGGCGAACTGAGAAGGGCTGCCTCATCGAAGGCCTGTTTTGAAAAAGAATTGAGCTCGACAAATTATTGATAGTAGAGTATGAGGGGTGCTTCTTGTCTGCTTTTACCTTAAGGAAATAAACAAAGGACATGTAAATTCTCTGCAGATGAAGCGAACACTCATTTGACTCGACATAAATGCTTTCTACGGGGCTGGTGCGAAAAGCACCCGTAGAAAGGCGGATGCCCAAATGGTGAACGGGGTCCCGCATCTTCAAAGCACTTTTAGTCGCAGACTGATAAACAACGGCCCCACAATCTAAGCGGGTGCGAATGAGGCTTCTATATAGGTTAATGAGACATTGCCTGTCACTACCCCACCTAGTACGAGACAATACTTTTAAAACAATTATGGCTTTTAAACATTTTGTTTTTAGATACTTGATGTGCGGTACGAAGGTCATCTTGTTGTCCAAGAATAATCCTAAGAATTTATGCTCTGTATTAACAGACAGACGTTGACCGTTCAGTTCAATGTTGGGTTCTGAGTGCATGCCTCTCTTTCGGGAGAACAAGACACACGTGCTTTTTTGTGGGTTCAGTCGGAATTCGTTTTCCTCTGCCCATTTGGAGACCTTGTTTAAACCTAACTGAACCTGCCGCTCACACATTGCCAGATTGCAAGATCTGAAGCCAAGCTGAACGTCGTCGACATATGTACAATAGAACATATTGCGGGGAATGAACAAGTACAAAGAGTTATTTTGATAATAAAAAGTGTGCAACTAAGCACACCACCTTGTGGCACGCCTGATTCCTAGACAAATGTTTGGGAGAGAACACTGCCCAGACGGACACGGAATGTCCGGTTTGACAGGTAACTTTCGATTATATGAAACATTCTTCCGCGCACACCAAGGTGGGACAGGTCTCTTAGAATTCCGAAACGCCATGTTGTAACTTAAGCTTTTTTGATATCGAGGAACACAGAGAGAAAATATTGTTTATGGACGAAGGCGTCCCTGATCTCTGCCTCGATACGAACAAGGTGGTCTGTGGTGGATCTAATTTCTCGAAACCCGCACTGAAATGGGTCAAGCAAATTGTTTGTTTCAAGGATATGTACAAGTCGGCAGTTTTTCATTTTTTCAAAGACTTTGCACAAGCAGCTTCTAAGGGCAATAGGCCTATATCTCGAAAGTAAAGAAGGGTCCTTGCCCTCTTTCAAAATGGGAATAATAATAGCCTCTTTCCAGGAGGTAGGAATAGTGCCAGAAAACCAGATAGCATTGTACAAACAAAGTAAGGTTTTTCGTGTTTCGATTGGTAGGTTCTTTAACATTTCATACACCACACGGTCAGAACCTGGGGCGGAAGTACTGCAGGAGTTTAGAGACGTTCGCAACTCAGCTAAACTGAAAGCTTGGTTATATGCCTCGTATCTAGTGCCTTTGTGTTCGAGTTTCTGCTTTTCTATTCTTGTTCTGTATTTTTGGAAAGTGTCAGTATAGTGGGATGAGCTGGACACCTGTTCGAAGTGTGCACCGAGGAAGTTTGCCTGATCTTCCAAGGTATCACCCTGAGTGTTCACGAGTGAAAGTGTGTGTGCTTGCTTTCCTGCTATCCTACCGACCATGTTCCAGACTTCAGCCTCCTGTGTGTATGAATTGATCCCTGACAAAAACTTCTGCCAGCTTTCCCTTCTGGCCTGCCGACGCGTTCTCCTGCCTTGAGACTTTAACTTCTTGAAAGTGTCAAGATTTTCGGCTGTCGGTGAGTTCCGAAGCAGCCCCCAAGCTCTGTTTTGCTGTTTGTGCGCGTTTCGGCATTCAAAGTTCCACCATGGCACACGCCGTTTTCCTAGGTGCCCGTTTGTTTGTGGGATGCATTTTGTTGCAGCATCAATCAAAAAAGCTGTGAAGTATTCGACAGCAACATCAATGCTTAAAGTACATATGTCACTCCAATCTATACGAGCGATGGTATGAAACCGTTCCCAGTCGGCTCTGTTTATGAGCCACTTTGGAACACGTGGTGGGCACTCGGTTACTGTAGTTGTGCTCAAAACTACGGGGAAGTGGTCACTTCCGTACAGATTACTGACGACATTCCACTGGAGTAGAGGCACAAGAGATGGAGATGCTATGCTTAGGTCTATGGAGGAGTAGGTGGTATTAGCGAGATTATAATAGGTTGGTTCTTTTCGATTCAGGAGACACGCACTCGACGAGAGAAGGAACTGTTTGATCAGTCGACCTCGCGCGTCATACCGAGAGTCATCCCATAGCCTGCTATGCGCATTAAAGTCTCCAAAGAGAACATAAAACACCGGAAGTTCATCAATTAGAGAGTGTAAATCACGTTTTTGCAGCTGATAGCTAGGAGGAATGTAAATAGTGCAGATTGGGATCAGTTTATCAAAAAGAAGTGCTCGAACAGCCACTGCCTCAAGGGATGTTTGGCGTTGTATGTGTGCAGGCAATTCCTTGATTCACTATGATGGCAACACCTCCAGATGATGTCATGGCATCAACACGGTCCTTTCGGAAAATAACGTATTTACGAAGAAAATTTCTGTGTTTTGAATTAAGGTGTGTTTCTTGTACACACAGCACTTTTGGTGAGTGTTCGTGTAGGAGTTCTTGGGTGTCGTCAATGTTTCTGAGAAGGCCCCTGACGTTCCATTGTATAATTTGAGTGTTCATGATGAATGTAAAATAGGACTGTGTGTACGAAAAGCGAGTGGCTGTTTAGACAGAGAGTTTGAGTTCACTTAACAGGGCCGTCACCAGGTTCTGTTATCTGCTTTTTTGTTTTCTTGGCGCGCTCCAAGGAGCCACGCTGCTCTTTCGGCACCAAGGGTACCGATGTATCCATTGCCTCCTCAGAGGCACTGGATGCCCGCACGTGCGGGCTGTTAGTACAAATTTCGGGCCTCGCCTGGTGAGGTGAGGCCTTGAGACCCGAGGACTCTTGAGTCTCCGGTCTCTGTTTGGGAGTAGGCGGTGTAGCCTGGGCTACAGCCACCTTGGGGGCAGGTGCCACAACCACCGGCTCGGTATGCGCGGGCCGAAGTTGTGGCGAGGGCTGGTGCGGCGGTGCCCCCTGACGCGCCGCATGAGCGCATGTAGGTCCATAAAATGGAGCGAATCTTCGCCGTGCTGCCTTAAATGTAATGTTCTCCTTCACCTTCAATGTAATTATTTCTTTTTCTTTTTTCCAGTATGTGCAGGAGCGTGATAATGCGGCATGGTTTCCTTCGCAGTTTACACAGTGTGGCGGTTGTTTGCAGTTCTCCGACACGTGGCCTAGGACTCCACATTGTGCACAAGTCTGGCGACCACGACAGGTTTTAGAGCCATGGCCATACCTCTGGCATTGGAAGAAACGACGAGGGTTTGTTATGTACGGCTTGATAGATGTCTTCGTGTACCCTGTTTGAATAGATTCCGGTAGTTTACTGGATGCAAACGTGAGTATTAGGTGTTTTGTCGTTGTTTCCTTATTATCTCTTCTGATGATGATTCTCTGTACATTAGTGACATTTCGGCTCTTCCACCCCTCCAAAAGTTCAGTCTCAGTCAAGTCAATTAAGTCCATGTCAGATACCACTCCACGAGTTGTTTTCATTGACCTATGTGGTGTTTGGGTTATTGGTATGCCACCGAAATCTGAAAGACGGTCTAGCTTTTCAAATTGTTCTTTGTCGCGGATTTCGAGGAGAAGGTCTCCACTAGCCGTTTTGGTTACCTTGTATCCTGTGCCAAGAGTTTCGGTGAGACATCTAAAAACTAGGAAAGGAGAGACGGTCCTGGCTTGCTTTTCAGTTTTTTCACAGTGGATAACATGAAAGTTAGGATATGTTTCCTTTGGCTGGTTGAAAAAACTTACAGCATCGGTGCGTACCCGCTTTAAGCCGGTATGATCAGACATTAGGGGGAATGCTCCATGCATGCCTTTCTTATTTTTGTTCAGCAGCGTTGGCGGCCACTTACTACGGAGCCCAACTAGGGGACGATACAAGTTTACAGATGCTGAAAATTGCAGACGCCAGCCGTACAACGCCACTATAACCCAATGCGCCTAAACCAAGGTAGGCGATTTGCACAGGGTTAACCCTAGCTGCCAGGAAGTTTGGAAGTAAACGGAAGAGAGTTGAAGACAGGACAGATAATCAGTAAGAGATAAAGACGAAGATGTAGGGAGTGAGAGAGATAGGAAAAGGCGACTGCCGATTTCCCCTGGGTACGTCAGCCCAGGGGTGCCGTCTACGTGAAGCCAGGGCCAAAGGGGTGTGTTGCCTCTGCCGGGGGGGGGGGCCTTAACGGCCCAATCACCAAGCGTCGGCTCAACCCCCAGGATCCCCTTTTTACCGGACACGGCAAAGCCACGCACGGCTAGGCGTGGCAGGGAGTTGAAACTCCCCCGTTAGCTCGGGTCCGTGGTGTCGCTACACACCAAACGCCAACTTGCGCAGGCGCCCCTGCGGGGGGCCTTCGGATCCTGCAGAAAGAAGAGCAACTAGTGCTTGGTGATTGGTACGTAATGTGAAGTGCCGGCCCCACAAGTAAACATGCCATTTATCACAGGCAAAAAGACACGCGAGAGTTTCATGCTCTCCTACTGAATATCTGCTTTCAGCAGGAGTCAATGTGCGAGATACAAAAGCGATAGTGATAAACTGATCACCTCGGAGTTGTTGAAACACTGCTCCTAGTCCAACATCGGACGCATCTGTCGTGATGATTATGGGAAGCTTCTCATTGAAAATACTAACAGCTGGCTTTGAGGCCAGTATTGACTTATTTCGAATGAAGCTCTGCTCAGCTTCAGCTGACCAGGTAAAAGGCTGTGCTTGTCAAAGTAGAGTACGCAGTGGTTTAACAACATCAGCATAGTGAGGGACAAACTTGGTATAATAACCAACAAGACCTAAAAAAGATTGCAAGGTTTGGCATCAGTAGGCCTTGGGGCATTGACAATGGCCTGAACTTAAGATTCAACAGTTGTCAAGCCGCGGGAACTGACATTATGTCCTAGAAATTGTAACTCATTCACAGAAAAATTGCAATTGTTATTAAGTTTCATACCACATTCACTGATGCGGTTGAGAACAGTATGCAAGTTAGCATCGTGCTCTTCGCGAGTACGTCCCCACACCAAAATGTCATCCAAGTAACAAAGGGCGCCAATACAACCCTTAAAAATAATTGACATCATTTTCTGAAACACTGCAGGGGCAGATACAAACCCGAAACACACGCGGTGAAACCGAAACAAGCCTTCGTGCGATACAAATGTGGTTAAGTCTCTACTGCACTCAGAAAGTTCAACTTGGTGATAAGCGGACGCGAGGTCCAGCTTGGAGAAACATACCGCTCCGGAGAGCTGATGAAGCAGTTCTTTCATGTGAGGAAGTGAAAACCCGTCTACGACGATCGCCTTGTTTGGTTCTCGTAAGTCGACGCATAGTCGAAGGGATCCATGTTTTTTCTTGACGACGACCAGTGGAGAAACGCAGTCAGAAGCAGAGACAGGCTCGATAATTCCGCTGGCTTGAAGGCGAGACAGTTCCGCAGAGACTTGCTCACGGAGAAGAAGAGGAATGCGGCGCAGCTTGGCACGCACAAGGCACACCCGTGGTCGACGCATCACTTTATGCATGAAACCGCGCACACAACCCAGTTCACGGGTGAACAGGTGGTGGAATTCAGAAGGCGCGTTGGCCGGAAGATCATCTTGGACGTCGACTTGAGCACACGTCATAGACGCACCGACGATGTTGATGGACAAAGACCTGATGGCATCACGTCCCAAAAGCAAGCTGCCATTGGCAGTTACATAAAAAGTAACGAAAGGAGTGCGACTGCGATAGGAGACCTGAGCTGTAAAATGACCTAAATTATCAATCGTTTCCTTGGAATAGGTTTGTTGAACGACGTGTGAAGGCAAAAGCCGAACGTCGGAAAAATGACTATGAAAGTCAGTGGCACTGATTGAAGAGACTGAGGCACCAGTGTCCACGAGAAATGACAAGGGCACATGGCTCACTGAAGCTACGATGCTGGGCTCGGACGTAGTGTGGAGGCCATCCACATTTAAAACAGTGACCGTATTGGTCTGTGCAGTGCTCGAAAGAGCGGGTGAAGAAACTGGTTCAGGAAGATTTGCTGGATGGGAATTGCATACGGACTGAAAATGTGCAATTTTTCCGCACGCAAGACAAGTGCGGTTTCTCGCGGGACACTGCGCAAAATTGGCTAAATGCCGAGCCGATCCGCAACGAAAGCATTGCGCGGTTACGCTTTGAGAAGACAATTGCGAACGCGAGTCGGGAGCTCGGTGCTGTTCCTGAAAACCAGAATTTGGCGGATTGAGGTCGCCATATTGCCGGCTTCCTCGCCCCCCGGACGCAGAGCAGCCGCCATGTTGGCCGCCACGGAAGGTCTGTGCAGGCGGGCGTCCATCTTGGCCGCCGCGCCCAGACAAAGATGAAGGGCCGCCATGTTGACCCGTCCCGTGAAACAAAGAGCCGCCGCCTTGGCCCCCCGCAGCAGAAAGTTGCTGCACTGAATGTGGAGCGAATTGATCCAACTGGGAGCGAATAAGCTCGTCCTCTTGTGCGATTGAGAGGGCTTCGGATAGTGAAATCGAGGAGCCCTTTTAAGCATGCAGCAGCGGACGTTTTGCGAGGCTACCCCGGTGAAAAGCTGATGGCGGATCATATTGTCCTCGAGCGCGCCGAAACCGCACGACGCGGCGAGCGTTCCAAGAGAAGTAATGAACTCGGCGACTGGCTCGCCAGGCAATTGTCGCCTTTCTTGGAATTTTACGCGTGCGAAATAATCGCACGAGACATCTTTAAAATGCTCATTAAAAAGAGCAACAGCATTCTTGAAGGCATCACCCGACGCTGGCGTCGGCGACGCGTTGGTGGCGTCGAGAGTATAGAAGAGCTTTAACCCGGCAGGGCCCAACGCGTTGAGCAGCAGGGCCTTGCGACGCTCGGGTCTCTGGCGTCCTCCCCGGCTCCGTCTGCGTAGGCCTGAAACACCAATTTCCAGTCCGCCCACTGAAGTGGCGGGTCTCCGGGCGAATGAAGAAATAGGGGAGGTGGAATAGGAGACGCCATTTCAAGCAAGAAGAATGGAGAGGTGCAGACGAGAAGAAAATGACGCCAGTACACTGTTTGAAGAAGACGACCGAGGCGGCGTAGCTGAATGAAGAAGGGATGAAGCGACGCTGCACGCAGCAGCCACCTTGCTGGGAACAAAGAGCGTCTAGGGTTAGCAGGGTAGGTCGGTTAGAAGCAAGAAAAAGACGAACACGGAGAACGAAATGGGTTCTTACACATCCTCGTTGCCATTGCTGTGTTGGGCGCTGGCTGGTCCCGACGAAGCAGAAGAAGAAGACGGCCGACGGACACGAACGCGGCCGGCGGGGACGCCGACCAGTTCGAACACGTGGGTTGGCGTGAAGAGCCACAGAGAAGAACAACAACCGCACTCCACGGTTACCCAACGCACACTCCCTTTATTTTACAGTCGCCTTGAAATCCTAAATGCCAGAGCGGCGCCCCCTGGCATCCTCACATGTCATTCCGAAACCGAAACCGACAACCCAGAACACAACAGGTTGTATGCGATGGCGCAGTTTGTTGGCATACGTCACCACACATTCTTGAGCCGTGTGTCCAAACCATCGACTATCCTCGCTGCGTGGTGTCAGGCAGTGACGACGAATTTGCTCCTACTCTGTTACAGCACAGGCATAATGGTGGTCTGCCGGGAAAGAGCATGAGGCTTTGTAGACCGCAAACCGAGAGTAACGTGGAATGTCGCACACACGGACTCCATCCCCGAGTGTCAATACATCTCGATTAGAGTACGCATCTGTTCCCTCTCTGACACTCTTCAAGTTTTCGCTGTAATTGACTTGATCTCTACGTATGACTGCAGGGCTTCATGCACACAGATATCTTCTAAACCTTCAGGGAGCCACAATAACTTCATTTTAACTTCCGTGGGCTCAGGGACTATCACAACACACCTTTGACTTTTAAGAAAAAATTCACCACAGGTTACAAGCTTTGTTTTCACTAGTGCTGTTGTCACACATGTCCCGTTATTAGGGAGGCGATCGCCGGGCTAATTCCAAGGGCCGAAGTATTGGGCCCCCGAACCGCACCACGAAAGCGTGGACAATTTAGAAGTGGTCCTTTTTGGCGCGCCAGCGGACGCCGGCTGTGGCCCAAAGAACAAGTCAGAGCCAAGAGTTGATAAACAAAACAAATATTATATTCTCAAAATTGGCAGATCGAAAACAATACACAAGAATGCACACTCCACAATAGTTACATACAATACGTCACCAATCAAACAACGTACTACACAGTACAATCAGGCACACTCAAAACAACGGACACAGACAACGATACGCACTACAATGCAGTCGCATGCATTGAACAACCAAGACACTTAAGGACTAAAGAGATAGAAAACCTATTCAGTCCAAAGTCCTTGGAACAAAAGTCTTAATGATACTCTTCCGAGAATCACTCACTCGAAGTCCAGCGTTGTTGTCGTTCCGCAGCTCTCGAAGTTTCTCTTCCAGGAAACCTCGCCGTCTTCAATTGGCCACTCTCCAATCTTCAAACTTCTTCGCCCGAACACGTCGGCTTCACACACGCAGCTGTTGGCACGTGTCTTCGCTCGATAGCGGTAAACACACCCTCTTGCCTGTAGCTCGAGCCTTCACCCCTCAGGTGGAAATCCTCTTCATCTCCGGCTTCGTCCCTACGGACCAAAACCTTCGCCGATAACACGGCGGAATCCCTTCGCGCTCCGGCGCTCACTTCCGTCTCCTCCTGATCTCTCATCTCGGCTGCTCGGTTAAATATTTTGCGGGCGACATTCCAGACGGTTCTCGTCATTTCGTCGGCGCGATACACAGCGAAGGCTGGGAAGAGGGCGAGATGGTTGGAATGCCCTCCCCGGCCGATGACTCAACTCGGTATGACCACGCCCCTTTCGTTCTAGAACTTTCGCGGGCTATCTCGGCCGCCGATGTGGTGTGAGGAGGTTCGTCGGCAAAGCCACGCTTCCAAGGGGAGAGCGCGCGCCCGGGGAGCCTTGGATGTTTGTTTGCTTTTTTTTTGACCTCCCGGCGTCTCTTCCGCGCGTCACCGCAAGAATTTGGCGGCGCGCCCATTTTTAGCACTCGTTCTGTGACACTGCCCCCCACTTTAAGAATATTATTTCATAATATTCCAAACCACACAAACGAGCGCGAACAGTCAACACACACTCTCACAGACTGTAACATAGTCCGTCGCTCATGACACGTCACATTCACAGTAGATCACTTAATACAATTGTACATTGTAATTCAATTACACAACACGTGAAAACAAAACCACAAGCACATGAGTACAACACTCCACCACACATTCCCAATAATACAAATGTACAAAGTTATCTCACTACAACAATGGTACAATACTATACATCACATCACAGCACAACACTTCGACACTTGTGACACAGGATACCACAACATTAACACAACATATGGCACTCAACACTGCCAAACACTTTCTGCTTTGACCTCAGCACTTATCCTGTGTACTTTGAGCTGCGCTTGCGTCCTTTCTTGCGGTGCTCGCTCGATCTCTTCTTGTTTTTCCTCGTTCTTTTTCGGCGAGCCCTTTCCAACGACGGTATCTGAGGCGTCGTCTCAGCTATTGTTGTCACTTCCGACACCGTTAACGGGTCATAACGTTCAACGGGTCCTGTCGGTTTATTTACCAGCTTATTCATGTCTCGACATTTGGCCCGGCTGGCCGATTCCGTCACCTTTACACTGTCGGTCGGTTGAGGTCGTGCCGACTTAAGTCCGGTTGCTCGGCCCGTGAACTTATTCGACACGATCGTCTTCGCTGTCTCTTGCGCCGCAGCTTCACCTTGGGCTCTAGTGAGATCCGTCACGGGATGCTCCTCCACTGTGTCTCGCGGTCGCTGGGTTGGCGAGGGCTCTATCTTAGAGTCTTCTCCCAAACATTCCGGATCATTCGGTCCTCGCGCCCCGTCGATGTTTGCGATGACAAGGTCGTAAAGGGGGGTCGTCATACATAGAGCGGTAACCTTCTCGCTGAAGTACGGGGTTTCCACCTCAATCTCTGCTTCGGGAAGCATCCGAGCTGTACGGTCAATTAGGCAAACCGGTTTCATTCTGCCCGTCAACTCACTTTCCCGTACCAAATTTCTCCGCACGATAACCGTGGAGCTGCCGGTATCTCTTAACAGCGTAACCTTTTTGCCCGCAACTTTTCCAGGCAGCGTTGGCATTCCTTTCGTAACACCGGTTGACTGTTTTGACATTACAGCACCCACAATAGGAATTTTCTCCCCATTTTTCAACTTTACGAATCCATCAGTGACGGCATTATTATCAGATTTCGGTGCCACTTGCACACAGGATACCTGGTGAGTTTGATTCACTCCGTTCCGACAAGCGTCTGCTTTGTGCCCAGTCTGACCACACTTGAAACATTTTACTGCCGTAGAGCTCGTAAAGATCGTTCGACAGTTTTTCGCGCGATGACCCACTCGGTTGCACAGAAAACATCGCGGAATGCTCTCTGGTGCATGCTTCTTTTCTTCGGGAACCAATTTCTTCGAATCATCAGGACACTCCTTCTTGACCTTGGCCAAATTAGTGCCACCCTGCGCTTCCAAGAATTGATCAGCCAATTCAAGCATGTCTTCAAGTGAGTCAGCCTTCCTCTCTTTTAAGTACAGTGACAGGCTTGGGTGGCAACTAGTAAGAACTTGTTCTCTAATTAGCAGCTCTCTAAGCTCACCGTACTCTTGCGCTGTCCCTGAAAGTTCAATCCATCTGTCGAAATAATGGCAAAGTCGGGCGGCATACTGCGTAGCTGTCTCACCGTCAGCTGGCTTTCCTGTCCGAAATCTGTCCCGGAATCCTTCCACTGTAAATCTAAATCGCTTCAGCAAAGCAGCATTCACCTTTGCGTAGTTGGCTGCATCGGTCGGCGTCAGCCTGCCGTACACACTGAGCGCTTCCCCACTCAAGCAAGTACTCAAAGCAGTTGCCCATTGATGTTCCGGCCAATTCTGGCTCCTTGCAATCGTCTCGAATCTGTGGAGGTACGCGTCAAGGTCGTCCTTCCTTTCATCAAATGCTACGAGCAGCTTGCTTGGGCTCAAGCGGAATCCGTGGTCCTCTCGTTCGCTGCTTTCAACTCTAGCTTGGACGGGAGTTTCACTTCGCTGTTGCAAACGGAGCCGCTCGAGTTCCATCTCATGCTGCCGCTGCCGTTCCCTTTCAGCCATCTCCGCTTCTCTTTCTTCTCTCGCCCTTTCGGCTGCCAATTTTTCTCTCTCCAACTCCAACTTCAATTGTTGCTCTCTTTCTTCCTTCGCCCTTTCAGCTGCCAACTTTTCTCTCTCCACCGCCTCTTTCTCCTTCTGGCTTACCCACTTCCGTAGTTCGGCGCCAGAAAGACCCATCTTCTCACCAAGAGCGACTAACTTTTCGAGATCCATTGTGTCTCGCAAATAAGACCTTGCCGTGTGCAAAAAATATCTGCCTAAATCAGTCTATCGGAACACTCCCCTGCACTGGGTCACGAGAACACTGAACAACACACAAAATCGTTCCGATAGCACTATCACAACTCGAGGCTCTTTCTCACTACTTTGGACACACTGTGCACCAAAAGGTCCTGTCGCGGACGCCAGATTAATTGTCACACCGGTCCCGTTAATTAGGGAGGCGATCGCCGGGCTAATTCCAAGGGCCGAAGTATTGACCCCCCGAACCGCACCACGAAAGCGTGGACAATTTAGAAGTGGTCCTTTTCGGCGCGCCAGCGGACGCTGGCTGTGGCCCAAAGAACAAGTCAGAGCCGTGAGTTGATAAACAAAACAAATATTATATTTTCAAAATTGGCAGATCGAAAACAATACACAAGAATGCACACTCCACAATAGTTACATACAATATGTCACCAATCAAACAACGTACTACACAGTACAATCAGCCACACTCAAAACAACGGACACAGACAACGATACGCACTACAATGCAGTCGCATGCATTGAACAACCAAGACACTTAAGGACTAAAGAGATAGAAAACCTATTCAGTCCAAAGTCCTTGGAACAAAAGTCTGAATGATACTCTTCCGAGAATCACTCACTCGAAGTCCAGCGTTGTTGTCGTTCCGCAGCTCTCGAAGTTTCTCTTCCAGGAAACCTCGCCGTCTTCAATTGGCCACTCTCCAAGCTTCAAACTTCTTCGCCCGAACACGTCGGCTTCACACACGCAGCTGTTGCCACGCGTCTTCGCTCGATAGCGGTAAACACACGCTCTTGCCTGTAGCTCGAGCCTTCACCCCTCAGGTGGAAATCCTCTTCATCTCCGGCTTCGTCCCTACGGACCAAAACCTTCGCCGATAACACGGCGGAATCCCAACGCGCTCCGGCGCTCACTTCCGTCTCCTCCTGATCTCTCATCTCAGCTGCTCGGTTAAATACCTTGCGGGCGACATTCCAGACGGTTCTCGTCATTTCGTCGGCGCGATACACAGCGAAGGCTGGGAAGAGGGCGAGACGGTTGGAATGCCCTCCCCGGCCGATGACTCAACTCGGTATGACCACGCCCCTTTCGTTCTAGAACTTTCGCGAGCTATCTCGGCCGCCGATGTGGGGTGAGGAGGTTCGTCGGCGAAGCCACGCTTTCAAGGGGAGAGCGCGCGCCCGGGGACCCTTGGATGTTTGTTTGCTTTTTTTTGACCTCCCGGCGTCTCTTCCGCGCGTTACCGCAAGAATTTGGCGGCGCGCCCATTTTTAGCGCTCGTTCTGTGACAGCTGTCCTGCAAGTCAACATACAAACGTAGGGCATTTGAAACTGACCAATCAAGGTTACATCTGTAAGGTCTATGATATTACGGTGGGCATCTCGAAAGTCCTGCTCTCGGTACGGACGACCAGCAAGGTCTGCATGCAGAAAAACGGACTCGGTGACGAGCTTACCAGTGAAAAGACGGGGCAGGACGAAGCGGTATTCATTACTGCTGGTAGAAACCTGAGCAGTACCTTGGCTTGAATCCGGTTGATCCTTTGTGACGGAGACCATCAAAAACGCAACAGTTAGTTAGTTAGTTTGTTTGTTTGTATCCTTTAATCCATGGCTCGTACCCACCCTGGGGGATTGGCCAAGAGAACAAATAGTCTCACTATGAACGATAACTGCATTATTGCTTACAACGAAAAAAAGGGGGGGAGTTGTATAGTTAAGACAGTATGTTGGAAAAAAGAAATAAACTAAAGATTTAGATAGTGAGAAAAAATCAATAACAAAGTAGATACTAATAGCTACAACTTTATTTTGGGAGCCGACCAGACAGCTGGTGTTGCCAAACCCGATTAATTTGGTATGTCACGGATTTATCCAGAATAGAAAATTACTTTTCGACCCGTTTTTTAGTATTTGTTAACGAGGGCTTTATGTTGAAAAACGTTTAGAGTCTTGAATAAAATTACACACCGCATCGAATGCATCTCTGTGGCAATTTCCCAAAACAGAGGCACCAAAACTTAGAACATTTTCTGCGGTTAAATTTAAACCTAGCTTCGCAAATGGAATATCTAAAAGTCGTTTCCTAATTAATGCATAGTTACGACATGAGCCAAAATAATGTTCAATAGTTTCTGATTCTTCGTAGAACGGACAAAGGGGGGAAAGTGTCAGACCAGCTCTGTGTAAATAAAAATTTAATGGGGGGACACGGCACCGGAATCTAGAAATCTAGAATCTAGAAAGACGAACAGCGTCTTCGTCTTTCTCCCCGAGCCACACCAGTGCTAGGACTTGTTGGCAAACTTGCGTGAGGCAGGCTTGATGTCGCGAAAGCAATCGCATTATTACGACTTATAAAGCGTTTAAAACAGCGAAAGAACGAGCTATTGTCGCACAATGCGAATTGCGTAATGAGTGGGTGGTACAATGCTCCATCCCATTACAAAGGCTTGTTTTTGTTCAGCAAAGAATTGTGGCGCATACCCATTTCAGGCATGATTCCTCATCGTCGTCAGCCACTGCATGAGCAACAGGTGAATAGCAAAACGGCGAGTCGTCTGCTACAGTACTTCCGGTTCGAACCTATCCCTTCGCTGCTTCAAGGTGCCTGCTGCGTAGTGTAATCGGGGGGGGGGGGAAGGGTTGTGCAATTTTTGACGTTTTAGCTGCCGCTTGTTCAATTATTGTGTTCATCATCAATTCTTTTTTGTGAATGAATGGACGATATTTCGCCTATTTCAGGGAACGAAGCGAGACGTGGACATGGGCAAAAACAAGGAACGTTGAGAGATGGGTTTTGAGCACAGCGTGCAGTTATGCTTTGAAAGAGGCAGTAATCGTTTGCAGAATCACCTCGATTTAGTATTTTCGAGCGCATACACTTGCCGAGACCACTTAAAAATCACTCATACATATGTTCACACACTGTCATATGTCAATATACGTATGATGTCTACATATGTACGTGAACTTTGCACGGTTAAGTATGCCGTTATAGCATATTTCTGTTGTATAATCTGCATTGCTAACTGTCTGTCAAATTGATTGAAACAGACGAGTGCGTAAAAAGCCCACAGAAAAATACGGCCACTCAAATAATGGTATCGTGTGACGTGAAACGATCGAAGTAGCTTTTTAAGCAACGCGTAGCATGGTTTGGCGTCTCTATTATGTTAGACTTGTAAGCGAGTAGCGCCGATAGGTCATGTTATACTCCGACTCGTAGCCTTAAAGGCGTATCTTGCGCAACTGTACGTTGAGTGGGGATATCGTTGCATGCATTTAAAATCATTAATCGAGCGTGTGAGGGACGACACCTCAATTCAAGAGATATTTAGAGGTGTAAAAAAGGACAGAGAACTGCGAGCACGTTTCGTTTATGGCGTTCGAAACACGTTACCACGGCCATTCGCTGTATCGAGCCCGGAATGGTATCTTTGCAAACAAAAAGTAAATAAATCATTTTATGGGTACGTCAATAACATGAAAACAAGTGAACGGATATATCTTGATCCCATGATGTGCAGGAAATCTTTGTATGTGACAAAAACTGTACAATAAACCTTCGCTGCAAAACAACAACCATGTGTCCGGAGGTGAAAGCCACTTCAATGAAAAGATGACCGGTCGCACCAGTAAAACTATCTCGTAGTGATTTCATTTGTTATTCAATCATGCTGCATAGCACTCAAAAGCATTACGCAGCAATTTATAAGGAAATGACACAACGAGGGCAAGGTGGAACACGCGAAAAGTGCCGGCACTTGCAAGAATGCCCGCACGGCATTATCACGCCTCGAACCGGCAATCGGTGCAGACGGCTGCCGTAGCCCACAATCCATTGCGTGAGTCCACCTATTGCCACTAAATCCCTCGCAATAGTTTAACAGATACCACGCTTCCCAGAAGAATGACGAATAATAGCATAGCGAATGCCAGCCTACTACCATAAAGTTGTTATTATTAATGCCGTAGTGGGCACCAAGCAAGTGCACGTGCTTGCAGCAGAGACCCAATGAGAGTTTAGAAAAGGCTCTGAAAGGCCGCTCTTTTAGTTTTTGCTGTGACTGTGCAGCGCCTTCCACGCAGGCCTGGCGTTTTTTAGTTTGTTTGTTTGTTTCATTGTCCGTTTGTTTATTCGTTCGTTTATTCCATCGCTCTTCCATTCATTTGTTTCGTTGTTTGTGATTGGAGAATGATTATACTGAAGCAGGTGTCATCTACTTTTTCGTAGTCCCTGCACCTAGCGAGATCACAGCAGGAAACTAATAGATTTCAATTCGTGCTGTCATGTAATTAGCTTCATACTTTTAAAAACTTGGGCTGATTGCCGGCGATATACTTCTTTCTCGTGAAAGAAGTCGAGATAGTATTCCACTAACATTGAAGTAATTGAGCTCAAGAAATACGATTTGGCGAAAGGCCCCCGTGGACATTAATAATTCCATATAGCCTAAAAACCATGCACATGCCTTAAAGTGTTCCTCTCACTAGTGTGAGATGCGCAATTGTTCGTCTTTCATTGCGCGTTTTGATTTTCCGCGGACGGAAATCAAAAGAAGGGTGAGGCACGTATACAGGGAACCAACGCTTACAACGGGGGCTGTAAATGGTAATTACTTGTGTTCTGTACGACGAACTAACTGTTTTTGTTGGTTTTTAAAATGAATGTACTCATCCATGAATGTACCTATCCTCGATGAAGTAACCCTTCTTGTTTGTTTCTTAAATGAGTGTACTTATCCATTACACACACCTGTTACCCACGTTGCCTTCATCGCTGACCTAAAAGACAGTGCACATACCTTACAAGGTAGCCTTTCTAAACAGAATGGCTATATAAAAATGCCTTACAATATAACAAAGTATCGATATTTAATTGTGATGTCACTGCTACCCGACGCGCTGTAGTCACATCAACGGTAATGATGGCTTTCTTGACCAAAATGCTTTTTTGGTTCACTACACATAGAAAATCACCTTTTTCGATCACGACCGCCCTTGCCTCCATAGAGTTGAGAACTCTCATTGTCGATATTCATAGCAACATTATGAAAATCCGTACGCCAGCCCTGCTGCCCGATATAAATGCAGCGTGGGAAATGACAGTGTGAGATGAAGGCTGCTTCGAACAACAAAGAGCTCTTCAGCTGTTTAAAAAAACCAATATACACTCTAATCAGGCTTAACGTCACAAGTGATCAGGCGAGACTGCAATATCATCGTTTATTTATAAATCGAGTATGACCGAAATATAAACCTCTTCTCCTAAGCAGAACTTGCTACTGTACGGCGGATCATAATGCACACTCGTGTTGGTCATACGTATATAACGTTCAGTATATGCAAGGAGACGGCGAATCCATGCTTCGAGTTCCTTGAGAAGCTTCTGCACACGTTGGCTATACGCATCCTGGAAAGGCGCATTGCTATCCTGCAGGAAGCCATCAGGAAGCGAAAAGTCACGTCACTGGCGGTGACCTTGAAGCCCGTGCCTTTTCAAGATGGTTGTCCAGGATCTCACGGGCCACTTCGAAAAACAGGAACGGTGATACTCGACTCGCATGATAGTAGCAAGCCAGCCTAATGGAGCTGGGGGAGCTGTACGTCATAATGCTGACCGGCAAAAAACCGCCCATGAAAGCACGAGGCTGGCCGTTGAAGTCCTCTCTCAGTAGCCGTGGATGCTTGGCGTAGCTCAGGCCGAGAACTTGAAGGTTAACGAATGTACTGGCCTTGAAGGAGCACAAAACGCTTGCCTCGCTGACACCCCCACGGTAGCACAACGGCCGAGTGTGACAGCTGCAGAACCCGACCGGAAGGCGTTTTGCGATGAAGGCACAGGTGCGAAGCGGAGGCGCTTTGTAAATTAGCTCGCAGCTGTGCATGGCGATGTCGCATGCATTTCGCCGGAACCCCGCAAGTCCGAAATGGTGCTTCCCAAACACAAACACCAGGTCTTCGCCATGCCGCGGTGCTCTGCGCTTCGAGGTGGCGATGTCGCAGTCATGCTGTCTGATGCGAGCGCGGTGCCGCTTGGCAGTGCCCCGACGTGAAGATATGCGTAGTTTTCTGTCTTCACGACGCTCTACATGGAAAGGGGGAGCCAACAGGGTCTCGGTCGTACTTGTGGTCAGCTGGCGAAAGTCGCGACAAACATATGCCGAGAAATGCAGGACGAAGACTTGCTGCGGAGACTTTATCATGATGACGAGCGAGCTACCATAGAATGATGATGATGATGATGATGACCTTTTATGAATGGCGCTCACCCACAAAAAAGGATGGGCCGAGAACCGGGTGGCAGGATACTTAAATGAAACTAAAATGAAAATGAAGCCAATCTGAAAAAGTAGTTCAAAAATAATACTACCAAAAAAACTATTTGCTGAGCAAGCGGTCAAACCATCTCTTGTTTTTGATAGACATAACTATGAATTATAAACTAAAAATCTGAAAAGGTTGGGGTTCACTAGCACGGTAATCTTTTAGTTGCATTGATGTAATCAAACACAGTGGAGCATACATCCCTGTGGCAGTAACCAAATGAAGTTCCGCCATGTGATAACATTACTGGTAGATTTACTTGTATTCTTAGCTTTTGAAATGAGGCTACTAAAAATCTTTTTCTCTGATAAGAATAACGACGGCAGAATAAGAAGAAATGTTCAATTGTTTCAATTTCGTTGCACCAAATGCATAGCGGTGACGCCTTCAGTTAAGCTTTGTTAAGGTAATAATTTAGTTGTGGAACTGCACAGCGCAATCTGGTATAAGTGACCTCTAAGTGGCGAGATACACACGAGCCACCACGCGCATATGACACGTGCGCTCGCTAAGACCTATGTAGTAATTAAAAAAAAAGAGGAAAGCCAATGAAAGCTCTTGGTATACGCGCAGCGCGGACCTCGTGGTGGCTAGAATACGGCGTGCGCGCTGCAGCCCTGCAGCAAAAACTCATTATATATGTAGGCATTGGTAAAAATTTGGCGATATCTTTCCCTATAGTGCATACTCCAAGCACTGAAATATATTCGAACTTGCCATGCACCCACTACGTGGCCATAGTGGAATAGTCGCAGGGAAGTGTGTGCCTTTTTAGTGGGCGACCTGCTTTAAACATGAAGTCATTATTTTTAATCTTCAGACGCCCGATGCATGGCAATGTACGCTTGCTTGTACCACGCATTATTACTTCAATATTTCACCTTGTATTGTGAAGCCTGTATACAGGACGCGTATGTGTGCAAAACATGCAAATACTTTCACTGCATTTTCAAGCAGAGGAAGTTTTTTTCGCTGTATTCACATTCAGAGGCGCGGCTGTGTGGTGGACGATAATTATAGCGCGAGAACAAAACGACGACACCGAGACAAAAAGACAAGTAGGACACGAGTGTATTGTCCTTTTGTGTGTGTGAGTGAGAATTTATTAGAAGGCAGAGAGGTCGGCCTAAGCTAGTTCGCTCTAGCCTGCTACTCTACACAGGGGATAAGGGAAAGGGGAAAGAAAGAGGGATGAAGGGTGATGATGGGGACAAGAAGACGTGGTGCGTATGTACAGTAGCCACTTTGTATAGTACCCTACAGTCTAGTTTCTAGTCCAGTGCTTTTTATAAAGTCTAGAACAGCCTTTGTAGCAGTTTTGACTTTTGTGCTCGCGCTATAACTATCGTCATGTCATACCAACTAGCCCAAGCTGCCACACTTGTGTGGTGGAATTGCGCATATCTCGGAATTCGCTGGCGAGTGCTGTACAAATAAAAATTGGCGCACCTTGCGTTTGTGGTGGAAGGCTTGAACCAACTGTGAAGCTGGGGGGCCTTCCTTGATCCCCTTTATTTTTTCTCTTTCGCTTGGTTTTTTTCAGTTCCTTTTTTGTCTCTGTTTCTGTCTATTTCTTTCATTTTCTCTATATCTATTTATTTTTAACTCTTTCTGTAGTTGTTTTCATGCTCTAATTTGTGTTTTCACTTTCTTCGTTTCTCTCTCCCTGCCCGTCTGACTCTATATTATGTCTATTTTTTATATATTTCTTTGCGTGTTTCTTTGTATCTCTTTCTCTTTTCTTTCTCTCTTGCTTCTCAATCAAGGTCTCTATGTTTCTATATTTTTTCCGCTCTCCTAGTAATATCGAACATCGCTGTTACTACATCTCACGCCGGACAAGTCGGCACGCATGCACAGCGCATGAGGTAAGGCCAGGTGCTCGTGTTTGGGTGGCGAAGCTGAAGATGAAGGAGAATGCGAACCGGCGTCATAGTGTTTGCGAAGGCGAATCGGGGACTTTTCGTGGAGGCGAAAGCTTAGCTTCTCAGACTTTTTAGCCTGTATTATTTTTTTGCCTTCCATGGAGAAATTTTATAATTTTTCCAGCAAATAAAAGAAAGTCAAATGTATGAGAAGCTCCGTGATTAATTAAAAAAAGACGTCAATATTGAGGGTAACGGCTGTAGGCGTGGGCAAGGGGTGGGGACATGCTGAGGGGGAGAGGGTCCTAGTGTTTTAGTCAATGAGGGTGCAAAGGCTGTCCCACACTTACATACTAGGAGGGGGGGGAGCTGCGATGGCCTTTGATCTAGAGCCCCTGAAACGTTGCAAAGTAGCGACACTCAAGACAAAACACATACAGGGCTTCAACGAGGCTCTGAGAGGCTGCGCTTCCAGCTTTCGCTGTGACAGTGCTACGCGTTCCGCGCAGGCCTGGTGGTTTCATAATCTTCGTTAGCTTTAGAAGGTACAAGATTTACCATTTGTGAAGCTGCTGCAGCCATGGGCGATGCGTGCTCGGCTCGCTTGAGCGTGTACTCCGAAAAATCGGACGCCGATGCTAAACAGCAATACACAAACAAAGTGGCTCTCTGCAGTGTGTGTTGACCAACTCAATCTGACGAGCGAGGAAGCTGCATTTCACATCAGACTCATCCCGAAGGTGGCACTTTGCGACATAAAGGACAACTTGGTGCATACTACAAGTTTTGTGACGCACGAACTATTATTAAAGGACAAGAAATCTTTGGAGGCTTGACTAGTGGGTTTGTCGACAAACCCTCGCTGAAGGGTCACGGTGGCTGCGTCATTGTGCGCGCAAAGGTAAGATAATTTGAAGTTATATTCTTTCATGAGCGCCAAAGTCGAGTTTACCCAATAATTTGATAATAGTGCGACGATCTACGACTCTAATTGAAACTGTGGGCTTAACAGTGCTCATGAAATTCATATGTGGTTGGCTCCCCCACCAGTTTGATCAATCAAATGAAAGGTATCTGAAGCGTAAAATGATTTACTAGGCCAAAGTTACAAGTGTGTTTTGATGCAAATAAACTGATCCAGTTCACTTTACTGAGAAAAACAAAAGCGTGTGCCTTTCATTTAAGCTGGCAGTGTACCACGCATATATTAATATGAATAGTCCAACGTCTGTGTCGTGCTTTTAGATGCGGAAGCATCTTATACTCGCGCCTTGTAGTGCGCCGTCCGCACCGTCCGCACCGCTTCTCAAACATTCGACAGCTGACGCGCGCGCATGCGCCGTCGCGCCGTCGCCCACCATCTGTGCCGCGCGCGCTTCTCCTTCGAGAACATTCGACAGCTGACAGCGCATGCGCCGTCGCGCCGTCGCCATCTGTGCCGCGCGCGCGCTTCTCCTTCGAGAACATTCGACAGCTGACAGCGCATGCGCCGTCGCGCTGTATATATACTCAAGGTCGGCGCTCGCTCGCTCAGTTGCCGCTCGTCCGTTGGTTTGTACGGCGCGTCGACGTCCGAAGTCGCCGTGAAATGAATGCCAACGAATCCACAAACAGAATGATCGACGTTCCTTCGACCAGCGCCGGCCAAACTGTTGGCGGAACCACTTCCGCATCCTCCTAAGTGTTCCCCCGAGGAAAGCTGCGGGCAATTTTTTTGCATATGTCTCTGCCAATGCATTGAAACTGACTGCATTTATTGTGGTAATGTGATTCCTTTATATTTAAGTATCGTTGGCGTCTGAATTACTCAAGGCTGTCAGAATCTGAACTCAACCGAGTTTCTATTCGCAGGTGAACCACTCTCCGGCATTCACCCCACAGCCAGCCTTGTGAAAATCAGCTTGGCAAAGACGGCTGAATCATTCGTCATGACGCGTCACCGCAACCTCCAGTGTACGGCTACATTGACCGTGAACAACTTTCGGCGACGAATAAAATTTGGCGGACTTTGCGTTCTTAGACTCTTCACCCTTCCATTTTGTGCGACGGCTGCACACAAATAAGGCACAATCAAACGGGATAACGAATGGTCGGCTCAAAAAAAAGGAGGGGGGCTCAACTTTAGTAGCACGTGGAGGCACACACAATGGCCCTAGTCATGGCGGTCGTAAGAACTACCTACTCCGCATTACCCACATGCTGTGCGGATATGCTGAGGCGCTGGCTACGGGAGCGCAGGGTTGTTCGGAGGTGGATACTACCTATAATGATTGATGGGCTTTAACGTCCCAAGACCACGATATGATTATGAGAGATGCCGTAGTGGAGAGCTCCGGAAATTTCGACCACCTGGGGTTCTTTAACGTGCACCCAAATCTGAGCACACGGGCCTCAAGCATTTCCGCCTGCGTCGAAAATGAGGCCGCCGCGGCCGGGATTCGATTTTGCGACCAGCGGTTCGGCAGTCGAGTAGCACTGCCCATACACCCCCATAGTAGGTGACTTCCCCCAAGTTTTTTCTAAAATAATGTATACTTTAAACAGAGGTATCGTGTAGTAGCACTTGATGGGCATTGAAAAGCTGTGTGTGTGTGTGTGTGTGTGTGTGTGTGCGTGTGTGCGTGCGTGCGTGTGTGTGTGTGTGTGTGTGTGTGTGTGTGTGAGTGTGTAATTTGGCCTCGCGCCAGCTCAATGGGCGTATATATACGACACGTGCCATATCACTTTATTGAATATTTCGTCATCGTGGCCATCAGCGATCAAAACGCTTTTTTGTCTGTTTCAGCTTCTCGAGTACTTGGGAATATTTGAGGGTCAGGAAACGCCACTTATTCGCATAGGCCTATGCTTCCTGGACGACTGCAACGCAGCTTATTTGGAAGCACTAGCAAGCACCAGTGACTTCACTATGAAAAGCTTTTTCTTATACGAGCACTTCCTCTCAGTACGTGTATGGATATCTCATCTTGCAGTGTAATGCGTGATTTCCACTTTGAAAAAGAGAAAAACGGTAGAGAGGGGAAGGCAAGAAGTTAACCAGTCCAGGATAACCGGTTTGATACATTACACGTGGGAAAAAGAAATGGGAGATTTAAAAAGAGATAATAAAAAGAGTGGATAGCAATTATTACACAAACACGCAAATATTTCTGCAAACACAAGTTTCGCGCATACCCACTCAAACATGTGGGAAAACAGACAATGAAAACGACAGTCTGGGGAATATATATTAACGGACTATTTTAGTCATGGACCACCTTCGCTTAAGTGATGATGGCTAATGTCAGAGAGCGTTCGGCCGTCCAGCCATTTCTTCTGCACGATCGTTAACATCGTCTTTAAACCGACATTTATAAGGCTCGTGGACGGCTCGCGATCAATGTGGGAGGGTTGGCTATGACAGCGTGCTGTGTGAAGTACAGAAGTCACCGGTTCGCGGATCAGCCTGCTCAACTCAGTTATACGGTGATGTGTTCATTGCCTGTGTAACTTTCTCTTTATTTTGACACAAATCGACGCAGTTAGCCAACGAAGGAATCACTCTATCATATTATTCTGTGCCAAACATAACACTCACAGACATTCGCGCTCACTGCATGTCGGGTGCACGGTTTGTTAGCTAAAAGATGAGATATAGTTCTGTGGACATTAAAGTACATGTCAAGGCGTCCTGAGATTCTATCATGCCTTTCGTCTATAAGTAACGGTTGCGCGTTGAAGTTGATTCTCACAGTGTCGTTGGACATTCCGGTAATGTACCTTCAATTTTTTTTCTTCAGTGAAACCTCCTATAGTAGATATTCTGATGTCAAACTGCGTTACGTCAGAGCCCGAACCATTGACCTCATTGCAAATCGGACTTGTGTAGGTTCATCTTGAGAACGTATTTGGTGACAAATACTCGAGGATATTGTACACAAAGTTAACTTCTGACACACGAACACACACATACACGCACACACACACACAAACACACACACACACACACACAAACACACACGCACGCGCGTGCTTAAGAGAGTTTGTCGTTTGCTGAACTACTATAAAAACGTTGAAACCAAGCAGACCAATGCAGTGAGGGAGCCACAAGGACGCACAAAAAGAAAACGGTAGAGGAGAGGCGCATAGATTGAGTTGTGCTCTTCGCCCCTAGATCGAGCAGAGTCGCCGCCTAGTGGCCACTGGCTTAAGCGCACCTTGTGTGGATTGCTTCCGGCGTCTTCTGCTCTCCACATAGGCTAGCACGTGCACGTACGTCATGCTCGTGCTCAAGGGGAGGTTTGTCCCACTCTGTCAGCGCATGAGTAACTGCTTGTACGTTCGACAAGCACTGCGTACAGAAGCATTTGGCCTTACTCACCTGTATATGTATCGCGATAAGATGAGGTCAAGCACTTGGCGAGGGTGATGTGTATCATCGTCGTAGCCTCTCTTCACTAGGTTCATGTCGGTGTAGGTGCCGCTTTTTAGCTGAAGCCCATCGTAAAGTGCACTTGGCGTTGCCCCAAACATGAGGAATAATAAATATTGTGTGAATGAAGCGTTTTAGCGACTCGGGGATAAACGGAAGTTTTACACTATTGTTAGGTGTATACTTTCCAAAAATTCTGGCGTTCTTGCTTATTTTTAATTATGCGACGAGCTTTAGTTGTTCTTGGGATAACTTTGCTTTGTACGGGTCTAATTGATTGATATGTGGGGTTTAACGTCCCAAAACCACCATATGATTATGAGAGACGCCGTAGTGGAGGGCTCCGGAAATTTCGACCACCTGGGGTTCTTTAACGTGCACCCAAATCTGAGCACACGGGCCTACACTTTGTACGGGTCTAATCCCATGACACTGCTGTATAGTAAACTCTGACACTTCGGTATTCAACTGAATGACACGGCACTGATGAAACTTGAGTTGCCATGCGCAATTTTAGCATTGGGCGGTATATTTATCCCTTTCGGCCCTGGCGGTGCCAATTGACAACATCGCACAACATTTTCCATAGTATATCGGAAACGTTGCTAATACTGCTCATTCTTGGGGGCATAGTTCTTCAACGATCTTCACTGCAATTGACATCAATATTGCGGCACGTTTGTGGAGGTAGCAGCCACAACGAAGAAGAAGCGCGACCGAGCTCTTTCATGAAGCCGAGATGCGTAATTTGAGGCGGGTAAGCGCCATTTTTGGGACGACGTACCGAAGGTGTTTCAGTGAGTATTACGCTGAAAAGTAAGACGTTGGTTTCCAATTTGTGTACACCATTGATCGGCATGAAAAAAGAAGCCATTTTTTTCATTTTTCAATCACTGGGCCCTAATTACCTAATTTCATGCCACGTTAATTAATAAAAAATGGTTATACCAGTGCGTCAATTTTTGGTTTGCGGTCTTCTGAGGTCCTAACTACGAGAAAAACGCGCTTGCTGCAGGAGCCATTAAACTGTGTTCAAGTGACACTCCAGTGTCCTCAGCTATACCCTTCAGGCGAACTGAGAAGGGCTGCCTCAATGAGGCTTCTATACAGGTTCATGAGATATTGCCTGTCACTACCCCACGTAGTACGTGACAACACTTTTATAACATTCATGGCTTTTAAACATTTTGTTTTTAAATACTTGATGTGCGGTACGAAGGTCAACTTGTTGTCCAAGATTAAGCGTAAGAATTTATGCTCCGCATTGACAGACAGACGGTGACCGTTCAGTTCAATGTCAGGTTCTGAGTGCACGCCTCTCTTTCGGGAGAAGAAGACACAGGTGCTTTTTTTCTGGGTTCAGCCGGAATCCGTTTTCCTTTGCCTATTTGGACACCTTGTTTAAACCTAACTGAACCTGCTGCTCACACATTGCCAAGTTGCATGACTTGTAGCCAAGCTGAACGTCGTCGATATATGTACAATAGAACATATTTCATGGGATGGACAAGTGCAAGAACTTCATTTTGATAATAAAAAGTGTACAACTAAGTACATTTGAGCATTTGTGCACAAATGTACTAAGTTGTACAACTAAGTACATTTGTAAACATTTGTGCAAAAAACGGGAGTACCTTGCGGTACTCCCGTTTCTTGCACAAATATTTGGGAGAGAATACTGCCCACACGGACACGGAATTTGCAATTGGACAAGTAACTCTCGATTATGGAAAGCATTCTACCGCGCACACCTAGGTGAGACAAGTCTCTTAATATGACAAAACGCCATGTTGTGTCGTAGGCCTTCTCAATATCGAGAAACACAGAGAGGAAGTATTGTTTGTGGATGAAAGCGTCTCGGATCTGTGCCTCAATACGCACCAGATGTTCGGTGGTAGATTTACCCTCTCGAAACCCACATTGGTATGGGTCGAGCAATTTGTTTGTTTCTAAGTAGTGGAGTAAGCGGCAATTAATCATTTTTTCAAATAGTTTGCTGAGGCAGCTTGTTAACGCTATAGGACTGTAACTTGATACAGTAGAGGGATCCTTTCCCTGCTTCAAAATTGAAATTATAAGAGCCTCCTTCCAGGAGGAGGGGATCACACCTGAAAACCATATGCGATTATAAAGAGAGAGGAGAGTTTCTTTAGTTTCGGAGGGTAGTTCCTTCAGCATCGCGTACATTACGTTGTCAGAACCTGGGGCAGATGTATTACAGCAGCTGAGTGCTGCTCGCAGTTCTGCTAAGCAGAATGGTGCATTATATGCCTCAATTCTTGCGAATTTTCTTCCTAACTTTTGCTTTTTTATTCGTGCCTTGTAATTCTGGAAGAATTCGGAGTAGTGTGAAGAGCTCGATATGTGTTCGAAATGTGTGCCAAGAAAGTTGGCTTGACCCTCCAAGCTTTCCCTGAGGCTATTTACTAGTGGAAGAGAATACGTTTGCTGGCCCTTGATTTTCTTTACCTTATTCCACACTTTTCCCTCATCTGTGTAAGAGTTGATGATGATGTTTGATGTTTTATGGCGCAAGGGCCATTTCACGGCCAAAGAGCGCCAGTTCATCTTACTAAAAAAGTGGACAATGATTGTGATAAGCGGCTGTATAAGGGCCATAAAATTCCTCGCGGTAAGGCGGGTAAAAACATACAAGTAATAAAATCATGACCATGCCGTGAAATGTGTGTGTGGTGTGAATAGATGACAAAAGTTGGTGATAATAAAAGACGATGGTGGATATGTATGGCATTAGCACAAGTGCCTCACTCGTTCATACCCTTGCGTCCAAGGGCCGTGAGGCAAGTGCTTTCTTGTGTAACCACCGCAGCAAAAACCTCTCTAGAGAGGTCATGCTACGGGATGCCTGGGTATATGATATGAAAACTATGAATTTCTTTAAAAAACGCTAACAATGATTTGTGACTAAAAAGCGGTTCCCTACCGACGAACATTGCAGGGTGTAAAGGTATATGTTGTCGGTAGGGTAATGGAAAGTGTTGTTTTCTTACAGTGTCCAATTGTTTGCACTCAATTAAAATGTGAAGGACTGTCAATGCTTCACCACATCTGTCACACAATGATGGACTGCCACCAGACAAAAGGTGTGTGTGTGTTGTGTATGTGTGTCCTAACCTGAGCCTCGTTAGTATTACCTCTGTATGACGCGATTTCGATACGGGCAGCCAATGACCAAGGTGTGGCTTAATAACGTGTAGTTTGTTTTGTGTGTGTGTATCCCACTTGCTCTGCCAGTAGTCCCTGAGGTTTCGTTTGAGAGACGGCTTAAGATCAACGACCGGGATTGATATGGATGTAATGGCGGTGCTCTCATGGACGGATGCAGCGAGCTGATCCGCCCTCACGTTGCCTTGGATCTCACGGTGCCCTGGCACCCAGCACACTACAACATGTTGTTTGAGTGTGTAGAGTGTGCACAAAATGGAGTAAAGTGAGACAAGAACCGGGTTTTTTTGTTTTTTAAGACTGTGCAGAGCCGTTACCACACTGAGGGAGCCTGTATAAATTACTGCTTTTTGTATTTGTAATTGTTTGATTGTTTAGCTGCCACAAGTATTGCGTAAGCTTCCGCTGTGAAGATACTTGTGCCTCGATGTAGAGGGCCAGCATCCGAAAAGGAAGGGCCAACAGCAGCGTAGGACACAGAGGAGTTAGACTTAGAGGCATCTGTAAAAAACTCAGGACGTGTGTATTTGTGTTGAAGTTCCAAGAAGGATGTTCGAATATGGGCAATAGGCGCATGTTTAGTAACTTCTAAAAAAGACACATCGCAATCTATAGTCTGCCACTGTCACGGTGGCGGGTATGCTACAGGAGCCATTAAACTGTGTTCGAGTGACACTCCAGTGTTCTCATCTAGACCCTTCAGGCGAACTGAGAAGGGCTGGCTCATTGAAGGCCTGTTTTGAAAAAGAATGGAGCTCGATAAGTCATTAATAGTAGAGTATGAGGGGTGCCTCTTGTCTGCTTTCACCTTAAGGAAATATACAAAGGACATTTAGGTTCTTTGCAGATGAAGCGACCACTCATTTGACTCAACGTAAATGCTTTCTACGGGGCTGGTGCAAAAAGCACCCGTAGAAAGGCGGGTGCCCGAATGGTGCACGGGATCCAGCATCTTCAAAGCGCTTTGAGTCGCTGACTGATAAACAATGGCCCCATAATGTAAGCGGGTGCGAATAAGGCTTCTATACAAGTTCATGAGGCATTTCCTGTCACTACCCCACGTAGTACGTGACAACACTTTTATAACACTCATGCCTTTTAAACATTTTGTTTTTAAATACTTTATGTGGGGTACGAAGGTCAACTTGTTGTCCAAGATTAAACCTAAGAATTTATGCTCGGCTTTGACGGACAGTTGTTGCCCGTTCAGTTGAATGTCGGGTTCCGAGTGCATGCCTCTTTTTGAGAGAACAAGACACACGTGCTTTTTTGTGGGTTAAGTCGAAATCCGTTTTCATCTGCCCATTTGGAGACCTTATTTAAACCAAGCTGAACCTGCCGCTCACACATGGCCAAGTTGCATGACTTGAAGCCAAGCTGAACGTCGTCGACATATGTACAATAGAACATATTGCGAGAAATGGACAAGTGCAAAGAATTCATTTTGATAATAAAAAGTGTGCAACTAAGCACGCCACCTTGTGGCACGCCTGTTTCCTGGACAAATGTTTGGGAGATCACATTGCCCAGACGGACACGGAATGTCCGGTTTGACAGGTAACTTTCGATTATGTGAAACATTATTCCGCACACACCAAGGTGAGACAGGTCTCTTAGAATTCCGTAACGCCATGTAGTATCATAAGCCTTTTCGATATCGTGGAACACAGACAGAAAATATTGTTTATGGACGAACGCGTCTCTGATCTGTGCCTCGATACGAACAAGGTGGTCTGTGGTGGATCTACTTTCTCGAAACCCGCACTGAAATGGGTCGAGCAAATTATTTGTTTCAAGAAAATGTACAAGTCGGCAGTTCATCATTTTTTCGAAGACTTTGCACAAGCAGCTTGTAAGTGCTATAGGCCTCTAACTCGAGGTAAAGAAGGGTCCTTGCCCTCTTTCAAAATGGGAATAACAATAGCCTCTTTCCAGGATGTAGGAATAGTGCCAGAAGACCAAGTAGCATTGTACAAACAAAGTAAGGTTTTTTCGGGTTTCGTTTGGTAGGTTTTTTAACACTTCATACATCACACGGTCAGAACCTGGGGCAGAAGTACTGCAGGAGTTTAGAGATGTACGGAGCTCCGCTAGACTGAAAGCTTGGTTATATGTCTCCTATCTAGTGGATTTGTTTTCGAGTTTCTGCTTTTCTAATCTTGTTCTGTATTTTTGGAAAGTGTCAGTATAGTGGGACGAGCTGGATACCCGTTCGAAATGTGCCCCGAGAAAGTTTGCCTGATCTTCCAAGGTATCACCTTGAGTGTTTACGAGTGGAAGTGTGTGTACTTGTTTCCCTGCTATCCTACCGACCATATTCCAGACTTTGGCCTCTTGTGTGTAAGAATTGATCCCTGACAAAAACTTCTGCCAGCTTTCTCTTCTGGCCTGCCGACGCGTTCTCCTAGCTTAAGACTTTATTTTCTTGAAGGTGTCAAGATTTTCGGCTGTCGGTGAGTTTCGAAGCAGCCTCCAAGCTCTGTTTTGCTGTTTGCGCGCGTTTCGGCATTCAGAGTTCCACCATGGCACACGCCGTTTTCCAGGGTGTCCATTTGTTTGTGGGATGCATTTTGTTGCAGCATCAATTAAAAGCGCTGTTAAAAAGTTGACAGCAACATCAATGTTCAAAGTAGATATGTCATTCCAACCTAGACGAGCGATGGTATAAAACTGTTCCCAGTCGGCTCTGTTTATGAGCCACTTGGGAACACGTGGTGGAGACTCAGTTACTGTATTTGTGCTCAAAACTGCGGGGAAGTGGTCACTTCCGTACAGATTACTGACAACTTTCCACTGGAGTAGAGACACAAGAGATGGAGATACTATGCTTTGGTCTATGGAGGAATAGGTGTTATTGGCGAGATTATAATAGGTTGGTTCTTTTCGATTTAGGAGACACGCGCTCGACGAGAGAAGAAACTGTTCGATCAGTCGACCTCGCGCGTCATACCGAGAGTCACTCCATAGCCTGCTATGCGCATTAAAGTCTTCAACGAGAACATAAGGTTCCGGAAGTTGATAAATTAAGGAGTGTAAATCACGTTTTTGCAGCTGATAGCTAGGAGGAATGTAAATAGTGCAGATTGTGATCAGTTTCTCAAAAAGAAGCGCTCGAACAGCCACTGCCTCAAGGGATGTTTGTATTTGTAAGTGTGTGCATGCAGTTTCTTGTTTCACTATGATGGCAACACCTCCAGATGAAGTGATGGCATCATCACGGTCCTTTCGAAAAATAACGTGTTTACGAAGAAAATTTGTGTGTTTTGAATTAAGGTGTGTTTCTTGTACAAACAGCACTTTTGGTGAGTGTTCGTGTAAGAGTTTTTGGATGTCGTCAAGGTTTCTGAGAAGGCCCCTGACGTTCCATTGTATAATTTGAGTGTTCATGGTGAATGTAAAATAATGCCGTGTGTACGAAAAGCGAGTGGCTGTTTAGACGGCGAGTTTGAGTTCACCTAACAGGGCCATCACCAGGCCCTGTTATCTGCTTTTTTGTTTTCTTGGCGCGCTCCGAGGAGCCACGCCGCTCTTTCGGCACCAAGGGTGCCGTTGTATCCATTGCCTCCTCAGAGGCACTGGGTGCCCGCACATGCGAGCTGGTGGTTCGGATTTTAGGCCTCGCCTGGTGAGGGGAGGTCTTGAGACCAGAGGACCCTGGAGTCTCCGGCCTCAATTCTCTAGGAGGCGGAGTAGACTGAACTACTGCCGCCTTGGGGGCAGGTGCCACAGCCGTCGGCTCGCTCTGCGCTGGCCGAGGGAGTGGCGAGGGCTGGTGCGGCGTTGCCCCCTGACGCGCCGCATCAGCATATGTAGCGCCATACAATGGCGACACTCTTCGTCTTGCTTCCTTGAATGTGATATTTTCTTTAATTTTCAATGTGATGATTTCCTTTTCTTTTTTCCAAAACGAGCAAGACCGTGAGTATGCGGCATGATTTCCGCCACAGTTCACGCAGTGTGATGGTTTTTCGCAATTGTCTGAATTGTGGCCTGACACTCCACATTGTGCACAAGTTTGGTGACCACGACAGCTTTGTGAGCCGTGGCCATACTTCTGGCATTTAAAACAACGACGTGGGTTAGGTATGTACGGTCTTATCGACGTCTATGGTACCCTGTTTGAATACTTTCTGGCAGATTACTGGAAGCGAACGTGAGTATTAGGTGTTTTGTTGGTGTTACCTTGTTGTCTTTTCTAATGGTGATCCTTTGTACATTGGTCACAATCTGACTCTTCCACCTCTCCAGAAGTTCCTCTTCAGTCAAACCGAGCAAATCAGCATCAGATACTACTCTACGGGTTGTGTTCATGGATCTGTGTGGCGTTACAGTGATGGGAGTGTCACCAAAAGTTGAAAGATTCTGTAGCTTTTCAAACTGTTCTTTTTCTCGAACTTCAAGGAGGAGGTCTCCGCTGGCCATTTTGGTAACTTTGTACCCGGCTCATAGAGTTTCTGTGAGACATCTGGCTACTACAAAGGGGGATACAGTTCTGGCTTGCTTGCTGCTTATCTCACTATGTATGACATGAAAATGGGGAAAGTTTTCATTTGATCGATTGAAAAAGCCGAAGTCTTCGGTGCGTACGCGCTTTAAGGCGGTACGATCATTTACCAAGGGAAACGCTCTATGCATTACAGTTTAATTTTCTTCAGAAGCGTTTGCGGCCACCCCCCACGGAGCCCAACAAGGGGACGCTACAAGTTTGCGGATGCTAAAACCTGCAGGCGCCAGCCGTACAACGCTACTATAACCTAATGCGCCTAGACCAAGGTAGGCTATTTGCACAGGGTTAACCCTAGCCGCCAGGAAGTTTGGAAGTAAGCAGAAGAGAGTAGAAGACAGGATATATAAATAGTGAGAGATAAAGACGAAGATGTAGGAAGAGAGAGATAGGAAAAGGCGACTGCCGATTTCCCCTGGGTGGGTCAGCCCAGGGGTGCCGTCTACGTGAAGCCGGGGCCCAAGGGGTGTGTTGCCTCTGCCGGGGGGCCTTAAAGGTCTAAGCACCCAGCGTCAGCTCAACCCCCAGGATCCCCTTTTCCCCGGACACAGCAAAGCCACGCACGGCTAGGCGTGGAAGGGAGTAGAAACTCCCCCGTTAGCTCGGGTCCGTGGTGTCGCTACACACCAAACGCCTACTTGCGCAGGCGCCCCTGCGGGGTGTGTACGAGTTGATAATCGATATAAACTTTGTCCAGCTCTCTCGTCAAGCTTGACGACGCGTTCTCCTTGCCTGCGATTTGACCCGCTTGAAATTTTCCAGGTTTTCTGCTGTAGGGGAATCGCGAAGCAACGCCCACGCTTTGTTCAGTGATCCGTGCTTTCCTGCATGCGTCGTTCCACCATGGGACTCGCCGTTTAGAAGACATGCCACTCGTTTTGGCAATACATTTAGATGCGGATTCAAGTATAAAAGCTGTAAAATACTTGACAGCGTCATCTATGGTCAGGGCAGCCAGCTCAGTCCATGTCATGTGTGTAAGAGTTCTGCACCCTTCCCACTCAGCTGAGTCAATCTTCCATCGAGGAACCTGCGGGGGTAGTTGATCTTTGTTCGGCGCACTCAGGAGGATTGGGAAGTGATCACTCCCATAAGGGTTTTTAAGAACGTTCCACTTATAAACAGGTAAAAGGGACGGTGATGAAATGCTAAGATCTATGGAGGAGTATGCGTTGTTTGCAAGGCTAAAATACGTAGGCTCGTTTATATTTAAAAGACATAAACTAGAAGAGAAAAGGAGCTGCTCAATGAGACGTCCTCGCGCATCACAGTGAGCATCGCCCCAAAGGACATTGTGTGCATTAAAATCACCTAGAACCAGAAACGGCTCTGGGAGTTCATCTATTAATGATTCTAGATTTTATTTATTTAATATATTTTATTTAATACATACTGCGGACCACACTTCGGTCCAATCAGGTGGGCAAGGTGTAATGCAAAGAGAAATACAATACACGCAAAAAAGTACACAGTTACTCAGTATCGCAAGTACTACATTCGATTGTCTGGTTCCAGTCTGAAATGGTGCGTGGAAAAAATGAAAATTTGAACGTGTCCGTTCTCGCGAAGTAGGGAGTTAGTGCATTTGGTTGGCGATGCCTTGTCGGTTTTGTGTTTAATGGAGAAATAGAGGGGTTGGATCAAGGGAAAGTTTGCGATTATATAAAAGAGACAGAAAATCAAAGCGGGACTTCTTTCTACGATCCTGAAGGGAAGGAATATTATTAGCTAGCATTAAGTATGTGGGGGAGTCCGTTCGCAAAAACCTAGAATAAACAAACCGATTGCCTTCCGCTGAATCCTTTCAAGTTTTTTAACGTTTTGTTTAGTATGGGGGTCCCACACGATACTCGCATACTCCAGCTTCGGCCTAACGAAAGTGAAATAACTAAGAAGCTTTACGTTTGGAGGGGAATTTCTGAGCTTATATCTTAGGAAGCATAATTTCCGACAGGCAGACGAGCAAATATTATCTATGTGCATGTTCCATGATAATTTGTTTGTTAGCGTAACGCCGAGGTACTTATAACTGTCAACCTGTGTGAGAGAAGACGATCCTAATTTATACACGTGTTCCCTAGGGTTTTTCTTTCTCGTTACACAGAGATATACACTTTTCTTCAAAGTTAAATCCACTCCCCATTCTACACACCACTCCAGCACGTTTTCAAGGTTTTTCTCGAGTTCGTTCTGATCATAAGTACATGTGACTTCCCGAAATAAAACACAGTCGTCAGCGAACAATCGAACTTGAACAGTAGGGTCAACAGCAGTTACTAAATAGTTAATATACGACAAAAAAGCAATGGTCCCAAAACACTACCTTGTGGAACCCCAGAGGTGACAGGAAGACACCGAGATTCTTCTTCGTTAATTTTTACAAGCTGTTGGCGGTTGGATAGGTAGGCTGCAATCCAGGAGACAAAAATATCCGGAATGTGAATGTTTTTAGGTTTTGCTATTAATTTGTCATGTGGTACCTTGTCGAAAGCTTCTTGGAAATCTAAAAATATAGCATCAATTTGGCCGTTATTGTCAAGACACGCTGCTAACGAATGAATTATTGTCACCAATTGGGTTGCCGTGGAATAACCTTTTCTAAAACTTTGTTGAAAATTTGTTAGTATGGCATTTTCGTCTAGAAATTCGAAAATCTGTTTGGAAATAATATGTTCAATGATCTTGCAGCATTGAGAGGTTAAAGATATCGGACGGTAATTTTGAAAGCTGGACCGGTCACCTTTTTTAAAAACGGGAACAATCAGAGCCATCCTCCAGTCACTCGGCAGCTTCCCAGTGGACAAAGAAGTACGAAATATTACTACAAGAAACTTGGCAAGTATTTCGGCATATCTGCGCAAAAAGGCGTATGGAATCTGGTCTGCACCACATGAAGACTTGGTTTTCATATTTAACAGCATAGATAGTACACCAGAGTAAGATACAAAGTCAGCGTCATAAATGCCAGGATCTGATATTAACAGTGGATACGTTTGCGCAGGAGAAAACACACTGTGAAAATAATGATTAAAATATTTAGCAATGATTTCAGGGTCAGAAACGAGGTCACCATCAATTTTCATTTCCCTTACAGGCTGCTTTTTGTCAGTAATGTAATGCCAAAACTTATCAGGATCATTTTTTGTGAAGTTCGGTAGGAGGGTTTGAAAGTAGTGGTCTATTGAGCAGCGCACTGTGTTTTGCAAAGAATTTTTAATCTCACTGATAACGTCAGATTGTGCCTTCTTCTTCTTTAATCTTTTAAGTTTGTGTTTCAAGTGAATAATTTTGCGTGTTATCCAGGGTGTACACTTGTGAATTTTTTTGCGCTTGCTCGGTATAAAGTTATCAAGGCAGTAATGGCACATATCCTTGAACCGGTCCCATAGGTTGCAAATGTCACCACCATCAAAATTAGCAAGACATATTTCTAGATGGTCAAGTACAGATTTGTCATTAGCTCGTGAATAATCTTTGAAGCGCCGTGTCGTCGACCTATTTTGGGAGCTTAACTTGAGAAGGGGTAAAGTAACGCATACTAAGTGGTGGTCAGATATCTCTGGTTCTATTGCAACAGAGTATCGGTCAAAATTACGGGGAAAAAGTACAAGATCCAAAAGCGAACTACAAGGGCCATGTACCCGAGTTGGTTCGTTTACAACTTGTATTAGGTTATGTGTAAGCATGATATCAAACACTATCTTTGTGTGCTTCAAAAATTCTGAACCAGCCATCAATCGTTTCCAGTCAATCCCTGGAAGGTTAAAGTCCCCAATCAGAAAAACTTTGCTGTTCACATATTTCGACATGTGCTCTCGAAGTCTAGTTATATATTCCGATGGAGAATCAGGAGGCCTGTAAAGAGCGTAAAGAATGAAAGAGTACCCCCAGAACAAAACCTTCATGCACAGGCATTCAACTTCATCGATATCAGGCAACAAAACGACCCGTGTGTTGTTCTTCAAAAGAACAGCCACGCCCCCGCCTCTGGAAGCCCTGTCTTTACGTAAGATCTGATAGGATGCGGGAAAGACGCTGTCATCTGATATGTCGCTTCGGAGCCAAGTTTCCGTCACTACGACAATGTGCGGGTCATTTTGAAGCAAGATAATTTCAAGCTAGTCAGATTTAATTATTAGACTACGAGCATTCTGGTTCAGCAGGCGCAGTTGCTTTTTTTGGTTGGGTTCGCATTACTGTTAGTGTTGTTCCTGGTTTTTCGGTTGATTGGCTTTTTGGGAGTATTTTTGATCATGATGCGTTGTTTAATGCCTGAGCCTGTTGCCTCGTCGGTGAACGATTTGGCTTTCGTTCGTCGTTTTTTCGTAGGAGTAGGCGTTGATCTTTTTCGGTATCCCAAGTGTAAACGTTGCTATTGATAAATAGTTTGTCGAAAACTAGCGACATTTTTTCTTTTTTGTCGCGGTTTGGTTTCGAACTTGCCCACAGTTTACGTCTGACATCACGCACTTTACGGGAGAAATCTTCACCAATGGAGGAATCTGAACCTTTTAGCTTAGATTCTTGCTTAAGAATTGAGATATTGTCGTGTGCGTCTTGCAGTTTAAAAATAACTAGTCTAACCTTGTTTGGTACAGGCCTACCTATTCGATGGATGCGCTCAATCCTAATTGGTTCAAGCTCCAATAGGTCTTGAATTACTTCTTTGCTGACAACGTGTTCAAGTGGGTCACTGGTCTCGTTGTCCCTTTCCGGTAAGCCGTACACCATTAGGTTTGATCTACTATGGTTTTCGAGCTGATCAACCTGCTTTCTAGTTGATGAATTACGGTGCTCATAGAAGCTGTTTGAGTTTGGCAAGCAGCAATTTTGTTCTCTAAAATCGTCAAGGCGTCCAATTTTTTCTCTATATCGGTTAGTCGCTTTTCTTTTATGTCCTTTATGTCAGTTGCTATGCTCTCTAGTTGTTTAGCAATTTTAGCCAAATCAGGACCAGGATTGGTCTCAATGTCTCCGCCCAGAAGGAGCAGTTGTCGCAACAAGCCAGAAACATCATAAGACATAACAGAAGACCATGGGCACTGCAGCACAAGTAAGAACGGGTCGCCTAAGCGAAAGCATTTTCCGTAACGCCTGCTCACCTAGATCACGTCTGTTTAGCGGTTGATGCGGTGGTATGTACACAGAACATATGGTAATGAGTTTGTTAAAAGTACAGCTCGAATGGCCACTGCCTCAAGGGCCGTTTGGAGCTTCAAATGCTGGCATGCTATACTACGATCAGCTATATTGGCTACACCGCCAGATGGTACGACAGCATCCTCCTGGTCTTTTCGGAAAATAATATATTGTCGTATGAAGTCCTTGTGCTCAGGAGTTAAGTGCGTTTCTTGCACACATAGCACTTTCGCGTTGAACTTACTCAGAAGTTCTTGGACGTCATCTGAATTTCTTAGTATTCCCCTCACGTTCCACTGTATGATGTTGTCCATAGTGGAAGAAAAAAAAAGGAAGAAGTGCAGTGTGCAGAAAAGACGGATAGTAGCTCACTTTACAGGGCCTTTGTCAGGCCCTGTAATCGGCGTTTTGTACTTTTTGGGGCGGTCGAGAGAAGCTCGCCGCTCCTTCGGCGCTTCCTGCGCCATTTGGCTTGAACTGGTGTCCATAGCTTCTTGTAAGGCACTGGACGCCCGCTCTACAGAGCGATCTGTTCGTCGCTTAGACTTCGCCTCGATCGACGAAGTCTTTGTCCCTACCGAGCTGGGGGTCGATAAAGCCCCCTTGGCCTCGTGATTGCCCTGGCTGCTGCCAGAGCTTGTAGATGTCACTGGTGTGGACAGGCTGAATGTGGGAAGGGCAGCGCTGGCTGCTCCCGCCGTAGGGGCTTGTGGCGTTGGCCTCCGCACGCTAGGCGTGGTCCGGGCAACTGCCAAGGGCCTTTGTCAGTGCCGCCCCTCAGTTGCACCACTTCAGCAAAAGGTGTTTTTAGTGCCAATGTTAACGACATCCGTTGTCTTGCTTCCCTGAGTGTGCTATTTTCCTTTACTTTTATAGCTATTATTTCATTTTCTTTTTTCCAGGCTGGGCACGCTCTGGAGTATGCGGGTTGACTACCTTCGCAGTTAGCACAGAGGACCTCATCATGACTACATTCATCAGCACTGTGGCCGGTTGTGCCACACTTAGCACACATCAGCTGCCCTCGGAAGCTCTGGAATGCTTGACCAAATCGCTGGCATATGAAACAACGCCTCGGGTTTAGAATGAAGGGTCGGACATGGAATTTTATATAACCAGTTTCGAGAGTCTCAGGTAAAGTGGTTAAGTTAAAGGTGAGTATTAAGGGCTTTGTTGCTATTTCGTTGTTGTTACGTCTGATTCTGATGCGCTGAACATGTATTACACCTTGGTCCTTCCATCCATCAAGAAGCTCTTCTTCACTCAGTGTCATCAAATCTTCGTCCGATACCACGCCCTTCACTGTATTCATGGTACGATGTGTGCTCACAGAGACAGGGATGTTACCAAAGGCTACAAGGTGCGAGAGTTTATTGTACTGTTCCTTGTCTTTTAATTTGAGAAGCAGATCTCCACTTGCCATCTTCGTCGCCTTGTAGCCGGTTCCAATGGTCTCTCTCAAGCACTTGGCCACAAGGAAGGGCGATTTCGCTCTAGCTTTTCTAGATGATTGTTCGCAGTGGAGGACATGGTATTTTGGGAATGTTTCTCTGTTTCTCAGCTAAAGTAGTGAAGTTGTGTCGGTGCGTACCCTTTTCGAGACACAATCAGTTAGAGAGGGAGTCGAGGATCCCATGGGAAAATCTGTATTTTTCGGTAACGGTGCCTACCACCCACCACGGAGTCCAACCAGGGGACGTGGCAGAGCATGTGGGCATGTCTGCGCAACGCCAGCAGTACGCAGTTACTATAACTGAATATGGTTTACCCTAGTTTGGATAACCACACAAGGTTAACCCTTGCCGCCAAGAAAAACAGAAGTAAATTGAAGAGAGGAGAGAACAGGAAAGATGTAAAGTGAGAACAAAAGACGAAGATGTAGGGAGAAAGAGAGATAGGAAAAGGCGACTGCCGATTTTCCCTGGGTGGGTCAGGATAGGGGTGCCGTCTACGTGAAGCCGGGGCCAAAGGGGTGTGTTGCCTCTGCCGGGGGGCCTTAAAGGTCTATTACCCAGCGTCGGCTCATCCCCCAGGATCCCATTTTTCCCGGACACGGCAAAGCCGCGCATGGCTAGGCGTGGGAGGATGTAGAAACTCCCCCGTTAGCTCGGGTTCATTGTGTCGCTACACACCAAACGCCTACTTGCGCAGGCGCCCCCGCAGGGGCATGTGATAAAATGGTGACTGCAGCCGTTTCAATAAAACTGTTAACTATGCCTTCTCTTACCGCAATACCACTTTGGACAACAATGGCGATGCCGCCCGACAGCCGATTGCTTTGCGAATGGTCGCGACGTATAACAGTGTAACTTTTAATTATTTTGGTGTTTTTTGGTCCAAGATTCGTTTCCTGCAAGCGTAACGCTACAGGAGAGAAGCTTGTTTATATGTCCTTATAGTCGCTTAAGTTTCGTGTCATGCCTCTGCAGTTCCAATAGATGATGTATGCCATTACGTGAAATGATGTGTATAAAATTTAATATTTTGAGTTGTGCATAAGCTAAAAAGCGCCACTATCCGTGTGCCTCGTCACTTCTTTTTTTTTGCGGGGCCAAAATTGTGTTTCAGCTCCCTTTCCCTCCTTGGCAGGGAGGAATGATGAGTTGCCTGATCGCCCTGCTGGTTGGAGCAGGGTCTGTCAGGCTTTCAGATGCCCGATGGACTCACGTCCATGGACTCAGAACCCCCAGGGTGCTCAACAGTGTTGGTGCCCGGCGAGAAAGCTGGCCTCCTTAAGGCAGGCTGGCTACTCGGCACCGCTGTTGAGACCTCTTTTGCCTCGACATTAGGTTGATGATATATGGTGTTGTTTTTGGCTCAAGGGCCATTTGATGGCCAAAGAGCGCCAGTTCATGGGACAAAGAATGTGGACAATGATTGTGGTTAGCGTCTGTATAAGGGCCATAAAATTCCTCGCAGTAAGGCGGGTAAAAACATACAAGTAATAAAATGTTGACTATGCCGTGAAATGTGTGTGTGGTGTGAATAGGTGACAAAATTGGTGATAATGAAAAACGATGGTGGACATGTATGGCATTAGCACAAGTACCTCACTGGTTCATACCCTTGCGTCCAAGGGCCCTGAGGCAAGTGCTTTCTTGTGTGACCACCACAGCAAAAACCTCTCTAGAGAGGTCATGCTACGGGATGCCTGGATATATATATGAAAACTATGAATTTCTTTAAAAACGCTAACAATGATTTGTGACTAAAAAGCGGTTCCCTACCGACGAACAATTGCAGGGTGTAAAGGTATATGTTGTCGGTAGGGTAATGGAAAGTGTTGTTTTCTTACAGTGTCCCATTGTTTGCACTCAATTAAAATGTGAAGGACTGTCAATGATTCACCACATCTGTCACACAATGGTTGATTGCCACCAGACAAAAGGTGTGTGTGTGTCGTGTATGTGTGTCCTATCCTGAGTCTCGTTAGTATTACCTCTGTGTGACGCGATTTCGACACGGGCAGCCAATGACCAAGGTGTGGCTTAATAACGTATAGTTTGTTTTGTGTGTGTGTATCCCACTTGCTCTGCTAGTAGTCCCTGAGGTTTCGTTTGAGAGACGGCTTAAGATCAAGGACCGGGATTGATATGGATGTAATGGCGGTGCTCTCATGGACGGATGCAGCGAGCTGATCCGCCCTCACGTTGCCTTGGATCTCACGGTGCCCTGGCACACAGCACACTACAACATGTTGTTTGAGTGTGTAGAGTGTGCACAAAATGGAGTAAAGTGAGACAAGGACCGGGTTTTTTGTTTTTAAGACTGTGCAGAGCCGTTACCACACTGGGGGAGTCTGTAAATCTACTGCTTTTTGTATTTGTAATTGTTTGATGTGTTTAGCTGCCACAAGTATCGCGTAAACTTCCGCTGTGAAGAAATTTGTGCGTGGATGTAGAGGGCCAGCATCCGAAAAGGATGGGCCGACAACAGCGTAGGACACAGAGGAGTTAGTCTTGAAAGCATCTGTGAAGAACTCAGGACGTGTGTATTTGTGTTGAAGTTCCAAAAAGTATGTTCGGATGTGGGCAAGAGGTGCATGTTTTGTAACTTCTAGGAGAGACATATCGCAGTCTATAGTCTGCCACTGCCATGGTGGCGGGTATGCTACAGGGGCCATTAAATTGTGTTCAAGTGATACTGCAGTTTCTTCAGCTAGACACTTCAGGCGAACTGAGAAGGGCTGCCTCACCGAAGGCCTGTTTTGAAACAGAGTTGAGCTCGACAAATCGTTAATTGTAGAGTATGAGGGGTGCTCCTTGTCTGCTTTCACCTTAACGAAATAAACAAAGGACATGTAAGTTCTTTGCAGATGAAGCGACCTCTCATTTGACTCAACGTAAAGGCTTTCTACGGGGCTGGTGCGAAAAGCACCCGTAGAAAGGCGGATGCCCAAATGGTGCACGGGGTCCAGCATCTTCAAGGCACTTTGAGTAGCAGACTGGTAGACAACGGCTCCACAATCTAAGCGGGTGCGAATGAGGCTTCTATAGAGGTTCATGAGACATTGCCTGTCACTACCCCACGTAGTATGTGACAACACTTTTAAAACATTCAGGGCTTTTAAACATTTTGTTTTTAGATACTTGATGTGCGGTACGAAGGTCAACTTGTTGTCCAAGATTAATCCTAAGAATTTATGCTCCGCATTGACAGACAGACGTTGACTGTTCAACTCAATGTCGGGTTCTGAGTGCATGCCTCTCTTTCGGGAGAACAAGACACACGTACTCTCTTGTGGGTTCAGTCGGAATCCTTTTCCTCTGCCCACTTGGAGACCTTGTTTAAACTTAACTGAACCTGTCGCTCACACATTACCAGATTGCAAGATCTAAAGCCAAGCTGGACGTCGTAAACATATGTACAATAAAACATATTGCGAGGGATGGACAAGTGCAAGGAATTCATCTTGATGAGAAAAAGTGTGCAGCTAAGTACACCACCTTGTGGCACGCCTGTTTCCTGAACGAAGGTTTGGGAAAGAACCGTGCCTACTCGGAAACGGAATGTCCGGTTTGACAGGTAACTTTCGATTATGTGAAACATTCTTCCGCGCACGCCAAGGTGGGACTGGTCTCTTAGAATTCCGAAACGCCATGTTGTATCATAAGCCTTTTTGATATCGAGGAATACAGAGAGAAAATATTGTTTATGGACGAAAGCGTCTCTGATCTGTGCCTCGATACGAACAAGGTGGTCTGTCGTGGATCTACTCTCTCGAAACCCGCACTGAAACGGGTCGAGCAGATTGTTTATTTCAAGAAAGTGTACAAGTCGGCCATTTATCATTTTTTCGAAGACTTTGCACAAGCAGCTTGTAAGTGCAGTCGGCCTGTAACTCGAAGCTAAAGATGGGTCCTTGCCTTCTTTCAAAATGGGAATAACAATCGCCTCTTTCCAGGAGGTAGGAATAGTGCCAGAAGACCCAATAGCATTGTACAAACAAAGTAAGGTTTTTCGGGTTTCGTTTGGTAGGTTTTTTAACATTTCATACATCACACGGTCTGAACCTGGGGCGGAAGTACTGCAGGAGTTTAGAGATGTTTGGAGCTCAGCTAGACTGAAAGCTTGGTTATATGCCTCGTATCTTTTGGATTTGTGTTCGAGTTTCTGCTTTTTTATTCTTGCTCTGTATTTTCGGAAAGTGTCCGTATAGTGGGATGAGCTGGACACCTGTTCAAAGTGTGCACCGAGAAAGTTTGCTTGATCTTCCAAGGTATCACCCCGAGTGTCCACGAGTGGAAGTGTGTGTACTTGTTTTCCTGCTATCCTACCGACCATGTTCCAGACTTTAGCCTCCTGTGTGTATGAATTGATTCCTGACAAAAACTTCTGCCAGCTTTCTCTTCTGGCCTGCCGACGCGTTCTCCTGCCTTGAGACTTTATTTTCTTGAAGGTGTCAAGATTTTCGGCTGTCGGTGAGTTCTGAAGCAGCCTCCAAGCTTTGTTTTGCTGTTTGCGCGCGTTTCGGCATTCAGAGTTCCACAATGGGACACTCCGTTTTCCTGGGTGCCCATTTGTTTGTGGGATGCATTTTGTTGCAGCATCAATCAAAAAAACTGTGAAGTAGTCTACAGCAACATCAATGCTTAAAGTACATATGTCACACCAATCTATACGAGCGATGGTATGAAACCGTTCCCAGTCGGCTCTGTTTATGAGCCATTTGGGAACACGGGGTGTACACTCAGTTGCTGTAGTTGTGCTCAAAACTACGGGAAAATGGTCACTTCTGTACAGATTACTGACGACTTTCCACTGGAGTAGAGGCACAAGAGATGGAGACACTATGCTTAGGTCTATGGAGGAGTAGGTGTTATGTGCGAGATTATAATAGGTTGGTTCTTTTCTATTTAAGAGACTTGCGTTCGACGAGAGAAGGAATTGTTAAATCAGTCGACCTCGCGCGTCGCAACGAGAGTCTCCCCATAGCCTGCTATGCGCATTGAAGTCTCCAAGGAGAACATAAGGCTCCGGAAGTTCATCAATTAAAGAGTGTAAATCACGTTTTTGCAGCTGATAGCTTGGAGGGATGTAAATAGTGCAGATTGTGATTAGTTTATCAAAAAGAACCGCTCGAACAGCCACTGCCTCAAGGGATGCTTGGAGTTGTAAGTGTGTGCATGCAATTCCTTGATTCACTATGATGGCAACACCTCCGGATGATGTCATGGCATCATCCCGGTCCTTTCGAAAAATAACGTATTTGCGAAGAAAATTTGGGTGTTTTGAATTAAGGTGTGTTTCTTGTACACACAGAACTTTTGGTGAGTGTTCGTGTAGGAGTTCGTGGATGTCGTCAAGGTTTCTGAGAAGGCTTCTGACGTTCCATTGTATAAATTGAGTGTTCATGGTGAATGTAAAATAATGCTGTGTGTACGAAAAGCGAGTGGCTGTTTAGACGGGGAGTTTGAGTTCACTTAACCGGGCCATCACCAGGCCCTTTTATTTGCTTTTTTGTTTTCTTGGCGCGCTCCAAGGAGCCACGCCGCTCTTTCGGCACCAAGGGTGCCGACGTATCCATTGCCTCGTCGGAGGCACTGGATGCCCGCACGTGCGGGCTGTTAATTCGAATTTTGGGCCTCGCCTGGTGAGGGGAGGCCTTGAGACCCGAAGACTCTGGAGTCTCCGGTCTCTGTTTGGGAGTAGGCGGAGTAGCCTGGGCTACAGCCGCCTTGGGGGCAGGTGCCACAGCCGACGGCTCGCTCTGCGCAGGCCGAAGGGGTGGCGAGGGCTGGTGCGGCGTTGCCCCCTGACGCGCCGCATCAGCATATGTTGCGCCGTAAAATGGCGACACTCTTCGTCTTGCTTCTTTGAATGTGATATTTTCTTTGACTTTAAGAGTGATTATTTCTTTTTCTTTCTTCCAGTTAGGACACGAACGCGAATACGCGGCGTGTTCTCCGTCACAATTCACGCAGTGAGGCGTAGTAAAACAGTTGTCAGATGGGTGGCCGTGGCTACCACATCTTGCACAAGTTTCCTGACCCCGGCAGTTCTGCGAGCCATGACCAAATCGTTGACATTTATAACACCGTCTTGGATTGGGAATGTAGGGACGGACAGAGAGTTTGATGTATCCTGTGTCTATAGATGAAGGCAGTGTGCTAGATGCGAAGGTGAGTAATAAATGTTTGGTAGGTATTTCTTTGTTGTCTCGTCTGATGACGATTCGTTTCACATCTGTGACATTTTGCTCTTTCCACCCTTCAAGCAGTTCCTGTTCAGACATTTCAAGAAGGTCTGCTTCTGAAACAACTCCGCGTGAGGTGTTCATTGATCTATGGGGTGAAATAGATACTGGGATATTACCGAATGCTATGAGGCTGCCAAGTTTTTCATAGTGGTGTTTTTCAGGTAGCTCAAGAAGAAGGTCTCCGCTAGCCATCTTTGTAACCTTGTATCCTGGGCCAAAGACCTCTGTCAGAGATTTAGCAACAAGAAATGGAGATATTGCTCTGGCTTGTTTCGTTGGGTTTTCGCTGTGCACAACATAGAATTTGGGAAAGCATTGTCTGGGTTTGCTGAAAAATGATATGTCATCGGTGCGTCCCCTTTCAGGCGGGAGACGATCTAGGAGACAGGGAAATGCACGTGTTCCCATAGTAGTGTACTTTTTGTTCGGCAGCAATGGCGACCACCCACCATGGAGTCCAACCAGGGGACGCTGAAGCACTTAATAGCATAAGGCTGCAGACGCCAGCCGTACATTGCTACTATAACCAAATATAACTACTCAAGGTTGAGTAATTACACAAGGTTAACCCTTGCCGCCATAAAAAATCAGAAGTAAATGGAAGAGAGAAGAAGACAGGACAGATTTAAAGACGAGAAAAGACTAAGATGTAGGAAGAGAGAGATAGGAAAAGGCGACTGCTGATTTCCCCTGGGTGGGTCAGTTCAGGGGTGCCGTGTACGTGAAGCCGGGGCCAAAGGGGTGTGTTGCCTCTGCCGGGGGGCCTTAAAGGTCCAATCACCCAGCTTTGGCTCAACCCCCTGGATCCCCTTTTCCCCAGACACGGCAAAGCCACGCACGGCTAGGCGTGGGAGGGAGCCGAAACTCCCCCGTTAGCTCGGGTCCGTGGTGTCGCTACAAACCAAACGCCTACTTGCGCAGGCGCCCCTGCGGGGAGCATGTGTCTATAGATGAAGGCTGTGTGCTAGATGCAAAAGTGAGTATTATATGTTTGGTAGGTATTTCTTTGTTGTCGCGTCTCATGACGATTCGTTTCACATCCGTGACATTTTGCTCTTTCCACCCTTCAAGCAGTTCCTGTTCAGACATTTCAAGAAGGTCTGTTTCTGAAACAACTCCGCGTGAGGTGTTCATTGATCTATGAGGTGAGACAGATACTGGGATATTACCAAATGCTTTGAGACTGCCAAGTTTTTGTAGTGGTGTTTTTCTGTCAGCTCAAGGAGAAGGTCTCCGCTAGCCATCTTTGTAACCTTGTATCCTGGGCCAAAAAGCTCAGTCAGATATTTAGCAACGAGAAATGGAAATATGGCTCTGGCTTGTTTTGTTGGCTTTTCGCTCTGCACCACATGAAATTTCAGATAGCATTGTCTGGGTTGGTTGAAAATTAATATTTCATCGGTGCGTCCCCTCTTAAGTGGAAGACGATCTATGATGATGTGATGATGTGTGGTGTTTTATGGCGCAAGGGCCAATTGATGGCCAAAGAGCGCCATTTCAATGAGTATAGAGATGCGGACAATGATATGTTGCGTGGCTGTATAGGGGCCTTAAAATTCCTCGCGATAATGCGGGTAAAAACATAAGTATTAAAGACATGACAGTGGCGTGATATGCATATTAAAAAGGGTGACAAAGGTTTTGATAATAAAAACATGTAAAAATATTTGGCACTAGCACACTTGCCTCATCAGGGCCCTTGTGTCCAAGGGCTGCGAGGCAAGTGCTTTTAAATGTAATCACAGCAGCAGCGACCTCTCTTGAGAGGTCGCGCTACGCAATGCCTGGGTATAATACATGGTAAAAATTAACATCTCTTAAAAAAGCTAACAATGATTTATGGGTGAAAAGTGGTTCCCTACCGACAAACATTGCAGGGTGTAAAGGTATATGTTGTCGGTAGGGTAATGGGAAGTGTTGTCTTCTTAGAGTGTCTAAGTGTTTACATTGGATTAAAACGTGAAGAACTGTTAAAGCCTCACCACATTTATCACACAATGGTGGATCACCACCGGATAAAAGATGTGTGTGTGTCGTGTATGTGTGCCCTATCCTGAGTCTTGTTAGCGTTACCTCTGTTAGACGTGATTTTGATACTGGTGGCCAATGGCCAAGGTGTGGCTTGATAACGTGTAGTTTGTTTTGTGTGTGTGTATCCCACTTGCTCTGCCAGTAGTCCCTGAGGTTTCGTTTGAGAGACGGCTTAAGATCAAGGGCCGGGATTGATATGGATGTAATGGCGGTGCTCTCATGGACGGATGCAGCGAGCTGATCCGCCCTCACGTTGCCTTGGATCTCACGGTGCCCTGGCACCCAGCACACTACAACATGTTGTTTGTGCGTGTAGAGTGTGCACAAAATGGAGTAAAGTGAGACAAGGACTGGGTTTTTTTTGTTTTTTAAGACTGTGCAGAGCCAATACCACACTGAGGGAGTCTGTATAAATTACTGCTTTTGTATTTGTAATTGTTTGATGTGTTTAGCTGCCACCAGTATCGCGTGAGCTTCCGCTGTGAAGATACTTGTGCGTGGATGTAGAGGGCCAGCATCCGAAAAGGATGGGCCGACAGCAGCGTAGGACACAGAGGAGTTAGTCTTGGAGGCATCTGTGAAGAACTCAGGACATGTGTATTTGTGTTGAAGTTCCAGAAAGTATGTTCGGATATGGGCAATAGGTGCATGTTTTGTAACCTCTAGGAAAGACACATCGCAGTCTATAGTCTGCCACTGCCAAGGTGGCGGGTATGCTACAGGAGCCATTAAACTGTGTTCAAGTGACACTTCAGTTTCTTCAGCTAGACACTTCAGGCGAATTGAGAAGGGCTGCCTCATCGAAGGCCTGTTTTGAAACAGATTTGAGCTCGACAAATCATAATTGTAGAGTATGAGGTGTGCTTCTTGTCTGCTTTCACCTTAAGGAAATAAACAAAAGACATGTAAGTTCTCTGCAGATGAAGCGACCACTCATTTGACTCAACATAAAGGCTTTCTACGGGGCTGGTGCGAAAAGCACCCGTAGAAAGGCGGATGCCCAAATGGTGCACGGGGTCAAGCATCTTCAAGGCATTTTGAGTGGCAGACTGATAGACAATGGCCCCATAATCTAAGCGGGTACGAATAAGGCTTCTATAGAGGTTCATGAGGCATTGCCTATCACTACCCCACGTAGTACGTGACAACACTTTTATAACATTCATGGCTTTTAAACATTTTGTTTTTAAATACTTGATGTGCGGTACGAAGGTCAACTTGTTGTCCAAGATTAAGCCTAAGAATTTATGCTCGGCTTTGAGGGACAGACGTTGCCCGTTCAGCCGAATGTCAGGTTCCGAGTGCATGCCTCTCTTTTGAGAGAACAAGACACACGTGCTTTTTTGTGGGTTAAGTCGAAATCCGTTTTCGTCTGCCCATTTGGAGACCTTATTTAAACCCATCTGAACCTGCCGCTCACACATGGCTAAGTTGCATGACTTGAAGCCAAGCTGAACGTCGTCGACATATGTACAATAGAACATCATGTGGGGAATGGACAAGTGCAAAGAATTCATTTTGATGATAAAAAGTGTGCAACTAAGCACACCACCTTGTGGCACGCCTGTTTCCTGGACAAATGTTTGGGAGAGCACACTGCCTAGACGGACACGGAATGTCTGGTTTGACAGGTAACTTTCGATTATATGAAACATTCTTCCGCGCACACCAAGGTGGGACAGGTCTCTTAGAATTCCGAAACGCCATGTTGTATCATACGCCTTTTCGATATCGAGGAACACAGAGAGAAAATATTGTTTATGGACGAAGACGTCCCTTATCTGTGCCTCGATACGAACGAGGTGGTCTGTGGTGGATCTACTTTCTCAAAACCCGCACTGAAATGGGTCGAGCAAATTGTTTGTTTCAAGAATATGTAGAAGTCGGCAGTTTATCATTTTTTCGAATACTTTGCACAAGCAGCTTGTAAGTGCAATAGGCCTATAACTTGAAGCTAAAGAAGGGTCCTTGCCCTCTTTCAAAATGGGAATAATAATAGCCTCTCTCCAGGAGGTAGGGATAGTGCCAGAAAACCAGATAGCATTGTACAAACAAAGTAGGGTTTTTCGTGTTTCGGCTGGTAGGTTTTTTAGCATTTCATACACCACACGGTCAGAACCTGGGGCAGAAGTGCTGCAGGAGTTTAGAGATGTTCGGAGCTCCGCTAGACTGAAAGCTTGGTTATATGCCTCGTATCTAGTGGATTTATGTTCTAGTTTCTGCTTTTCTATTCTTGTTCTGTATTTTTGGAAAGTGTCAGTATAGTGGGACGAGCTGGATACCCGTTCAAAGTGTGCACCGAGGAAGTTTGCCTGATCTTCCAAGGTATCACCCTGAGTGTTTACGAGTGGAAGTGTGTGTACTTGTTTTCCTGCTATCCTACCGACCATGTTCCAGACTTTAGCCTCCTGTGTGTATGAAGTGATCCCTGACAAAAACTTCTGCCAGCTTTCTCTTCTGGCCTGCCGACGCGTTCTCCTGCCTCGAGATTTTATTTTCTTGAAGGTGTCAAGATTTTCGGCTGTCGGTGAGTTCCGAAGCAGCCTCCAAGCTCTGTTTTGCTGTTTGCGCGCGTTTCGGCATTCAGAGTTCCACCATGGCACACGCCGTTTTCCAGGGTGTCCATTTGTTTGTGGGATGCTTTTTGTGACAGCATCAATCAAAAATGCTGTCAAGTAGTTGACAGCAACATCAATGTTCAAAGTACTTATGTCATTCCAACCTAGACGAGCGATGGTATAAAAGTGTTCCCAGTCGGCTCTGTTTATGAGCCACTTGGGAACACGTGATGGACACTCAGTTACTGTATTTGTGCTCAAAACTATGGGGAAGTGGTCAATTCCGTACAGATTACTGATGACTTTCCACTGGAGTAGGGGCACAAGAGATGGGGATACTATGCTTAGGTCTATGGAGGAGTAGGTGTTATTGGCGAGATTATAATACGTTGATTCTTTCGATTTAGAAGACACGCGCTTGAGGAGAGAAGGAACTCTTCAATCAGTCGACCTCGCGCGTCATACCGAGAGTCACCCCATAGCCTGCTATGCGCATTAAAGTCTCCAAGGAGAACATAGGGCTCCGGAAGTTCATCAATTAAAGAGTGTAAATCACGTTTTTGCAGCTGATAGCTAGGAGGAATGTAGATAGTGCAGATTGTGATCAGTTTATCAAAAAGAACTGCTCGAACAGCCACTGCCTCAAGGGATGTTTGGAGTTGTAAGTGTGTGCATGCAATTCCTTGATTCACAATGATTGCAACACCTCCGGATGATGTCATAGCATCAACACGGTCCTTTCGGAATATAACGTATTTACGGAGAAAATTTGTGTGCTTTGAATTAAGGTGTGTTTCTTGTACACACAGCACTTTTGGTGAGTATTCGTGTAAGAGTTCTTGGATGTCGTCAAGGTTTTTGAAAAGGCCCCTGACGTTCCATTGTATAATTTGAGTGTTCATGGTGAATGTAAAATAGTGCTGTGTGTACGAAAAGCGAGTGGCTGTTTAGACAGGGAGTTTGAGTTCACTTAACAGGGCCGTCACCAGGCCCTGTTATCGGCTTTTTGTTTTCTTGGCGCGCTCCAAGGAGCCACGCAGCTCTTTCGGCACCAAGGGTGCCGACGTATCCATTTCCTCCTCGGAGGCACTGGATGCCCGCACGTGCGGGCTGCTAGTTCGAATTTCGGGCCTCACCTGGGGAGGTGAGGCCTTGAGACTGGAGGACTCTGGAGTCTCCGGTCTCTGTTTGGGAGTAGGCGGTGTAGCCTGGGCTACAGCCGCCTTGGGGGCAGGTGCCACAACCACCGGCTCGGTATGCGCGGGCCGAGGGAGTGGCGAGGGCTGGTGCGGCGGTGCCCCCTGACGCGCCGCATCAGCGTATGTAGCTCCATAGAATGGAGCGACTCTTCGCCGTGCTTCCTTAAATGTAATGTTTTCCTTCACCTTCAACGTAATTATTTCTTTTTCTTTTTTCCAGTATGTGCAGGAGCGTGAATATGCGGCATGGTTTCCTTCGCAGTTTACACAGTGTGGTGGTTGTTTGCAGTTCTCAGACACGTGGCCTAGAACTCCACATTGTGCACAAGTCTGGCGACCACGACACGTTTTGGAGCCATGGCCATATTTCTGGCATTGGAAGCAACGGCGGGGGTTGGGAATATATGGTCTCACGGATGTCTTTGTGTACCCAGTCTGAATAGTTTCCGGCAAATCGCTCGAAGCAAAGGTCAGTACTAAGTGTTTGGTTGGGATTTCCTTTTGATCTCTTCTGATCTTAATACGCTGTACGTTTGTCACGTTCTGGCTCTTCCATCCTTCCAGAAGTTCAGCTTCCGTCAGCTCAAGCAAATCTACGTCTGATACGACCCCGCGAGATGAGTTCATGGACCTGTGTGGCGTAATACTGATGGGTGTGTCTCCAAACGTTGTGAGGGTGTTCAGTTTATCGAATTGGTTTTGTTCACGTATTTCAAGGAGTAGATCTCCACTGGCCATTTTGGTAACCTTGTACCCGGCACCGAGAGTTTCGGTTAAGGACCTAGCCACTACGAAGGGGGATACTGTTCTGGCTTGCTTGTTAGTTTTTTCACAGTGTATAACATGGAATCGAGGAAAGGTTTGTCTTGGCCGCATGAAAAAGTTGATATCTTCGGTGCGTACCCGCTTTGAGGAGGCACGATCACTTAGTAAAGGGAATGCTTTGTGCATGCTAATTGTATGTTGTTCAGTAGCGTTGGCGGCCACCCACCACGGAGCCCAACGAGGGGACGCTGCAGGTTTACAGATGCTGAAACCTGCAGACGCCAGCCGTACAACGCCACTATAACCCAATGCGCCTAGACCAAGGTAGGCTATTTGCACAGGGTTAACCCTAGCCGCCAGGAAGTTTGGAAGTAAACGGAAGAGAGTAGAAGACAGGACAGATAAACAGTAAGAGATAAAGACGAAGATGTAGGGAGAGAGAGATAGGAAAAGGCGACTGCCGATTTCCCCTGGGTGGGTCAGCCCAGGGGTGCCGTCTACGTGAAGCCGGGGCCAAAGGGGTGTGTTGCCTCTGCCGGGGGGCCTTAAAGGTCCAATCACCCAGCGTCGGCTCAACCCCCAGGATCCCCTTTTCCCCGGACACGGCCAAGCCAGGGGACGTGACATGTCCTAAATTTATATGAGGCATGTCGAAGTCAGCTGTACACAGCCGCTATAACCAAATATATTGTGCCCAAGACAGAGCACATACACAAGGTAACCCTTGCCGCCAGGATGATGATGATGATGTTTGATGTTTTATGGCGCAAGGGCCATTTCACGGCCAAAGAGCGCCAGTTCATCTTACTAAAAATGGACCATGATTGTGATAAGCGGCTGTATAAGGGCCATAAAATTCCTCGCGGTAATTTAGTTAGTTATGTTGGGTTTTGTGGCGCAAGAGCAACTAAGGCTAAGCTGCGCCAGACTCAAGGTGAGAATACTTACAGCAAACAGGGCTATGACAATGACTCTGAAATGTCTTAACGGCGATGATATATGAATATGATGAGCGGTGAAGCGTGGCTGTATAAAGGCCTAAAAGGATTGGCTCCGTAATCGCGTGAAGTATATATCTCTTCTAAGATTATGTGTGTGATGCTCGGGGTGGTCATGTGTATGGTTGGTGCATGAGGTTATGTTAAACTGTAACGGCTTTTACCTAGCACTAATACCATACCCGTGTCCTTATACCTAAGGGCAGGGAGGCAAGTGCCTCGTTGTAAATTCCAGCTGCAGCAGATGCCTCTCCGAAGAGGCTGTGCTACGAGTCACATCAGTCAAGTTTTGCCATGTCTAGCGGTAGCATAGTTTAGTGTAGTTAGACTTTGTTCAGAAGCTGTGCTTCATTTAAAAAGCTGATCACATCAGCTATAGGTATTAGGGCGTCCTCGCCCAAGAGTAGCATTGGATGAAAGGGAATATTTAACCTGTAAAACATACGGAAATGTTTTTCTCTTAATGTTTCCATATGTGGGCAAGCTATTAAAATGTGCATTACAGTTAGTTGCTCCTGACACTTATCGCATGTTGGGGCATCTTCGCCTGCCAATAGGTAATTATGTGTGATGTGCGTGTGACCTATTCGTAGTCGATATATAACTACTTCGATAAAACGCGCTTGATGAAGACAGGTCTTCCATTCACCAAGAACAGGTTTAATTAGGTGAAGTTTGTTGTTTTGTTGTAATTTCCATTCCTGCTGCCAGTGAAAGATGATGGCCCGGCGAACAGCTTGAATCCCATCTCTGGCAGGTATGTTGGTTTTTGACTCGCGCATCTTTTTTGCTGTTGCAGCTAGTTGGTCTGCCCTTTCATTTCCTGGGATCCCGACATGACTCGGGACCCAACAGAGGCGTATGGTGTGGTCATCAGGTGTGTGGGATAGCATGTTTAAAATATCGCCTATGAATGGCTCATACTGAGATTTATAATTGAGACTTTTCAGCGCGCTTAACGAGTCTGTAAATATTACGGCTTTTTTATGTTTTGAGCTTACAATGTATCGTACTGCCATCCATAACGCATAGCACTCAGCGGTGTAGATGGATACGAACTGCGGTAGTCTAGTTATTTGCTCGTGTGTTGCTCCTACCACACTGCTTCCGACATAAGCAGATGTCTTCGAACCATCAGTATAAAATTCTTCGTAAGTGTTGTACGTTTGTTGTAATGCAAGGAATTCTTGTAGTATATGTTCACGTGGGGTGTTTTGTTTTTTTATATGTGTGAGTGAAAAATCCAAGAATTTGGAGAAATCACTCCATGGGGCCAAACTAGGTGGCCTTCTGGCAATGGAGAGTGCTTCGTTAGGAATATTCAGGGCATGAAATTTTTCTTCAAATCTTAGTATTAGTGGCTTAATTACGTTTGGTTTGTTGGCGTAGTGTTGTCGTAGGTCACAGCGTGTGACAATACTGTGGCATATATGATCTGGTGAAGAACGAACTCTAAGGACATACGTGAGCATTAGTTTCGTTCTCCTATATTCCAAGGATGGTTCGTTACTTTCGGCGTATAGGCTCGAAATAGGAGAGGTTTGGTAGGCACCTGTTGCGAGGCGTAACCCTTTGTTATGGACAGGGTCTAGGCGCTTAAGGTACGAGTCTCTTGCTGAACCGTAGATTATACTACCGTAGTCTAATTTGCTGCGTACTAAAGAGCGGTAGACGAGCAGGAGGCACTTACGGTCGGAACCCCAGTGCTTTCGGGACAAGACTTTGAGGACATTGAGGGCGTTGTTGGATTTCACCTTGAGATTATTAATGTGTGTAAGAAAATTGAGCTTTTTATCAAATATGACCCCCAGAAACTTCTGTTCTTGTTTTATTGGCAATACTGTTTCGTTTATTTTCAGTACGGGGTCTGGTTGTAACCCTCGTTTCTGGGAGAACGCTACAGCAACCGTCTTTTCCTCAGAAAACCGGAAGCCATTTTTGTTAGCCCATTGTGTTAGCTTGTGTAGTGCTATTTGAATCTGTCGCTCGCACGTCGCCATGTTAGATGACCGGCATGCTATTTGGAGATCATCCACATATAGTGAGTGCATAAGAGTAGATGGTATGACCTGGTTCACAGAGTTCATTTTGACGACAAAGAGAGTTGTGCTTAAGACACAGCCCTGAGGCACACCGTTCTCTTGAGTAAAAGTTTCTGAAAGTGTGGTACCCAAACGAACCTGAAAAGTTCGGTTCGATAGGAAGTCGGACAAGCAGTTGAGCATCCTTCCGCGAATTCCAAGATCTGCCAGGTCTCGTAAAATACCGTACTTCCACGTTGTGTCATACGCCTTTTCAAGATCAAAAAATACTGCTAAGCAGTGCTGCTTGTACAGGAAAGCTTCTCGTACTGTATGTTCAAGGCGAACGAGGTGATCGGTGGTGGAACATCCTTTCTTGTAACCACATTGGTGAACATCTATCAAGCTATCGGTTTCTAGGATGTATGTTAGCCTATTATTAATAACGCTTTCGTAGGATTTCGCCATACAACTTGTAAGTGCTATGGGCCTGTAGCTTGTTGGTAATGTAGGGTTTTTTCCGGCTTTGAGAAATGGAATTATAATGGCTTTTTTCCACTCTGTTGGCATTCTGCCAGTGATCCAAATAGCGTTAAAGAAGTGCAGCAATGCCTTCACCGCTTTCTGAGACAAATGGGCGAGCATTTGATAATGTATTCTGTCTGGGCCAGGTGCTGTTTTTTTACCTTGAGAAAGCACTCTGTTAATTTCCTGCAGTGTTAAGGGGGAGTTGTATGATCTGTCTTGATAACCTGTAATAGGAAGCTTTTGTTTTTCTGTAGATTGTTTATGTTTTAGGAAAGCTGCCGAATAGTTTGCCGAGCTCGAAATAGCGCAAAAGTGCTGCGCTAGTAGGTCTGCCTGTTCGCCTAAAGTTGTCTGGATGCCAGGGGTTGAGAGAATGGGGATGGTGTATGAACTGTAGTTGCCGTTAACCTTGTGCACCTGATCCCACATTCTTTTGGATGTGATGGAGCTGTTGATGGATGAAATGTACTTTTTCCATGAGAGTTTTTCAGCCTGCCTGCGAATAAATCTTGCCTTTGCTCTCGCCTTTTTAAATGCTAGAAGGTTCTCTCCTGTAGGATGTTTACGAAAAATGCCCCACTCCTTGTTTTGCATTTTTTTAGCTTGTGTGCACTCTTTTGTCCACCAGGGTTTAAGTTTTTTCTTTATAATGCCGGAGGATTGTGGTATAGTTTGTTCGGCTGCCGCAAGTATGCAGGCGGTGACTGTCTCGTTCATTTCCTCTATGCTTAGGCCATCAAGCATCTCTTTTTCTAGGGCAGCTTTTTCAGTGAACAGTGGCCAGTCTGCCAGATGTAGTTTCCAACGTGGTGGTCGGGATTGAGTGGTGGGGAGGGTTTGTGTTAATTTTATGAGAGCAGGCATATGGTCACTGCCATAGACATTATCTATCACGCTCAACTTTAGTTCGCAAAAGAGCGAAGGTGAGCACAGCGCTAGATCTAAGCAGCTAGTGGCTCCTGTGTTTGGGGAGCAGTAGGTGACGCTACCAGTATTTAAAAGACATACGTCATTGTTCAGAATAAAATCTTCGAGGGTTTGTCCTCTGGTGTCAGTTGTACTGCTTCCCCAAAGCATGCCGTGCGCGTTAAAATCCCCTGCGATAACAAACGGTTCAGGCAGTTGGTCCAAAATATGCTCTATATCTTTAATCGAAAAATGCGTGTGTGGGGGGATATAAATGGAACATATGGTGATAGTTTTGTGAGCTAAAATGGTGACGGCTACGGCCTCGATGTGACTGTTGATGGTGATCTCTCTCACTGCAATTCCACTTTTGACGACAATAGCCACACCACCAGACAACCGGCTAGCGTGGACGCGATCGCGACGTACTACGGTAAAACCTCTGAGGAAGTTGGTGTGTTTTTCTCCCAGATTGGTCTCCAGTAAGCACATAGCCATTGGAGAGAGACTACTTAGCAAATCTTTTATGTCACCTATGTTGTGAATGAGTCCTCTACAATTCCAATGGAGGAGAAAAGCCATTTTGGGCAGTGAACTTGAGCTGAAAAATGGAGTAAGAATTGATTTGTTGGCAATAAAAACTTGGTGACATGCGTGTGATACTAAAGTCAAAACAGAATGGTACCATAACCTTTCAGGTTATGGAAAACGAAACTTATTTTACAGGGCTTTTTGGAGGCCCTGTAATTTGTCTTTTGTCTTTTTTGGAGCGGTCGAGAGAAACTCGCCGCTCCTTCGGCGCTGCACGCGCCGTTTGACTGGCGGTTGTGTCCATAGCTTCATGAGAAGCGTTGGACCGTTGCTCTGCCGAGCAATCCCTGGGTGTTGTGGGCTTCGGCTCAAGATACGAAGCCTTCACACCCTCTGCACCGGACGTCGACGGGGTTCCCACAGTCTGCCCGTTGCCTTGGCTCGTGCCAATGCATGTCGACGCCCGTGGTGGGGCCTTGTTGGGTAAGGCCGGAGCAGCCTTGGCTGCTCCCGCAGTAGGGGCAAGCGGCGGTCGCTCCAGCACGCTGTGCGTAGCTTGGGCGGCCACCTGATGCTGTCGTGGTGCTGCCCCCTGTTGCACCACTTCAGCAAATGATTTTGCGGCATAGAAAGGGGAGACCCGATGCCTTGCTTCGCGGAAACTTATGTTGTGGGTGACTTTAATGGTAATAATTTCTTTTTCTTTTTTCCATGCTGTGCAGGATCTAGAATACGCCGCGTGTTCTCCATCGCAGTTCGCACAGTGGGGTTCGGCCTTGCAGTCATCATCTGCAGAGTGGCCTGTGATACCACACCGTGCACAGGTAAGCTGCCCACGGCAACTCTGAGAAGCATGTCCGAATCTTTGGCACTTGAAGCAGCGCCGCGGATTCGGAATGTAGGGTCTCACAGACAGTTTTAGATAGCCGGTAGCTAATTCTTGCGGTAGTGTGGAGCACCCGAAGGTTACAATTATGTGCTTGGTTGGAATTTCTTTGTTTTCTCTTCTCACTACGATACGCTGTACGTGAACGACGTTTTCGTCCTTCCAGCCAGCCAGAAGCTCATCATTTGTTAGGTCTTTTAGGTCATCGTCTGACACAACGCCTTTGACAGTATTCATCGTTCGGTGCGCAGAGACGGTTACGGGCTTGTCCCCAAATGCTACTAATTTTTCTAGTTTCTGAAACTGTGCCTTGTCTTTAACTTCCACTAGCAAGTCTCCGCTTGCCATCTTTGTAGCCTTATAGCCAGTTCCGATAGTCTCGGTTAGGCACCTGGATACGAGGAATGGGGAGATGTTGCGAGCTTTTTTGTCCGAGCTTTCGCAATGAATAACGTGGTATTTAGGGAAATGGTCTTGCTTTTCTGAAATTGGCATTACATTTGCTTCGGTGCGCCACCTTTTGAAGGGGCGATCAATGGATAAGGGGTTTCGTGGTCCCATAGAAAAGTGCAGTTCCTTCAGTAGTGGCGCCTACCACCCACCACGGAGCCCAACAAGGGGACGTGGCAGAACATGTAAACATGTCTGCACAACGCCAGTAGTACGCCACTGCCATAACCTAATATATCTATCCAAGTTTGGATATTTACACCAGGTTAACCCTTGCCGCCAGGAAAAATTGGAAGTAAAATGAAGTGAGGAGAAGACAGGAAAGATGTAAAATGAGAACAAAAGACGAAGATGTAGGGAGAGAGAGATAGGAAAAGGCGACTGCCGATTTCCCCTGGGTGGGTCAGCCCAGGGGTGCCGTCTACGTGAAGCCGGGGCCAAAGGGGTGTGTTGCCTCTGCCGGGGGGCCTTAAAGGTCCAATCACCCAGCGTCGGCTCAACCCCCAGGATCCCCTTTTCCCCGGACACGGCAAAGCCACGCACGGCTAGGCGTGGGAGGGAGTAGAAACTCCCCCGTTAGCTCGGGTCCGTGGTGTCGCTACACACCAAACGCCTGCTTTAACAGGCGCCCCTGCGGGGTCCTCGCGGTAAGGCGGGTAAAAACATACAAGTAATAAAATCATGACCATGCCATGAAAGGTGTGTGTGGTGTGAATAGATGACAAAAGTTCGTGATAATAAAAGACGATGGTGGATATGTATGGCATTAGCACAAGTGCCTCACTCGTTCATACCCTTGCGTCCAAGGGCCGTGAGGCAAGTGCTTTCTTGTGTAACCACCGCAGCAAAAACCTCTCTGGAGAGGTCATGCTACGGGATGCCTGGGTATATGATATGAAAACTATGAATTTCTTTAAAAAAACGCTAACAATGATTTGTGACTAAAAAGCGGTTCCCTACCGACGAACATTGCAGGGTGTAAAGGTATATGTTGTCGGTAGGGTAATGGAAAGTGTTGTTTTCTTACAGTGTCCAATTAGATTTGGGTGCACGTTAAAGAACCCCAGGTGGTCCAAATTTCCGGAGCCCTCCACTATGGCGTCTCTCATAATCAGAAGTGGTTTTGGGACGTTAAACCCCACAAATCAATCAATCAACAGTGTCCAATTGTTTGCACTCAATTAAAATGTGAAGGACTGTCAATGCTTCACCACATCTGTCGCACAGTGGTGGATCGCCACCGGACAAAAGGTGTGTGTGTGTCGTGTATGTGTGTCCTATCCTGAGTCTCGTTAGTATTACCTCTCTATGACGCGATTTCAATACGGGCAGCCAATGACCAAGGCATGGCTTAATAACGTGTAGTTTGTTTTGTGTGTGTGTATCCACTTGCTCTGCCAGTAGTCCCTGAGTTTTCGTTTGAGAGACGGCTTATGATCAAGGGCCGGGATTGATGTCGGTGTAATGGCGGTGCTTTCGTGGGTGGATGCAGCAAGCTGATCCGCCATCACGTTGCCTTGAATCTCACGGTGCCCTGGCACCCAGCACACAACAACATGTCTGTTGAGTGTGTAGAGGGTGCATAAAATGGAGTAAAGTGAAACGAGGACAGGGTTTTTTTGTTTTTTAAGACTGTGCAGAGCCGCTACCACACTGACGGAGTCTGTATAAATTACTTCTTTTTGTATTTGTGATTGTTTGATGTGTTTAGCTGCCACAAGTATTATTATTATTATTACGTTAAGGTTTATTGGCGCATGGGCATCTAAGGCCAAAGAGCGCCAGTACAAGTGTTCTTTCAATTCGGTTATTAGTTTAAAAATTAAAACAAATCATTAAAACATGAATAAATATTAAAACAAATATCTACGAACCTTTTAAAACGCAGTATATTTAAAAGAATGTCACTTTGTTTAAAAAGCAATGTCACTTTGCTAAAACCTTCATTTTGTTGGCTGAAATCTGTGCTGATAAATTAGTCTGCAAGGCCCAAGACCCTCGCAGCTGAAGTCCTTGCCTGAGCAAGAACTGCGAAGGCTAAGACATACTTTTTATGCACCAGGCAGTACCTCACACTTGAGGCGCAGCTGGTGCCTAGGATGGAATGATATCATTGTTAAAAATTTCACTTTCGCAAGATAATGGAGAAGTCTCTTAAGGTCAACCACTGCATCAAGTGATAAAAACAGCGCTGGATGAAGTGGGATATGATGTCGATAGAGCTCCCTGAAATGGGTCAGTCGTGCTTGGTGAAGAACAGGACATTGTGTGAGAACATGCACAACGGTTAGACTCTCTCCACAGTGTATACATGTAGGTGGATCAGTGCCTGTCAAAAGGTGTTGATGTGTGGCATAAGTGTGGCCTATTCTGAGCCATGTTAGAGTGACTTCAGCGAACCTGTTGAGTTTTTGGGGCATAACTTTTCGCAGCTGGGGTTTTACAAGGTGGAGTTTGTTGTCGACTTCTCTGTCCCATTCAGCTTGCCAGTGGTTGCGTAGACCTCTACGTACAACAGGTTTTAGATCTACACCCGGAACAGAGGTTATATCTATGGTTTGCCGACCAGCGGCTTCTCGTGCATTCTTTTCCACTATTTCATTGCCCGCCATTCCAGAATGACCTGGAACCCAGCAAATAACAATAGAAAGTTTTAGGTTGTAGGCTGCATAGATTTCGTTAAGCAGCTTATTAAAAGTAGGGTTCTTGCTGTACTTGCCACAAGACAGGCCCTGACAACACTTAATGAATCTGTGTACACTATAGACTTTTGTATCTTGAGTTGTTTAATATGTTGTATAATAAGCAGGATACCATAGGCTTCCGCTGTGAAAATGCTGGTATGTGTATGCATGGTTCTGGTGTCCGAGAGCTTTTGTCCATAGGCTGCACAAGATACAGATGTTTGAGATTTTGAGCCATCAGAGAAGAACGCGGTTGAACGATATTTGTGTTCAAGGGCTAAGAAATGTTGCTCAATGAAAGCACTTGGACAGTTTTCCTTCATGATGTCTTTGAAAGACCAGTCACAAGTGACTGGACTTTGCTGCCAGGCAGGGATGTGTTCGACAAGGTCACTTTCCTCCAAGTCATTGAAAAAAATTGCAAGTTGTTTTAATGCAGGTCGTATTGCCAATGGAAACGGTGGGGCGATAGAAGGACGGTTTAGGTATAACTGGGTAGTAGACACATCGTTCATAGGTGTTTTACATGGGTGCTGCTTCAAAGACATGATCTTAACTGCATAATTGACTCCTAGATACGTGCGCTGATAGTCTAGTGGCCACTGATCTGACTCTGCATAAAGGCTTTGAATAGGGCTGGTACGGAAGGCACCAAGTGCCAGCCGGATACCTAGGTGGTATACAGGGTCCAACATTTTCAGTGCTGTCCTTGAAGGTGACTGATATACTATGCATCCATAGTCTATGCGTGAAAGAACCAGGCTTCGAAACAGAGATATGAGACAGTGCCTGTCTGTCCCCCATGATTGATGCGATAAAATCTTTAAAAGGTTCATGGTCTTGAGACATTTTAACTTCAGCTGTTTTATGTGCTGGATGAAGGTGAGCTTGGAATCAAAAATTACACCGAGGAATTTTTGTTCTTTCGTGATGACTTTCGTGATGATTCCATTCATTAGTATGCAGGGGTCAGGATGCACACCTCGTCGTCTCGAGAACAGCACACTAGTAGTCTTGTCAGTGTTAAACTTAAAACCATTCTCGTCAGCCCATTTTGCAAGTCGGTTAACACCTAGCTGTATTTGGCGTTCGCATACAGTCAAGTTACACGATTTGAAACTAATTTGAATGTCGTCCACGTATAGAGAGTACGATATCGCAGGTGAAATAACAGAGCGAAGAGAGTTCATTTTAACTATAAATAGTGTGCAGCTTAATACTCCTCCCTGCGGCACTCCATTTTCTTGAAGAAATGTGCGCGATAACACAGTACCTATTCTTACACGGAACTTCCTTTCAGACAGGTAATCTTTTAAGATGGTAAACAACCTGCCACATATTCCGAAAGACAGTAGATCTTGCAACATTCCATATCGCCAGGCAGTATCATATGCCTTCTCAAGATCGAAGAAAACAGACAAACAGTATTGATTGTGTACAAACGCGTCACGTATATACGACTCGAGGAGGACAAGATTGTCGGTTGTGGATCTAGCTGTACGGAAACCAGACTGGCACGGGTCCAATATGCCATTGTACTCCAAGTAATAGACCAAGCGGCGGTTAATCATTTTTTCAAACACTTTGAGTAGGCAGCTTCTGAGGGCGATAGGCCTGTAACTATTTACCGAAGAGGGATCTTTGCCCTGTTTAAGGATTGGTAGTACTATTGCCTCTTTCCAAGCGGAGGGTATTTTGCCGGTACTGAAATCTTGTTGTAAAGGGCTAGAAGGCAGTTTAGGGTTTCATCAGGGAGATTTCTGATCATTTCATAAGTAATTGTATCTGAACCAGGAACAGAACTCCCACAGGAACCAAGGGCAAGCTTCAGTTCATATACTGTTAGTAGTTATTGTATCCGTCTGATCGAGGCTTGTTCCGGCACAGAGGTACACTTTCAGCTATGCTTTTGTGGCGTAAGAACTTAGTGGTATAGTTTTCTGAGCTTGACATTTTCTCGAAGTGTACGCCAAGAGCGTTTGCCTGTTCTTCTATTGTATCACCGCAGTCATTCACCAAAGGGAAGGGATTTGGGCCTTGTCCTTTAAGTTTATGCACCCTATTATAAACCTTGCTGACGTCTGTGTAGGAGTTTATTGAGGATATATAGCGTGTCCAGCTTTCCCGTTTGGCTATACGGCGAACACGCCTGCCATTCGCTTTGCAACTTTTAAAGGTTATCAAGTTTTCTCCTGTTGGGTAGCGAGAAAAAACCCTCCATGCTTTGTTTTGCCATTTTTTAGCAATTTCACACTCCCGATTTAATCATGGCTTTGCGCTAACCTTATCATTCTTGGACTGTGGTATGCACTTTTTTGCACAAGTAAGAACATATTCCGAAATATAGTTGGCCATCTCTTCTACTTCCAAATGGTCTACTTCTTCGAGGCCTAGTGTACATAGCTCTCTGAATTTCACCCAGTTTGCAACACGAAAGTTCCACATTTTGGGATAAGACGGCCGGTCATCCTGTTGTTTTGTTGCTAAAAGAGTTGAAAAATGGTCACTTCCATATGGATTATTATTAACTTTGCAATCTAAGTAAGGTAGGAGTGATGGTGACCCAATGGCTAAATCTATGCATGAATATGTATTGTGTGTGGTACTGAAGTATGTTGGCTCTGCCTTATTGAGCAGGCATGCTCCGGATGCGAGAAGAAAGTTTCATATTGCACGACCTCTCGCATCACATTTGGTATCACCCCATAGAAAACTGTGAGCATTAAAATCTCCAATTAACACATATGAATCTGGAAGCTGATCAATAAGCTTTTCGAACTTTGTTTATTGAATGGTTCGTCAGGGGCTATGTAGATCGAGCAGATAGATATAAGACGGTTGAATAGAATAGCGCGAACAGCCACAACCTCAAGAGAGCTTTGTAGCACAATGTGCTGGCATGCTAGGCTTCTTTGCGCAATGATGGCCACACCTCCAGAAGAGAAATTGCCACCATTTCGATCTTTACGAAAGACCACATATTGATTCAAGAAATTCACATGAGTCGACTTTAAGTGAGTTTCTTGAACACAGAACACTTTTGGCTGATAGTCATTAAGCAAGTCTTTGATATCATCTAGGTTATTAAATAGGCCTCCGGCATTCCACTGTAGTATTTGTGTGTCCATTTTAGGTGTGTTTTGTGTTCTGTGCTCAAGGATAGAAAGTTAGCTCACGGTCCCTTTCCAGGGGCCGTGACACGAGATTTTTCTTTTTTGGATCGGTCGACGGAGTCGCGCCGATCCTTAGGCGCTGGCTGCGCCCTCATGCTCGGTGTTGTGTCCATTGCCTCTTGCGAGGCGCTGGACACGCGCTCTTGCGAGCGCTGCATTTGTTTTGAGGGCCTCACCTCAAAAGACGAGACCTTCGTGGCCCCCAGCCCGGAGGTTGGTGGGTCTTTCTTGGATGGCGGAGCAGCACTGGCCGCAACCGCCGAGGGGGCCGATGGCGTCAGTGCTGGCTCTCTATGCGTGTGCCAGACAGGCGCCGGGGGCCGTCGTGGCGCTGCCCCCTGACGCGCCACTTCGGCAAAGCTGGTTTCTGGTAGGCAGGACACCTGCCTTCGTGCCTCCCTAAGTGAAATGTTGTGTTTTACTTTAATTGTGACAATTTCCTTTTCTTTTTTTCCAGCATGGGCATGACCGTGAGTACGCGGCATGCTCCCCGTTACAGTTCGCACAGTGAAGAGAGTTTTCACAGGCATCTGATGTGTGTTCTTCAGCACTGCATTTGGCGCAAGTTAGGCGGCCTCGGCAGTTCTGTGAACTGTGGCTGAACCGCTGACATTTGAAACATCCGAGAGGGTTTGGTATATATGGCCTCACTTGAAGCCTGATATACCCAGCCTGAATGGAGTCGGGCAGTACACTTAAATTGAAGGTGAGTATCAGGTGCTTGGTTTGGATATCTTTGCCATCGCGCCTCATCCTAATTCGCTTCACGTTGATGACATTCGGTTCGCTAAAACCCTCCAGGAGTTCAGCCTCCGTAAGCCCTAACAGGTCATCATCTGAAACAACGCCACGACTGGTGTTCATGGTTCGGTGTGGGGTTACTAATAATATGGTACCTCCGAATTTCACTAGATTAGACAATTTTTCATACTCTTTCTGGTCACGGAGCTCTAACAGGAGGTCACCACTTGCCATTCTCGATGCTTTATATCCTGGCCAAAGATTTCTGTCAAAGACTTTGAAACAAGAAAAGGTGAAATTGTTCTCACTGATTTACCGGGGTGTGTCAGCGTGGATAACATAAAATCGGGGAAAGGATACTCTCTGGTGACCATAAAACTGGAAGACTTCATCGGTGCGCCCTCTTTCCTGAGGGCAATCAGGGAGTGGGGGGGAAGGAACTATCCATAGGAAAAGGTTCATTTTCGGCAGCGGCGCCAGCCACCCACCATGGAGTCCTACAAGGGGACGCTGCAGAGTCTGGAAGCACAGCCCTGCAGACGCCAGCTGTACACCACCACTATAACCGAATATGGTGTATCCAAGGTAGTATAGCCACACAGGTTAACCCTTGCCGCCAGGAAACACGGAAGTCAACGGAAAAAGAGTAGAACACAGGATAGATACAAAGTGAGAGATAAAGACGAAGATGTAAGGAGAGAGAGATAGGAAAAGGCGACTGCCGATTTCCCCTGGGTGGGTCATCCCAGGGGTGCCGTCTACGTGAAGCCGGGGCCAAAGGGGTGTGTTGCCTCTGCCGGGGGGCCTTAAAGGTCCAATCACCCAGCGTCGGCTCAACCCCCAGGATACCCTTTTCCCCGGACACGGCAAAGCCACGCACGGCTAGGCGTGGGAGGGAGTCAAAACTCCCCCGTTAGCTCGGGTCCGTGGTGTCGCTACACACCAAACGCCTACTTCCGCAGGCGCCCCTGCGGGGCTGCCACAAGTGTCGCGTAAGCTTCTGCTGTGAAAATACTTGTGCTTGGATGTAGAGAGCCAGCATCCGAAAAGGATGGGCCAACAGCAGCGTAGGACACAGAGGAGTTAGACTTAGAGGCATCTGTAAAAACTCAGGACGTGTGTATTTGTGTTGAAGTTCCAAGAAGTATGTTCGAATATGGGCAATAGGCGCGTGTTTAGTAACTTCTAAAAAGACACATCGCAATCTATAGTCTGCCACTGCCACGGTGGCCGGTATGCTACAGGAGCCATTCAACTGTATTCGAGTGACACTCCAGTGTCCTCAGCTAGACCCTTCAGGCGAACTGAGAAGGGCTGCCTCATCGAAGGCCTGTTTTGAAACAGAGTTGAGCTCGACAAATCATTAATTGTAGAGTATGAGGGGTGCTCCTTGTCTGCTTTCACCTTAAGGAATAAAAAAGGACATGTAGGTTCTTTGCAGATGAAGCGACCACTCATTTGACTCAACGTAAAGGCTTTCTACGGGGCTGGTGCGAAAAGCACCCGTAGAAAGGCGGATGCCCAAATGGTGCACGGGGTCCAGCATCTTCAAGGCACTTTGAGTAGCAGACTGATAGACAACGGCCCCATAATCTAAGCGGGTGCGAATGAGGCTTCTATAGAGGTTCATGAGGCATTGCCTATCACTACCCCAAGCAGTACGTGACAACACTTTTAAAACATTCATGGCTTTTGAACATTTTGTTTTTAGATACTTGATGTACGGCAACGAACGTCAACTTGTCCAAGATTAAGCCTAAGAATTTATACTCGGCATTGACAGACATACGTTGCCCGTTCAGTCGAATGTCAGGTTCCGAGTGCATGCCTCTCTTTCGAGAGAACAAGACACACGTGCTTTTTTGTGGGTTAAGTCGAAATCCGTTTTCATCCGCCCACTTGGAGACCTTATTCAAACACAGCTGAACCTGCCGCTCACATATGGCCAAGTTGCATGACTTGAAGCCAAGCTGAACGTCGTCGACATATGTACAATAAAACACATTACGGGGAATGGACAAGTGCAAAGAATTCATTTTGATATTAAAAAGTGTGCAACTAAGCACGCCACCTTGTGGCACGCCTGTTTCCTGGACAAATGTTTGAGAGAGCACACTGCCCAGACGGACACGGAATGTCCGGTTTGACAGGTAGCTTTCGATTATATGAAACATTCTTCCGCGCACACCAAGGTGGGACAGGTCTCTTAGGATTCCAAAATGCCATGTTGTATCATACGCCTTTTCGATATCGAGGAACACAGAGAGAAAATATTACTTATGGACAAAGGCGTCTCTGATCTGTGCCTCGATACGAACAAGGTGGTCTGTGGTGGATCTACTTTCTCGAAACCCGCACTGAAATGGGTCGAGCAAATTGTTTGTTTCAAGGATATGTACAAGTCGGCAGTTTATAATTTTTTCGAATACTTTGCACAAGCAGCTTGTAAGTGCAATAGGCCTATAACTTTAAGCTAAAGAAGGGTCCTTGCCCTCTTTCAAAATGGGAATAATAATAGCCTCTTTCCAGGAGGTAGGGATAGTGCCAGAAAACCAGATAGCATTGTACAAACAAAGTAGGGTTTTTTCGTGTTTCGGCTGGTAGGTTTTTTAGCATTTCATACACCACACGGTCAGAACCTGGGGAGAAGTGCTGCAGGAGTTTAGATATGTTCGGAGCTCCGCTAGACTGAAAGCTTGGTTATATGCCTCGTATATAGTGGATTTGTGTTCGAGTTTCTGCTTTTCTGTTCTTGTTCTGTATTTTTGGAAAGTGTCAGTATAGTGGGACGAGCTGGATACCCGTTCAAGTGTGCCCCGAGGAAGTTTGCCTAATCTTCCAAGGTATCACCTTGAGTGTTTACGAGTGGAAGTGTGTGTACTTGTTTCCCTGCTATCCTACCGACCATGTTCCAGACTTTTAGCCTCCTGTGTGTATGAATTGACCCCTGATAAAAACTTCTGCCAGCTTTCTCTTCTGGCTTGCCGACGCGTTCTCCTGCCACGAGATTTTATTTTCTTAAAACTCTCAAGGTTTTCCGCTATCGGCGAGTAGCGCAGCAACCTCCATGCCCTGTTTTTTGTTCTTTTCGCGCATTCTGACACTAGGTGTTCCACCACGGGACGTGTCGTTTGCCGGGCAGTCCAGATGTTTGTGGAATGCACTTGGCTGCTGCGTCAGTAAGAAAAGCCGTGAAGTACTGCACAGCTTCATCTATGCCTAATCTGCATATGTCGGTACAACTTAGGTGTGTAATCTTTTTAAATTGTTCCCAATCGGCTTTGTTCACCAGCCATTTGGGAACATGTGGAGGATATTCATATGTTATTGGTGTACTCAAAACTAAAGGAAAATGGTCACTTCCGTATGGATTATTTATGACTTCCACTGAAATAATGGTACAAGTGAAGGAGATGCGATACTGAAATCTATGGAGGAGTAAGTATTGTTTGCAAGGTTATAATATGTTGCCTCTTTTCTATTCAACAGACAAGCACCTGATGAAAAGAGGAACTGTTCAATGAGACGACCTCGTGCATCACATCGACAGTCACCCCATAAACCGCTGTGCGCATTCAGGTCCCCTAGAAACCAAATAAGGTTCTGGTAACTCATCTATTAAGACTGGAAATCATGTTTTTCGAGGCGGTATTGCGGCGGTATGTATAGAGAGCAGATAGTGACGAGCTTATTCAATAGAACTGCTCGAACAGCCACTGCCTCTAGGGGGTGTTAGTAGTGGTAGATGACTGCATGCTTCTCCTCGAATAACTATAATGGCCACACCACCAGATGACGCCACAGCATCATCTCTGTCCTTTCGGAAAACAACATAATGACGCAAGAAACTTGTATTCTTGGATTTTAAGTGTGTTTCCTGTACACACAGCACTTTTGGAGAATGTTTGTGTAGAAGTTCTTGGACATCGTCGAGGTTTCGAAGTAGTCCTCTGACGTTCCATTGTATAATTTGTGTCTCCATTATGGGAGTAAAGAAGTGCTGTGTGTACGAAATGAGTGTGGCTGGTGTCTAAACAGAGAAGTGACTTATCTTACAGAGCCTTTAGAAGGCCCTGTAATTACCGTTTTGTCTTTTTTAGAGCGGTCGAGGGAACCCGGCCGCTCCTTTGGCGCAGTCTGCGCCGGTGCAGTTGAAGTGTCCATCGCCTCAGGAGAGGCGACAGATAATGTTTTCGTTGTAGGCTTCGTCGTGACAGACGGAGCCTTAAACCCCACCGGGCTGGAGGTCGAGGGGACCTCTTTAGTTTGTGTCGTGCCCTGGCTGCTGCCGAGGTTCACAGGAGCCTTTGGTGGGGCTGTATTCAAGGAGGGTGGGGCAGCCGAGGCTGCTCCCCCCATGGGGGCTTGTGGCGTTTGCCTCGGCACGCTGGGCGTGGTCCAAGGCATTGCCGAAAAACCGAAGTGGTGCTGACCCCCCTCGCACCATTTCGGCATACAATGTGTTCCCAGCAAAATGCGGGGAAACGCGTTGCCGCGCTTCACGG